>QEPC01013258.1:254373-297056 GCA_003113815.1 Sphenodon punctatus
ACACAGTAGGGGTTGGTTAGGTGCCCCAGCCACCCGCCTCCTATCCCATGGCATGGCTGGGGGATTGTGGGGTCCCCCCTCAGGTTGGTGGATGGTGCCCACCCCCAGCATACCCCTGCGCCCAGGCCCCCCCTTCCCAGCACTGCGTGCACCGGTTCCCCCACCCGGCCTCCCCTGGCACCCTCTCCCACCCCCCACTTGCCGGTGTGCCTTACCTGGGACCTCCGGCTGCTCCCGGGGCTGCTCTCCACCATTGTCCTCACCTGCCTGTCGCAGGTGCCAGGGCGTGTTGTGACCTATGGGGATATGGAAGGGGTTGGGTGGGGGTCATCTGACCGTGTCGCCCGGCGGCCCCCAGGGTGCCCTGCTCATAGTCTGGGGTGCCCGGGTTTTCTGGGGGCAGCCCCGTCCCCAGTGTGCCCCCCTCCCTCTCGACCAGTCCCCCCCCATCCATGTCCTGACCCACCCGCTTGCTTACCCTCGATGTTTGTCTTGGAGCCCTCCGAGGCAGGTCCCTCTGTATTACTGGGGTCCCCCTGTGTCCACTGGCTGAGGGTAACCATTGTGCCAGCCTCTGATTCTCCCGGTCTCAACAGGGGCTGGGGGCTCTCGGGGCTTGTGTGTGAGGGGGGCATGGTGGTCCCCGAGGTCCTGGGATGTTCCTCTTGGGGGGTGGGGCCCCTGAAGCCGTTGCCTTCTAGGGGGGTGGCAAGGGGAGGGGTTACCTTGGCTCATTCCCTGCCCTGGGCCACTGCACTCCCCACAAGGCATGGGGCAACAAAGGATCCCTTCATGTGAAGGATGCAGTCCATGGTGTCGTAGTAGGAGTCGGTCCGGGCTCTATGGCCAGACTGCCAGTTGTTGTCTTTTATGGCCTTGTACCCCCTCTTGAGTTCCTTGACCTTTTAGCAGCACTGGGCCACGGTCCTGTGATGCCTGGCTGCCTCCATGTCCCGCACAATCTCCCGGTAGATGTGCTCATTCCACTGGTTGATAGCTAGTTCCAGCTGGTGCTCCAGGGTCCCCTAGATCCTGATGAAGTCCTGGGTTTCCCTGTGCCCCCATTGCCCCTCTCAGTAGTATGGCTGTCTCCCCCGAGAGCCCTCCTGGTCCTGGTCCTCCTCCTCCTCCTGGTCCTCCTCCTCCTCCTCCGCATGCCCTCCGGCCCTCTCCTCCGGGGGCTCGGGCTCCCGGGCCAATTTCCATGTCTGTGGGTTGACGGGGGGGCGGTTGGTTTCCGGGTTGCCTCTTCCCTGCAGACCTCCCCTTTCCCCCTTCCTGCCGGCCTGCCCGGCACCCTTGGTGCCCCTGTGCCTCTATCCTGTCCCCCTTTGCTCCCCTTACCCGTTTCCAGGTTGCCTTATCCCTGGGGCTGGTTGCAGGTGTTGGGGTGGCCTGCCCCGACTGCTGCTGTCCCTCCACTGCCTCCAAGTGCAACACGACCAACTCCTCCGCCTGCGCCTCCTCCTCCTCCATCTCCTGCCTTGCTCTCTTGCCCTCCGCTCTCCTCTCCCTTCCACCTCGCTCCATCCTGCCATGTTCCCATGCTGCTGTGTGCTCTTTAAATCTCCCTCCCAGGCCTGTGTTGTTGCTGGTTGCCTGGCAGTGATGCTGCGTGCTTTGTCCACGGCTGGGATTTGTTTTGCTTGATTCAGTCTGGTGGTTGCTGTTCAGATGTTACTTTTTTTTGTTTCCCGGTGGGAATTGCTTTGACCATGCTTTCGGAGATGGTCTGGGCTGAACCTCTGGAAGGGTGGTTGATTTTGACCCCTGCTGTGGATTGACTGTGGTGAATATCTGGTGCCCATCGAACAGACATTCAGGGCTCTTTGGCCCCGCCGCGGGATTGACCGTGGTTCACTGTGATCTCGTAACATCTGAAATCACCCTTTGATGAGGTGCAAATGCCAACAGTCAGGTGATTTCCTCTGATATGCGTCCTTAGAATAATGATTGATCGAGGGGCAAAATCCAGCTTGGTCAATCGTCATTCTAAAGAAACATATTAGAGGAAATCACCTGGCTGTCAGCATTCACACCTCATCAAAGCGACCCTTTCCTGCAGATGTGAAAGTGCCTAAAGATTCAGCAGTTCTGGTAAAATCGAGGAGACCAGATACAGTCCACATAAGATTTTATTTTTATTTTTTTTACAAATTCTAATTCATTCTGAGATGTCAACCCACCCCTACTGCAAGGAATACTCAAAAATTTCAGTCAACCATGTGTCTGCTTAAATAATTGCTTGCATTCTATTATCTTCATCATGAGGATAGGCAGTTCTGCAAATGTCATATTAAAGGCACCTGTAGTAAAATTTATAATGCAACACAGTGGCTCGCTCTGTTTTATCAGCCACCTGTTTATGTATACAAATATTTCTCTTTTGTGCCTAGCACCCTTTAAAAAGAATGGCCCAGGGGTCTATGACAGGGTCTAAGCATTTTTTAAAGAAATTCATTACTGCCTAAATTGGTAGCTTAGGTGTAGTATAGATCTGAAACGGGCAATATATTTGCTACCCACAGATAATACCTGCATTTTTGAGTAGTTTGTCAGGTGCCTGATTGATACTGAGTCAGGCACACAATTACCCAAAGATACCAGGTATTACAATTATTTATTCACAGTTTTGCTATTCAATAAAAGGTAAATCAGTACCATAACCCAGAAAAAAAATGGGATGGGAAGTCAGGAAAGTGGTAACGGAAGGTGGAAAATCAAAATGTAAAGTACTAAATCGGTAACTCGAGTAGTCCATTGCAACGTTGCCAGGTCAGGTTGAGTTCCACAATTCTGACGGGTACTGACTAAAGCCATTTTTGCTGATACTTGTTTCATCTCTAACTGTCAGGATTCACTACTACTACTATCTTTCATCTTTATAGTGCTACTAGTCTTCACACCTGGGACTCCTGAAGTACCTGGCTGCTCCGCTGGGCCTTTGGTGACCGTGTAGTGTGGGGTGTTGGGTGGGGGAGGGAGGGATACTTTTGTTTTTAGTTTTACTATTGGTTGTTTTAAATGTTTTTTCTGCTGTTGTATTTTAAAATGTTCTAAGTCACATCAAGCTGTGAAGGCAGGAGGGAGCAGCATAAAAATATAAAGAAAGAAAGAAACTTGCCTTAGGCCTACCCAGTTCCCAAAGGGAGGGAGGGAGGGAGGGACGGACGGACGGACGGACGGACACACACACACACACACACACACACACACACACACACACACACACACACACGGATCTGAACCAAAGCCCTATATCCAAAACAACCCTGTCTTCCAAACCTGGATCTCAATAGTTCTGTAGAGTGAGCCCATAGTGACTGGAGTACACAGAGTACTTAGGCAGTACATGGAGGCTAGGCAGGACTAATTCAATGTAGCACCTGTCCACCAGGCAGCACTAAAGCCAGGCTATGGGCGACCGAAAATGGAGCCAGGTGGCATTTGCTGCTAGTGAATGACATGAGACAGAGCCTCTCCTCTGCCTGCCACCATCACTGCTAGTAAGTGAAAATATCTCTGTGTATATGCTAGTGTTCTCTGTGTATGTAGGTCCATGTGAATGACCTATTTAATTATATTAACTCATGTTTATAAATGTATGCAAATGAAAGCAAGAGGGACAGAGCATGAGGCATCCCACTTTGAGGTTTTCAAATTCTGGTCAATTTTGGTATGCCTTTATATAAACAGAAATATAAATGTAGTGACTGGTGAAGTATTTGCAGGAAAGGCTATGGTAATCAGTCCATCACCTACCTTCATTTACTTGCAATGCCTTCAAGCAAACAAACATTGACATGTCTTTTGAATTTAGTAAATGCCCATGGGCCAGTACTGATGGAACGAGGTTGAAAACGTGTGCTTGGGGCAAAAGGAGTAGAGATGAAAGTGCATGTTCAAAGAGGCTAAGACACATGCTGAAGGGGAGGATGTAGATGAGAAGATGTGCTTGAGGGTGTCATGAACACAGCCAGTAACCATAAGTAGAGACAGGAGAAGAGCCCCCTAGGAGCACTATCAGGGAGCTAGAGGAAACCAGACAGGGAAGGCAGAGCTGACAGGAGGGTGAGGGGAGGACAGACACACACCAGCCTACAAGACAGACAGATACTAAGGAAGCAGAACTTGCCTACAGGGTTAACATTCCCTCAGGATCTAGTGGGGGCTGAGTTCTCAGGCTGTGGCCAAGATCATCATCGGGAACTTCCCAATTCCAGAGATCAAGGGAGGAGGCAGGAGCAGACCCAAGAGAGAGTAAGGCCCTTTTTACACAGACACACTAGCACCCATAAAATGGGTGTTACATTTTATTATACATGTTGCNCATAAAATGGGTGTTACATTTTATTATACATGTTGCAGGGCACCACTGCAGCCAATCACCATGGGCCCTGTGCACACATGATGCCTTCACCCAGTTCCTCTAGGTGGAGATGGGTGTTGGCCAGTAGGTGGGGAGCATTTCCCTGGGTGGAGATGGGTGGGGGTGTCTGTGTAAACGCCACTTTCGTTGGGTGTTGGTAAGTGTTTGCTCCCGGCCAACACCCATCTCCACCTACACCCACCCACGGGGTAACTGGCAGTGGCATCCGTTGCTCCACGGTGATTGACTGCTGTGGTGCCCTGCAACATGTATAATAAAATGTAACACCCATTTAATGGGTGTTAGAGCGTCTGTGTAAAAAGGGCCTAAGTGATACAGAAAGGTGAGCCAACGCCAGAGCAACACCCAAATTACCAGAGTAGCCTAAGTGTGTGACAAAACACAGAGAGGAGGAAGGTCTGACAAGACCACAGTGGAAGAAGGATACTATGAGAGCAAGAGGGGGAAAAGCAAGGGGAAGCAAAGATTAAATAGGCAATTACTAAGCAAGTAGATCAGGGAAAACAGACATAGAAGATATCAACAGAACTATGGTCAAAAGGAGAAATAAGGGAACAAGAAGGGGAACACGTAGGATTGGGTGAACGCGGTTCAGATGTTCGGAATTCGGACCAGACTCAGTCTGTTCGGACGTCTGAACCAAACGTCCAAACCGAACTCTCAAATGACCGAACAGTTCAGTTGTGTTCAGATGAGTTTGGATGAGTTTGGGGGCAGGAAAAATGTCTTTTTAGGGCAAAAAAAACCCTATTAATTTTCGGTTTTGGTCAAGTTTCAGTTTTGTTTCGGTTTCGATAGTGCTATTTTTGACTGTTCAGCCAAGTTCGGCCAACCCGAACTCGGCTGAACCAAACCATTGAACCCTAACTCGGGTTTCGAACCAAACGACCGAACATCTGAACTACATTCTGTTCGCCCATCCCTAGGAAAAAGCATTAAAGAGACTATGGGTGATTTCAGATGTTACGAGATCACAGTCAACCATAGTGAACCACGGTCAATCCTGTGGTGGGGCCAAAGCACCCTTAACATCTGTTTCGCAGGTGCCAGATGTTCACCACAGTCAATCCCCAGCAGGGGTCAAAATTAACCACCCTTCCGGAGCTCCTGCCCAGACCATCCCCGAAAGCATGGTCAAAGCGATTCCCACCAGGAAACAACAAAAATAACGTCTGAATGGCAACCACCAACCGGAATCAAGCAAAATGATTCCCAGCTGGGGACAAAGCATTCAGCATCGCTGCCAGGCAACGAGCAACAACACAGGCCGGTGAGGGAGATTTAAAGGGCACACAGCAGCAGGGGGATGTTGTGGGATGGAGCGAGGCAGAAGGGAAAGGAGAGCGGAGGGAAAGAGAGCAAGGCAGGAGGAGGAGGAGGTGCAGGTGGAGGAAATAGTCATGCTGCACATGAAGGAGGTGGGGGGAAAGCAGCAGCATCAGCAGCCGCCGCCGGGATGGGCCACCACAACACCTGCAACCGGTGCAGGGGACAAGTCACCCCAGAAATGGGTAAGGGGACCGATGGGGGGGCAGCGGCCCAGGGGCACCAAGGGAGGTGGGCGGACTGGCAGGTGGGGGGTAAGGGGGAGGGACGCAGGGCTGTGGCAATTTGGAAACCAACCGCCCGCCCCTTATGACCCACAGACATGGAAGTGGGCCCAGAAGCCCGAGCCCCCAGAGAAGAGGACCAGAGGGCATGTGGAGGAAGAGGACCAGGAGGAGGAGGAGGGGGAAGACCGCTACCTGGAGGGTGCCCATGGGAGAAGACCATACCACTGAGGGGGGCAATGGAGGCACAGGGAAACTCAGGAATTCATTAGGATCTGGGGAACCCTGGAGCACCAGCTGGAGCTAGCCATGAACCAGTGCAATGAGCGAGTCTACAAGAAGATTGTGTGGGACATGGAGGTGGTGGGGCACCACAGGACAGTGGCACAGTGCCGATCCAAGGTGAAGGAGCTCAAGAGGGGGTATAAGTCCATCAAGAATATCAACAGGCAGACCAGGCAAGGAGCCCAGACCACCACCTACTATGATGCCCTGGACCGCATCCTGCACATGAAGGGCTTCATAGTTGCCCCATGCCTCGTGGGGAGCGCCGCAGTCCAGGGCAGGGAATGGGATGAGGCACCCCCTCCCCTCGCCACCCCCATTGAAGGCACCAGCTCCAGGAGCCCCACCCCCCAAGAGGAACACCTCAGGACCTCGGGGACCAACAGGCCCCCCTCGCCCAGATAGCCCCCAGCCGATGTCCATAATGGGAGGATCTGAGGCTGGCACACTGGTCACACTCAGCCAGTGGACGCAGGGGGACCTCAGCAAATCCAAGGGGCCAGCCTTGGAGGGCTCCGAGACCAACATTGAGGGTGAGGAAGCAGGTGGGATGGGACAGGGACTGGGGGGGAGGTCCAAAGGGGGAAAGGGGCACAGAGGCCACGGGGCCACCCTCAGCAACCCCCTAAACACCCTGGACCATGGAGCCAGGGCCCAGGGGCCTTCGGGGGACACGGCTGTCCAACCTCCACCCACCACTCCCCATTCCTGCACAGGCCACGGGACGCCATGGCACCTGTGACAGCCTAGTGAGGGAGATGGAGGCAAACAGCCCCAGGAGCAGCCAGAGGGCCCAGGTGAGGCAACACGGCATGTGGGGGGGGACGGAGTCCCGGGGAGGCAAGGTGGGGGGATTGGACCCTGGGGTAGGGGCGGACACAGGGGGAGTCCAGGGGAGGGCACCCGCTGCCCTTTTGAGAGTGGGGCAGTGCCCCACATCCATAGCACAGGATGGGGGGCGGGCGGCTGGGGTGGCTAACCATCCCCTACCATACACCCTAAGAGGGTGACCCGCCGGGTCCCAGCAGGGCGGCCCCATGCCCCTGGCCCAGCGGATGAGTGAGCACCGAGCACGGGTACAGTGCCATAGGGAGGAGCAGAGGACATAGTCCGCTCCACCACTGATCAGGGCAAGCGGATGATCAAGGCCATCGATTGAATGGAGGCAGCCATCGAAAGGGCCGTGCAGCAGGCGGAGGCCAGGGTCTGGAGGCTGCAGGCAGAGGTGCACCTCAAATGGAGGCGGGAGTGCCAGGAGCACAGCAGGCAGGTGGAGGCGTTTGGGCGGCTGGAACAGGCCATAGACAGGATTGTAAAGGAGCACTCAGCCAAGATGGACTGGTCCCATGACATTGTCACCTCGCTGCTCCTACACGTGGGTACCATGAGTACTTATGTGATGGCAGCCACCCCGCCGGGCAACCTGCATACCCCAGCCCCGATGCCGGGCCCTGCGGCACCCCCACAGCCTCCACCACTTCCCCAGTCACTGGCACAAGTGCTGGGCCTCCACTACTGCTTACCGGTCCCTGTGGGGCTCCGGAGGGAGCAGCCCTGAAGCCGCCCACCCTCCCACCACCGCCTGACCCTCAGGACACCGAGGCCTCCAAGGACACTGTCAGGGACATGGACAGATGGGGGGGGAGCCACCAGAGCTCCACAGTCCCCAGTGGGTGGCTGAGAGGGAGGCCCCGAAGATGTGGGGGAAGGGGGAGGGCAGCCTGAGGGGGGGAACTGGGAGGTGGGGCATGGGGGAGGTGGTGGGAGCACATGTAGAAGGGAGATACTATAAATACATGGGCACCAAAGTCACCTCCGTGTTTCTGTTTATGGGACTGGGGCCGGGGGCCCAGAGTTGTGTAGGGGCACGACCAGGGTGTTGCTGGGGGTCCCGGGGTGATGGGGAAGGGGTGTGCGGCCTCAGCCCACCAGCTGATCCACCTCGCCAGGGCACCACAGATGCGCTTTGAGTATCGGTACTCCAGCGGGTTCTCCGAGTTCACATAGAGAGGCACGGGGCCGGGAGGACATCGGGGCATGGGGTACGTGAGGGCAGCCCCATCGGTCTCGCACACGATGTGCAGCACACAGGAGGCTCCAATCACAAGGGAAGAGGTCTCCACCATGTAGTCCAGCTGTCCCACAAGGCTCCTCCAGTGCTGCTAGAGGGCCCCAAAGGCTCTCTCGACCACGGTCCTGCTCGTGCACAGGCGGGTATTGTAGACCACCTCGTAGGGGTCCTGGTGACCAGGCAAGTGGTCGTGTGTGGGTACGCCTTCATCAGCCAGCGGGTAAGTGGATAGGTAGGGTCCCCAAGGATGCACGGGGACATGAGCACTCACTCGATCCGGGTAATCCCCATGTCTGCGAAGTCCCCATGGTACATTTGGGCATAGAAGGGAGAGATGGTCATGATTCGGGCATCGTGGCTGCCACCAGAGTGGCCCATGTAAATGTCTATGAATTGACCCCGGTGGTCCATGATCGCCTGCAGCTGCAGGGAGTGGTACCCGTGTCAGTTGACATATTCCGAGGTCTCTCCAGAGGATGGGCGGAGGATCTCTATGTGGGTGCCATCCACGGCGCCCATGCAGTTGGGGAACCCAGCTGAAAATCCTTCCATCACGGCCTCCTGATCCACCAGCTGTGTCGCTCGGTCCAGGAGCACGCCTTCCACTGCCTCGCAGATGTCCGGCAGGATCTCGGTGACAGTGCTCACCCCAACGCCAAAGTGCTGCGAGATGGAGCAGCAGGAGTCGGGTGTTGCAAGAGTCCAGACCCCGATGGCCACCCGCTGGACCACGGGAATGGGGGCCCGTGTGGGGGTGTCCTGTCTCTCCAGCCAGGGCGTTAACAGCTTGGAGAGTCATAGGAGGACGCGCCTGTCCATCCGAAAGTGCAGTCTCCAGGTGGCCTCATCCCATTGGGCCAGTGCCCTGGCCCATCACCCCTGTGCCTGCTCCATGACCCATACCCGCCGGTCAATGGGCATAGCGAGCAGGGCTGCATGCCCCATGGTCTCCCTCTGCTACTGGAGCCGGCCGGCCACCTCACAGAATGCAGCAGTCCACCCCCAGACACCTGCTGGGCCTTGAGGTGGGCCAGGGAGCACCTGCATCTATGGTGGGCTCTCCAGGCTCTGGCAGCTCTCCTGGCCATGTACACCCACAGCCGGGTGGCCAGGTGCATCTCAGCAGTCTGGATAGGCAGGATGTCAGTGTGTGAGCGGTACCACTCGGCGCAAACGGCTAGGTGCATCCCGCAGGTGCCCAACCATCGCAGCTCCATAGTGACCGGTGGCCCGGATGGGTTGGAGCCGCACCTGTTATAGGATGGAGCCTGTGTAGTCTCGCCCCCAGTCACGCCCTGCTAACTGGGTTCGGGGCCCCGGGTCGCCATGGCTGCCTCCCAGGTCGGCAGGCCCAGCTCCTGCAGGGCGAGCAGGGTGGGGAGGCTGTGGGTGGCCCAATGTATGCACCCGCCTTCCCTGCAGGGGGCCTTGCGAATGGTCCTGCCTTCTCCCGGGCATGTGCGGGCAGCAGCTGCATTCCTGCAGAATGCCTTAAACTAAGATATTACTTAGGAAAAATTTCAAGGTCGCTGAATAGTGAAGTCATTTGAACAAATGAGCTACCCACAAAGTTTAAACAGATTGTTCTTCAACACCTTTGATATTGTTCAACTTTCCATTTCCATTAGAATGTTAGGGCTTGCTTATTATAGAGGTGCAGTAGCATCTCTATTAGTTAAGGCAAGTCGGAGATCTCATTGAATCTCTGCTTATCTTTAACATGGAACTTTTGAGGCAGCTTACAACTAAGGAGGTGCTAAGGTAATAAGCGGCCTGGTTTAACATGAATATCCCAGATAATTAAAGGCAAATCTGTACTAATCGCTGGTGCTTTGGAGAATACAGTTTTATTTTTAATAAAAAGTTATGGGAAGTTGAACTTCTCATTAAGGTGAATTGCGAAATCCTTATGTCATGCATCTGTATTACATATCGGTGGCATAAAGTCGCATACATGTCATTTATATAATGTGGTTTCCCTGTGTTTACACTTTACACACCCATGTAAAATGGGGGGGGGGGAGACAGCTTGGGTCTTTGTGGGGGGAGGATACACAGGTGCCAGGTCAAATGGGTGGGGGAGGTAAGGCTGGGTCCAGGACCAACTGGCAGATTCACAAGTCACCTGAAGCTACTGGCAGAGCAGCCAGACAGCTCTGAATGGCTCTGCTAACTGAGGCTACCTAAGTTAGCCAAGCAGTCTAGAGCGTTCCCCTGCTCTGCAGCTGTGTTCTTCAGTCAGCTTGTACACATCTCTGATCAGGGATGCAGAGGGGCCAGGGAAGCGAGGGGAGGGGGCAGCTCAGGTTGTGGGGAGAGCACCCGCGGGGAAGAGCACTCCCATTGGTTGTTGTCACTATCAAAGAGAAGTGACTAGTTTGGGGAGTACTGTGGGGACCTGTGGCAGTGGGGGTGTATGAAGCAAGCAAAATATGGAAGGAGTAGCTGTGGTTTGGGAGACCTCAAGTTCTCCAAGTTGCCTGGATTCGGTGTCCACTGTTCATTTATTTAATTTAATTAAATTTAATTTATTTATTTATTTATTTATTTATTTATTAAAATTATACCCTGCCCCTCTTGCCACAGGCAACCTGTCACTCATCCCCTCACTCATTGTTCATCTCCCCCCTCAAGTGTCCTGGGGACCTGGCTGGGATTGCTTTCTAATGAACTGGGGTGGATGAATAACCAATGGATGTTTGAGATGTTGCTGGGGCCAGTGGATCCATCCATCCCCTGAGGGTCCCTTTCTGTGCCTCCTGCTGCTGCATATAGTAGTCCTGGTATAAAGTTGGAGCAGGGGTGGTTACGGATGGGGGGGCTTAGAGCTGGGGGGGGGGTTGGAAGTGGAGAGAAGGGGGCATTAGAACTAGAGTGGGTGTGGGGGGTTAGAGCTGAGGATTCACATTACTTGATCCCGAGCAGGCAACCATAAAAACAAACTAATTTTGCTGTCCAACTGTTCCCCCTCTGTCCTGCAGCCTCTCAGCTCAGCGGCTCTCCTCCTCCCAGAGTACTTCTACATCCCTAGATGTCCCTCGACCCTTCCAGTCAGATGCCTGGGTGGCTCAGTGTCCCGTCACTGCAGGGGGGCATGCTCTTTGTGGAGGATTCTGAGCAAGGACAGGGTTAGTCCTCCTCACATCCCTCCCCCCCCCCCATTGCCTGTTTCCCGTTATGGGCACTGCTGCCTCAGCAGGTCTGGCATGACCGGCCTGAGCTCGCCTGTCAGGATTCATTCATTAACATGCAAGGACTTATTAATTTACTAGTTATGAGCCACTGGAATGAAAAAAGATAATTTTATAATTGTTTTTCTTCTGGCCTTCTAGATTTTCAGCATTATTGTGCTTGTCGGGAGATTGCAGTTCTTCTGCATATTCTTCTCTCTGTGTGACTCAGAGGCACTTTCAGGGTCCTCTGATCTTTAAGATTCTGGAGAATCTCTTGATGCACTGCCTTGTCCCTCTTCAGCCTCCAACTCACTGAAGCCAAGTCTGAGATTCCAGTTCATCATTCATTTTCTTTGTCTTCTTCCCCTGGCAGTGGTCTGGTTATTGGAGATCACAGACCAACTTCAGACTTCTGAACAGGGAAAGTTGATCTGTGATCTCCAATAACCAGATCACTGCCAGTGATCTTCCTTTCCTGCTCCCGTAAGTCTCAAGAATATTTGCTTGCTTTCTTCATTACCTAAATCTGCTGACTCCCAACCGCTACATGCAAGATCAGGAGAGCCCACTCACTTCACTCCATGCTGGTGCGTGGACTCCCTGGTCGAGCTCATCTTCCCTCAGACTCCGCTCTGCACCTGAGTCACAGCTTCCAATAGGGCCTCAACAGGAGCGCCCCCCTATCCTTCCCTGGAGTACAGAGAGGTGGGGTCTCTCCTGAAATCACCCCCAACAGGGGACCACACCACCCTATTCACCCCCTCCATTAACCTCAGCCCTCTCTTTCACCCCTCCCTTCCCTATTAGATCTCAAATCCCCCTTCCACATTGACCCCTCATCCCCTCCACACACTCCCTCCCTACTAACTCCCAGCCTCCACATGCCTGTCTCCCCCTTTAACCCTCAAACACCCCTTCCTCCCCCACTCATCCCAGTCCCCCACATCCCCATTTCCCCCATTAACCTCCAAACATCCCTTTCCTCCCCATTCACCTCCAGCCCCCATGCTTGTCTCCCCATTAACCTCCAATACTCCTTTCCAATTCACCCCAGCCCCCACACCCATTTTATTATTTATTATTTATTATTATTATTATTAGCATTTGTATAGCGCCAGCTGTGTACCTGGCATTTTACAGAACAATTAGATAGACGCGGTCCCTGCCTATGGCTTACAATCTAATAGACATGGAGGGGGGAGACAAGGAGAGGAGACATAGGGAGAGACACGGGGTAAATAACATTCAGCACATGTGAAGTCTCAGGTGCACGTGCTTGCCTTGGTTTCCCCAATAACCCCCAAACACTCTTCCACTCTCCCCCATGAATCCCCAGCCATCAATCCACTCAATTCCCATAGCTAGCTCTATCATTCCACTCCCTATTACTTCGCTCCTGTTATTCCACCTGCTCTCCTCTTTTTGTTGTCATTATACACATACACACATCCTTCCTTACTCCTGTTCCCTCTCAGAGATACAGCTGATTGTATTTCCCTGGACTCTTGTATTCTCTGTGAGGTGAGTGGGTAGTGGGGACTACTGGGCAAGATGGGGGACTAGGAACCAGAACTCCTAAGGAAGTGGGACATCCTGGAAACCAGGACTCCAGAATCCTCTGAGACAGCAGTGGGAGTTAATGGGTATGAGAGCTGACTGGGAGCCAAAACTCCTAGGTTCTGTGTTATGGAGTTGGGAGTGCTTCAATGTCCTGTTGTCACTAAACCAACTTGAAGCACATACACAAATAAATGCATATACTTTGCCCCAAAGTCTTACTGTCACCAAAACCTTGTCCCCAAATGCACACCACTCATCTGTCAGTCTTCTCCCTGAATAGACACCCTTCCCAACAACTGTCTGCCCTTTGCCAATATACTTCCCCCCTACCCTTGCATGCTCTCCAGACTCATCTATGAATACTCATCACCCATTTCTCTGCATTGTCCTCCGTAAATGTTCCCCCAACACCTGGCTTCCCCCTCCCAATAAAAACATCTCCCACTTCCCAAATGCCCCCACTCTTGTCTTCATGTACACAACCTGCATCCATCAACTTTGTTTCCCTCATATACAGCCTCCCAGTACACATCTGTCCCATTCGCCCCAACTCAAATGAAAGGATATACGGTAGGTCTGCACCGAACAAGTCATCCAAATACTCGGATCGAGTTCTGAAGTTCCAAGTACGCAGACGGGGTACTCGGCTGAACCTCTGAACTTTCCCAAGGACCCAGAATTTGGAACTCTGGACATCAGAAATCCCAGAATTCCCTCCTATAATGATTTTAAAGTACACCCACTTTAAAATCATTATGCCAAGCAGTATCCAGAAAAGCAGGCTAGCAAGAGTGAGACAATCAGTCAAGAAGACAAACCCAAACAGTGTCCCTGTGTGCAGAAAACAAAACAAAACAAAAAAGACAGCAGTACCCACAGCATGACCCACCATCAGCAGTGCAGCCAATTTAAAATCATTATGCCAAGCCAACCAAGCAGTGCCAGTCAACCTAGCCCAGAAAAACAGGCTAGCAAAACTGGAACAATCGTAAGAAGACAAACCCACAAAAGTGCAGCTGAATGCAGAAATCCAAAAAAAGGCCAGCAGTAGTGTACCCGCAGCATTTGCCCACCATCAGTAGTGAGCGCACCCACTTTAAAATCATTATGCCAACCAAGCATTGCCCAGAAAAGCAGACTAGCAAGAGTGGGACATTCGCTCAAGACAAACCCCAAAGGGGTTTCTGGATGCACAAAGCCAAAAAAAGCCAGATGAGCAGAGTTAATTATAACACCCACAAGAAAGAAACCAGACATTCATACGACCTGCACACAGAAAACCTCAATTGTGCCTGCCCAGTGCCCATCTATACAAGGCAAGCTCCCTTCCCACACACCATGTTATTTTAACCAGAAAGAAAGTATATCTCTCCTGTGCCCCTGCTCAGTGGTCAGTTACATCTTGGTAAAGTTGAACCCACAGACAAAGTACAGTCACAGTGCCCACAAAAACTACAGAAAAACTAAAGTGATCCCTCTCTGGCCTCTATGGTACCAACTTGCCCACAAGCAGTGCAAGCAGCAGCACCCACATTAAACTTTAATTATATTAGGCACTGGTGACAACCCCTGGCATTGCCCCTAATATATAGACAGCCCAGATCAGGGGAGCTAGGAGGATCCCTCTGGCCATCATGATGCCAAGCAGTGCAAGCAGCAGGCAGCAGTGGCATCCACTTATTTTTTTAAAAAGGCGTGGTGTTGGTGTGGCACTGGTAACTTAGACAGCCTAGGCCAGGGGAAGTGGAGCAAGGCAGAGATCCCTCTGGCCTCCATGGTGTCAAGCAGCAGGCAGCAGCAGTGTGGGACCCACATATTTTTTTTAAAATCATGACTTGGTGGAAACAACTAACTCCCATCCCCTTGTATTGCCCCTACGGATGGGCCATGACAGGCCAGGCACCCCTTCCCCCCCAAGCCGATTACTTACAGATCAGCAATGGAACACAGCCAAATTCACCAAAGAGATTGGAAAATGGCCGCACATTCACTTTTATTTTGCCCCTGCCAGCCATTCAAAACCTGTACTGTGGCTTGCTCATCACTCAGCTCTCCCAGCCAATACCCCCTCCTACTAAATATGGCACTAAGTTTCATTTCCTAGTTCAGGGAAGCTAGGGTCAACCGTCTGGGTCACTCCAGCCACACCACAATGATGCCAGTATTCAACTGAGGTTTTCCAGGGACTGGTCTTGGTACTCAGAGCTTCAGAATTCAGAAATTTCAGAACCGGGGAACGGAATTCCTGGTGAATTCCAAAGTTTTCCAAGGACTAAGTTTCAGCAGTAATATAGGGAAAGCATCAGCAAACTGCCCCCTCACCCCCTTCTGTCCCCAACTTCCTTAATCCCCCCAACCTGTAAGCAAAGAGGATTGGGGTTGAAAGACCAACGCTACAGTGGGTACATGGAGCCTAAATTGTACAACGTCTTTGTACAACTGTACAACATCTTTACTGCTTACATGGCACAAATTAAGGCAGGAGCCTTAACTTGCAATTACAATGCCTTTTTATAGCATAATTTAATTTGCAAGAACCTTAACTATGGTCTTAAACCGGGAGATTTTTTTGATAATGCAGTACAAATACTTAACTGCAGAGCAAGCAAAATTCTCTTCACGGTGAAGTTTTTGTAACAGGGCATGGTTTCTCTGGGCTAAGTCCAAGCAGGATCAGACACCAGGACCACACACACCTCAGAATTAGTCCATCATCACTGACTTTCTGGGATATTTGGTCAAGGCTCAGTTTAATATGCGCTGCTTATGTGGCCATGAAATCACACCATGTGTAAAAATCACACCATGTGTAAAAATCCCACGTCCAGGATTTAGACACAACATCTCACGCATTATAGCCAGTTGTGCATTCTTTTAAAACCACAAATTAAATACCTCAATAGCTGCTCCAGGGGTGCACCCCCACATTCACCTCCTGAGTTGTGATCAGATGAACCCAGCAGATTCCCCAGCCCAAGTTCTGTCTGTGCAGAGCCCCCACAACACACCACAGAGTTGCAGGCAGTCTCCCAATGCTCTAGACTGGTGCCCACAACTCTATGGCCATTTTTACACATGACAAAAATGGATTCTTATAAATGCTCAAGATAATACCAGGTGCTATACATGCTGCAGTTTTGTAATGTGTGAATGCACTATTCCCCTTTGATGCAGTGAGATCTCACAGCCTTGTAAGACCCACCATATGTGACTCTAATAAGGCTACTAGATCTCAATGCATAAAAGGAGAATAGTGCATTTACACGACAAAACTGGGTTCTTATAAGTGCTTGAGATAATACTGGGAGTTATAAATGCTGGAGTTTTGTAATGATTCAAAGTGGCCTATCTATGTGTTGTCCAGGGCAATGGCCAGCTGAAAGTGGAGCATCACCATGGGTCTGTGCTTCATGCGGACTGCTTCTCCGCTTCAAGCCAATGTGCCGGGTTTGGCTGGCCTATTCCAGGATGTTCCAGAGTGCCACCAGCGAGGCTGTCCCAGAGCAGACACAGCCTGTTCTGGCTGCACATCTGGCACAGCCACGTTCAGATGGATGGGCCACCGGGGGTGAAGCTGGCTGGTGCAGTCAGCACCAGGGCAGCCCATCCATCTGAAAACACCATCGATGGTGTCACCATCCATCCTGTCCACCCTGGTCATAGCCTGGGACTCACCTTTGATTCCTCCCTCTTTTTTACACCTCAAATCAGTCTTTAAGGACTATCACTTCCACCTGCATAAAATCATTACAATTTGGCCCTTCCTTACAACTCCCACTGCTAAGGCCCTAGTCCATGCTCCAGTAAAATCTTGCCTTCACTACTGCAGCCTTCTTGTTATGTACTTTCCCCACACTCCTTTGATCCTCTCAGTTCTATTCAACACTGTAGCCAAGGCCATTCATCTTGTCCATTGCTTTAATCATGTTCAGTTACTCCTCTCCTTCCTCCATATGACTGTCTTCCACTTCAGTTCCATTTGCATCCAATTCTAGCTCAAGCTCCTTGTCTTCACCGTCAAGGTCTTTCATAGCCTTCCTCCTCCCTTTCTTTCTTCCCTCCTTTCCTCCTACATTCCCACATGGGAACTTTGTTCTTCCTCTGCTACCCCCAACACCAGCCCCTTCTTTTTCCACTCCTTTCCTCCTACATCCACTGTCTCTTTGCCTCTTCTTCCATGCTTCTCCTGTGCTTGGAATTCCCTCCCTGAACACACATGCTCTGCTCATTTGAGGTACAATCCTCAGACCCACATACATTGCGCCTACATGAGGTGCACAGCCAGAACACCCATGCTCAGGCATGCACGTGTGCCATGTGGGACAAAGGCGTGACCTAAGCCGATGTGACCCTCCCAAGCCCACACATGCCACAGCCAGGAAGATGGAGCAGGAACCTTGACTGCTCCATCCCCCAGGCTGCAAGGTGGGTGGGGTTGAGGTCACATCAGCTCAGGTCACGCCTTTACCCCGTGCAACTTGCTGCACATACAGCATGCATGCACGCCTGACTGCCCACCTTCTGGCCAAGCACTGTGCCTGCAGGTGGCTTATGTGGGCCTAAGGATTGCACCTTTGCTCACAACCTTCAAATCCCTCTTTAAAAAACTCTTTCATCAGGCCTTCCCAAATTCCTCAGCCCTATTGATTTTTCTTATAGTGTTAATCCTTCAAGATCCAACTAAGCTAAGCATGTGCAACTGCAGCTTCTCAGTTTCATTAATGTATCCCCATCCTTCCTTATGTGTCCCTCCAGGTCTCTCATCCCCTGCCCATTCTAGATCATAAGTCCCTTGGGGCAGGAACCTTTCTCTATAATCACAACTGTTCATCACAAGGCACATTGTTGGTTCTATACAAATAATTATTGACAATCCCTTGTTGTACCATTGCCAGAAAAAGGCAGTCCATACCACCACAAATGAAATGAATATCCTTTTTGTATATGCTCTCAGCAGTGGATGTAATTGCTAGTACTGAATCAAGAACTCTGCATGTTCTTGCAAGATTCTCAAAAATCTAAAAATGCACTTTACGCATGCGAAAAATGGTCACCATGTTCATTTCTACACATGCGTAGCCCCCAGCAGCCATTTGGCACATGCGCAGAGTGGGGGGGGGGGGGTTGTTGGTTTGTTTTTTTTTAGATTTCTCAAAAATCTTGTGAGATTCTCATTGCCCTTAAAGCACTCTGTGCATGTTTAAAATGGTCACCAGGGGACACACATGTGCAGGAATGGCTGCGGTGGCTATTTGTGCATGCGCGGTGCCAGGTTTCAGCCGCATGAATTTCGTGTGAGAACAGGACAAGAATCAGCAGATTTTTGACCCATTCTCATTCTTGCAAATCTCGGCAAGAAGCCAATTCTGGCTGCTATTTATCAAGAACATGAGGGCGAGTTTCAGCACTAGTTAGTACCTCAAGTAGCTACTCTGAAATAACATGTTCATGTATATGTGGCCTTTGTAGCCATTCAGCTTCTTAAAGTCTTTGTTCTCTGAAACATACTTTTTCTCCCCCAAGAACAACATGGTTATACAGAAGAAGCTATAGCAGGCTATGCAACAGTAGCATCTCAACATCTAGTCCAACAGGGAATCCAGTTAACTCTGACTGAAACTGCTACTACCTAACATACGGTTAGTTCCCACATAAGGCAACTGAATCAGTCCAAAAGGACAAGATTAAGGCTAAAATTTTCAAAGCTTACATATGCAGCCTTCTTAGTTCTGTTACTTGCGTATCTTTAGATGGAAACCCACTAAGTAGGTGGACAGCTGGTCCACCTCCAGCTGGTGCCCAAGATTTGGGTAGTCCTCTCCACCAGCTGTGCTCCAGGATGTCCCAGAGCACTGCTAACAGGGCTGGAGAGGAGCAGGCAGAACCTGCATGGCCTCTGCTCCACCTGCACAGCTGGTGCACTACCTTTAAATAGATGGCCCTCCTTGGTGTGAGGTGGAGCAGAGGTGTAGGTGCAATCCATGTATAAGCACCCTTTTTAAAAAAAAAACCCATAGAAAACACAAACTACTATTAACATGGAAGAATAAATGAGGTTCAACCTCATTTAACTCAGTGGCGGAGCGTATGCAACTGAATTCAGGATTGATCTAATGCAATGGTCCCCAGTTCATAACTCACAAGCAATATACTGCTTGCAAAATACTTTTGTGTTGCTTATGACAGCACAATATACAAATGAAAAATATTGAAGGAAAGGGGAGAGAGAGAGACTTCCTAAGCAGCAACAAAAAGTTTAAACTGAACCAGGATCTCCTGTGCACTGCCATGCATGGCCTATAGCACCATCTTCTCTGCCCAGTGTGATTTGCCATAAATCTTGAACTCTGAAAGTGGCTCATGGCCCCTAAAAGACTGGTGAGTGACAACTGGTTTAATACAGCCTTTGGGTACACATGAGGAATAAAAATGAGAAAACAGGGGCATTAGTAGGGCAGTTAAGGAAGGAACTGCAACTATCTGAAAAATATGTGTTGTGGAGCAAGTAGATGGCATCTTGACATCTGTATTTGATAAAGTGAACCCATATAATCACAGGGCTAGAAGAACCTCATAATCATACAGTCATAAAATTGGAGAGCTGAAGCAACCACAATGGTCCTTTGGTCAAACTCCCTGCCTTGAGACAGGAAATCCCATACTGAAAGAATCCTTGATGGATGCCTCTCAATTATTATTATTAATTATAATAGATAATAATAATATTCAGGTAAAGTGATTCCACAACTTTGCTTGGCACATTGTTCCAGTGCTGAGCTGATCTATCTATTAAGGATATTGTTCCTAATGTTTAAACTAAATCTACCATCCCACAACTTAAACCCAGAACTTCTTGCTATCTATCACTAAAATCTGCCACTGTACCAGAGGATTGTAGGCTAGCAAATATAACACCAAATTATAAAAGGCTCCAGATCTCATCTTGGAAACTATAGACCAGTGAACCTGACATCAGTTCCCATAAAACTGGTGAAAACAGTTAACAGGATTATTAGTCATATTGTTTAAATATGACATAACAGGGAAAAGTTCACATGATTTTAGCAAAGGGAAGTCATGCCTCACTAATCTATTGGGATTTTTGAGGGTGAAAATAAGCATGTGGATAAGTGTGAGCTGGTTGATATAGTGTAGCTGGATTTTCATAAACTGTTTGATAAGGTCCCTCATAAGAGGAAATTAAAGAGTCATGGGATAGAATGAAATGTCCTATCATGGATTGGTAACTGGTTAAATGATAGGTAAAAATGGATAGGACTAAATTGTCAGTTTTTGCAGTGGAGAGAAGTAAATAAAATAGTGGAGTGCCTCAGGGATCTGTATTGGAACAGGTGATGTTTAGGGGTTGTTCCAAGTAGGAAAAAAATGCAAGTATTCTCCGAGGGTCCGAGGAGCCGTCCCAAGTGTTCAGATGGCTCCTCGGAGAATACTCGGGTGAGTTTTTGAGGAAGGGGAGATGGCTTGGGGGGGAAATAGTGGCATGCTTAAGAGGATTTGGGGGCCTAGAAGTGGGGTCAGGATGGGTTATTTACTTCCGGAGGGGTCCCACATGATGCATGGTCTCTTCCCAGCTTGTAAGTTTGAAAGTAAAACAAAACTAAAACAACTGAGCATGCTCAAAAAGGGCCTGAAAAAGCGTGCTGATGTTGCCAACACCGTTTTTGAAAAAGGGCTGAGCATACCCTTTAGTGGACCATTAGTTAGACCCAGTATGGCACTTCTTATGTTCTTGTCTTGTTCCTCCAGCCTTTTGTTATTACTTTTATTCTAGACAGTTTAATCAACTTTCTTGTTCTACTCTATATCCTTTCCAGTTTTTAAAATATCTCTGAGAAGTTCATTCCCTGCATTAAATAAGAAATAATTACACCTAAGCCATCCACAACAAATATTCATGCACTCTCCACTTAAAAGCCTCCAGCAAAGGAGATTCCATCCCTTCAGAACTTTTTTCCATTGCCTAGCTGTTCAGGTAGAAAGGCCTTCCCAACATTTCAACACAAACCCATTTATTCATGTCCTTTCCTTGGTGAAAAGGGAGAATAGTAATGTGACAGGGTAGAGGAGTACCTGGGGTGAGTACTTGCAGGATGGTGCTCAGGGAGTCATGCCACACTACGTAGCTTCTTCCAGCCACAATATCTTTATTGCCCTACAAGTTCACAGACATCATCTTGGCCAGGCACAAACCCTCTGACCTGGGTCTAGTCCAACTAGCAATCCTCCCTGCTGATGGTCTTCACTAGCCCCTTCTCCTTCTATATGCCCTTTTGCCAGGCACAACCCCTATGACCCAGGTGCCTCTTAGACTATCACTGAGGTGGAAATCCCACACAGCTTCTGCCTCACCATTTCCCTCTCTCCAGACCCCACTCCTGGGCTGCCTAGTCTCCATCAGGGCTTCCCCACAAGCCCCTGCTGTTCAACGCTCTGCTGGCCAGGTACAGCACAGAATCAGAGTCCTCCCTGACTCTCATTGCTGGAGACTTTGAAAGACAGTGCTCTCTCTCTCTCTCATCTCCAGCTTTTTATTCCCCTCAGTCTCCTCTTTGGACCCAGTTTCCAGAGCTCTGGGTTGGCTTGGCCACACTCAGCACAGCTGGCCTAAATCAACCCATTGCTACTGCTGTTACACAAGGGGGTGTTTTTACACACACATTTCTCCTGCATGTTTTCTATTACATCCTGAACTTTCTGTGTACCTAAATCACTCACCCAAATCTTAAACATCCGGCTCTTTGAACTTCTGCGTAGAACTTCTCCTAGGACTTTTGTGTGTAAAATATTCTGGAAAACTGCTTTGCTCCAGGCAGCTGTGGTCATTTGGTTTCAATGGCAGCCTGTCACATCTACAGCTACAACTACTTTAGGCTGCCTCCGGGCAGTGTTTGTGTGAAGAATGCATCCAGGAACTGCCTCAGGACAGTGTGTGTGTAAAGAATGCTTCCAGAACTTACTTGTGGACTTGTAAACCCAGAAGATTGAAAAATCCAGACCTTTAAGGTATGTGTAAAAATGCCCAACTGTGACTAGCGGTAGCATTCTTAACGGGCCAGTCTCCCTATTAGCCCGTCCTGCTGCAAGTAGTTCTCCAGATTGTGTCAGGGACCCTGATCCTCCTTGTGGGGAATGATCTTTTATCTTGGGGAATTGCCTCCGTCCCCTCCCCCCACACGGGGGTGGGGGGGGCGTGGGGCCCTTTGCCGTGCCCGCCTAAGGAGGGGGCAGGACGGCTGGGTCAGTGTTTCCCCCTGCGGAAGGCCAAGCCGGGCCCCAAAGCAGGAAAACAAGCGGCGCGCCTGGAGGTAGGAGCGCAGCCTGGGTTGCTAGGCGACCCAGACTGTGCTCCTATTCACCAAAGTAGGCACGTGGTCCCTGCTCAATGGGCGGGGTCCACAAGCAGTTTAATTTCAGCCCTAGCTGCATTCGGGTCTAGGAGCTGCATCACAACGGCACCCACCCCACCCTCCCCTCTTGCACTCGGGTCATCACCGGCTGCCATTTTGGGGAAAGGAAGGAATTTTTCCAATTAACCCAATCAGGCCTGAACAAGGGTTTTTTGTTTTTCGCCTTCCTTACAGTGCATGATATTTGGTTAATTGTTACCCCTTAGTTACTGGGGGTGTTGTTGTGCTCGTTTATCATTGTTGCACTCTTTCAGGGGTCCAGTACTGTAAGTTAGAGTAGTTAGAGGGGTTATAATTAAGAGTCATCTCCTTAAGAGATGGGGAGGCCCACCTGCCGGAAAGCAGGGGATGGCAAGCAGTGGGGCAGCCTCCCTGAGAGGGGTGTCATGTGACGGCGGTAGGGACAAGTATGGTCCCCCATTGGCAGGCATCATTATCCATACTTGCATTTGAAGAAGTGGACCCCCTCACGGACGGATGGGGCCGCTTGAGGGGGAGACGTGTGATCGTCTGAGGGGTGGCAATTGAGGGTACATCGAAGCCACCCCTGGTTAATGTTGGGGTTACTGTTCAATGGTTAAGGTTAAGTACTGGACCCGCATTGCACTAGGCGATTTACCCCCACCTAATTCTGATTGTAATCTGGTTAATAAAGAGTGCGTCCGTTTAAACCCAGCACTGTGTCCTGTCTCCTTCAGTGCGTCGGCAATTAGCTCTGGGGCTCCCTAAGGCTGTTAACAGCATAATGTCCCAAGGTTTTAGTCCTCGAAGTCCAATGTAGTAGGTTTACCCAAATTACACCAATTTGGGACTTTGGGGTTCTGTCCACCTCCTCCTCTATAGCCAGCCCAATCCTCCAGTGAGGGGCTTCTCCCACTAACAGTGTTGGTCCCCAAGACACAACATAAACATAGGCCCCTCCTGGGCATAAACAATACAACGATAGACCTCACCAAAGTTCCATGTGATCTTTAATCCCTTCAGCTCTTTGCTGGATCCTTGCTGCTGCTGCTGCTCCATTTGCAGCTGCTTTGCAACAGATCCTGTTTAAGCTGCACAGGTAGCCTTCCTCTCCTTAGGCTCCTGCTCTCAGCTACTCCAGGCTGAGCCCTCCTTGTCTCCAACCTGCCTCTCTCCAACTGCTTAACTGCCCAACCACCTGTGACAGACTGCCCATTGCAGTAAAATACAAGTGACAATATATCCGGTGATATGGTATAGGCAATATAAGATTAAAAGTTCAGCAGCACTTTGATGCCCAGTTTTAGAGGGTTGTACACCACTAGATGAGACATAACAAGTTATGGAGAAACAACAAGCATTATTCTATTAGTAACAGAAAACACTTCTTAGACTGAAAATAGTATGGATCAACAGATACCACTAGTACTGAAACAATTATCCAATGCAAATATGGCATTAGACACATTTGCTTGCTTCATTTCAGGACTGACAAAGATACAAGTGCTATTCATTTCCACTTTTGATTAGAGGTGTTCACCAGGGGTCCACGTAGTTTTAATTCTTTGTTTTTGTTATTTAAATCTGTTTTCATTTTCATAAATATCAAATTGTCATTTTCATTTTTGCTTTTGTTTCCGTCTTCCATTGGTTTCAAAGGAAAACACACTTATGGCTGTGGTGTTTATGTTTTTCACTATATGTTGCTGAAACCTGGCGTGATTATACCTCCAATGAAAGGCATTATGTGTACCAAATTCCAAAAATATTGGATAAAGGAATCCAAGTGTAGAAGCAGGTATTTTTATTTTGCAAAGATCTTCATATACATTCTTCGGTGTAACTTATTTACTTCACAAATAATGTAGATGAAACTTGGCAGGTTTTCACCCCTTTGCATATTTACTATCTGCCAGCTTTCAGAAGGATTAGAATAAGGGTCCTGGTGGTATAAGCAATTAACTTATAAATGTATGTCTGCTTGTAACAACTTTGTAGTCCAACCAGTGTACATGGAATTTGGCAAAGATCTATAGAACACTTTCATGATCATATCTGACAAATATCAGAAAGAGTTAATAAAGGGTCCCAATTGTATATGCCTGCACAGCATGTGCAGAGAAGGAGCCTATGCCAGGGATTCTCTTACGTGTCACTGTGGTAGAATATCGGTTTGTGATGCTAATTTGCCAACAGAAATGTCAACCAAATATCCTCATTCTGTGCTGTGACCATCCCAAAATTTCTCCCCCTCTTGTTACTGGGAAGTCAGAAGCATCTGTTTAGGAAAGAGCCAATAGAGATTCTCTTATGTCCTCTGTCACTGCGCTGCAGGATGTGATTGTGATGATAATTTGCCAGTCTTGATGTGTAAACTATGTCTCCTGATTTCTGGGATTCTATCCCCAAAGTCCAAGTTATGTCCCTTCTATGCCCGCCTCAGGGCTGCCCCCTATGCCCGCCTCGAAGACACTACTAATTGGTCCTATAAAGCAGAAAGCATGCAGTAATTAGCTAGTGAATGTATCTGTCAGTCTTTTGGGTTTCTCCACACCCTCCCTACTACAGCCTCTCTCTCCCTACCATGCCAGGTGCCTGCCTCTTACTGACACTGCATGTGCTGATGATCTTCAAGGGGACAACGTCAATTGCTTATAAAATTGGGTCCCTTTATCAAATTGCTCTGTAGTTTGGCAGAGATTACAGGGAAGGTGTGTGATAAAAGTCTGCCAAATTACTTGTAAACTGGATGGAATATACAAATGTTACAACTGGAAGTGTATTTTCAAGTTAATGTCTTATGCCATACGGACCCTTTATCAAAAATCTTTCTGAAAATTGTCATGAATGTTATGCTTGTGGAGGGACATAATATTCACAGGAGCCATGCAAATTGGATGGAATATATAAAAGTTGTAGCCATGTATGCATATAGAGCTTTTCTTAAAATCACAACTTTCAATTGCTTTTAAAATCTGTTGAGTTCCCTTTATCTAATCATTTCTAAAATTGGTACACACTATGCCCTCTGTTGGCATCAGCATTGAAGTTTCATCAACATTGAATAAGAAACATAAACGTTATAGCTAGAAATATGTTTTTCAGCTTTTCCCCTTAATTTCAATAACAAAATGTCATTTTCATTTCTATTTTCATTATTATTATTTGTCGTTTTCATTATTGCAATAACAATAATGAATTTGACAATTTTTGTTAGTTATTGTAATAACGAAAATGACATTCACACTCCTGCTTCGGATATTAATTTAAGAATATTCCATTCCAGTTCTTAGAGAACATAAGCAGAACACAGGGGAAGAGTCAGTGGTTTAGATATGTATGGCCAAAGTCTCTTAGGGCTTTATTGGTCAAAAACAACACTTTCAATTGTACCTGGAATGCAATTGAAAGTCAGAGCCTATTCTGGAGCACTAGTATAATCTCCTTCCAGTGAGCCACTCTCATCAGCAGATTAAATACTTTCTTTGAAACTCTTCAGCAGTGCAGTCCTCAGGCAATTCAATATTGGCATAATCCTTTATTCCTTTTGAAGTGCATGGGTGTTGTGTTGGCCCTGGCACTAAGCAACGTGTGGCTCTTGCTTGCACATGTACCTTGTACAATCTACTTTGATGTTTACTTTTTTGGATCACACACTTGCATCTGCATCTGCCATAGCAAGATCCATTTGAAAGCTGGGCTATAAATCACTCCTGTATTTTGTGCAGGATCATTCCCATGATACTCCAAGCTCATGCATAACAATAGCTTCTGTGCCCCTGCACTATATTCTGCACAAAAGAAGTTCATAGAATACTTGTAATCATGGGAGCTGAAAGAATATTTCCCAAACAGCTGTAAAATGATTTGTCATGCATTTTCTTCTTCTCACTTCATTAACTAGGTGAATGAGAGCACTGAACACTGCTTGGCTTTCATTCTGTCCAATTTGTCACTCTGCTTCAGTTGATGATATGCTAAAAAGCCCAAATTTGATTGAACAATGCACTTTCGTTCAGTTAATCAATATTCTAAACCAATCTTCTCAAGGAATTACTTAAGGTGAACCTGTATATTTTACATACTTCTAAGTCAGGTAGCACAATCCTCTCGCTAGATATGGCCACTTAAAAACAACCCAATGAGTAAGATCTAGTTGAACATTGCTAGCACACATACTCTAGTGATATCATAGGAAGCAAAAAAGTGTCTGCCCCTCTCCCCCGCATGCATGTGAAGGGAGAGAGATTGTCCATGCCACTTGCAAACATAGAAGACTGCAGGGGTTGCTGGAATGGGACCTTGGTCCCCCCTTTCCCTCTCTTTTTCCTAGCAATGTGGCAGGAACCTATGGGGAGAAGGGGATGGTGTGGACAGGGTGGAGACAGGGAGCTATTGTTCCATCAGGGAGAGGGGGGTTGGTGTGAAAATTGGAGGGAGGAGCCCAGCCCCACGTGGGGTACATATGCTTTGCCTGGGTGAGAGGAGCCAGGCATTCAATCCAGCTCTGGGATGAAAAAGTCCACCCACCCACTTGGACTGGCACTATCAACTCAGCTGGTCGCCTTAATTGGACTGGGAAGGAATTATTCTCTAGTTCTGGGCAAATTGGCCAGAGCTCAAAAGGGTTTTTTTCACCTTCCTTGTAGTACTGCCCCCACCCCCCAGTGTGAAGCTTGTCCACTTTAAGGGGTGTTCGAGTTGTGAGGTGCTTCCTTTTGTTTATTTGTCATAGCTCTAGTGGTGGTAGTCCAGTGCCAATTGAAAAGACAGTTCACAAAATGGGAGCAGAACATGGAGTGGAACGGAACCTATTGAAGTTGAGGCACCTCCTTATGCAGTGAGGGAAGGATGAGCCAATCAGAAGACATAAGACTCACAGCCTTGTCCAACCCGGAGGCATGGGGAGCATGCCTCTAAGCAGGATATATGCTCTCCCTAGTTGGTTCAGGACCCCAACATAGGGGGTTCGTCCCTTTTTCCTCAGGACCCCAACATAGCGTATGGCTGGACTGGGAATGGACCAGAGACTCCATTCAGGATCAGTGAGCTGAGGCAGTGGGCAGCTTGGTGAAACAGGTACGGTGCTGGCTTACCCTGAACAGGTGATTAGGGATGTGCACCAAGGACACGTCATTTTTCATTTTTTTCATTTTTTGTTATTAAAAACTGGTTGTTTTCGTTATCGTTATTAATGAAATTTCATTTATCGTTGTCAGTGTTGTTATCGGTATCCATATCTATTTCAAACGATAACAAGATTTTCTTCTCGGTATTGCTTCCATTGTGGGCTGCCACCAGTGGCAGTAGTGCAAGCAGACACCTGCCCCAGACTTCTCAGAAGTTGAACTCCCCCCACCCCCTTTCTCGTTATAATGCAGTAGTAATAATGAGTGCACAATGACAATATGAAAAATTACTAATATGTATGTCTAAGTTAAACCTACACCTAATAACCTATACTATATGCAATATATTCCTATCTTAAGTATCTATATTAATACACTTCTCTCTGCTATGTGTTCTATCTAATCTATCTATCTATCTAATTTATATACCTAAACCTATATCTATATGTACAAGGGGAGACAGACAGGGGAAGGTAAAAGGTAAAATAAAGGGTATAAGGAAAGGTAAAGGATAACACTGAGGGCTGGTGAAGATTTTTAGTGCAAGCAGCACCAGAGTTCTGTAAATGCAACCTGACACATCAAGAGCTAACACAGAATGAGAGTCAAACAGCCTGGCCCTGCAACATAAAGGATTGCAGAGCCTTTCCCAAAGCCCCCATAATTTGTTCTGGGAGGCAGGAGGCACTGAGCAATCACAGGGTGTGATGCAACTGCCTGGGATCTGCTTGAGCTGCTCATTGGCCAGTGATTACATCCATCAGGTCCTTCCCCTCCTATCACCGGCCCATTTCAAGAGTTCAACACTGTTTCTGGCTCCAAGATGTCTGCCCCCTCCTCGCCTCTCCACATTTCCCTCCAAAAGACACCAGGTTTTATGCATGCTGATGAGTGTGAACTACTGGGCTGGGTTTTGCAGCTAAGTAATTTGCACTCATCAGCACACATAAAAGCTTCAATCATGTGTAGCACTGTATTCCCGCATGATGAATGACGCACAGCATTTGCATCTGCATTCCTTCTTCCGGACTTCAAAGCGCGCTTCTCCACACTTGAGAAAGCAGTCTTAGACTGCTTTCCAAAGAACTGCTTTCGCACTGCGGGGAGCATGTGCTATTCAAATTTAGTGCAGCTCCCATCTCGTGGGAAAGCAGGAATTGTGGCTTCCCTGATGGAAGGCTAACACAATGGACAGCGTAGAGAAAATCCTACCTGTCCGTTGCATGTGCCTGCCAGGGGGAGAGCCACAATTCCTACTTTCCTACAAGACGGGATCTGCACTAGATTTTAATAGTGCATGCTTTCCACAGCGCAGATGCATCTCGTGGGAAAGCAGCATAAGAGTCAACATGGGATCCCACAGACAAAAATGTACGGAAACACTCTTCTATACACCAGGACTGTACTGCAAAAAAAAATATGAGAAAGTTGGGCAGGAAAGAGTCAACCAATGTCATTAATTAATTTTTTTTAAAAAATAAAATAAAATAAAAAGGTAACATTATTATACAACACAAGCCTCTTACCTCTATTTGTGTATGACATTTGTGATTAGATAATTACATGCCCCCAAGCCATTTGTTAAGTGCTTCTGTGTTGACAACACTGATGCCCCTTTTATGAATTTGAAGGATACACACAGTATGGACAATCTGAGCTACTGAGCTGTATACTGAGTAGGAAGCTTCCTAGGGATGTCTATTAGCCCAAATTTCATAACGAAAGAACATTAAAGGAATGACATGAAAGGAGGGGGGGGGATTGCTAACATTTTTATAGTGTTCATATTAAAAAGCTGATGTGAATAAAATATCATTATAAAATAACAATGAGAAATCCTGCCGTTGCTGCTCCCTGGATACTTCTCACATAGGCAGCGGGTTATCATGCAGACAGACAGCCTTGGTTAGAGGCAGCCTTTTCTCTTTTCTAAAGTTGAGTGAAGCGTACAGTGAAGTTGTAACATAATAAAGGTAAATAGTGATAGGCCCAGAGGCTTTACAAACACTTTCCCGGAGAAGAAAGCATTCCAGCTAGGGGAGGAGTAGACTGGCTAGCAGGTGGCTAACCAGCAGGAACACAGATTTAAATCACGAACATTCCTTTTAGTAATGTCAGTCTGAATTGTAGCTTTAATACTATGGACGTTGAGCAAGATGCAGAGTCTGTGTTTTAGGGGTGGTATAAGTAGAATTGTTCCTTGTGCAATTAAAAAGCAGCAGGCTATGATCTGGGGATACTGTTGTGAATTTTTTCCTTGCAGGCTAGGAAAATTAAACCAGTGAATTTGAGACTCCTAGAGGCATAATTTTGAGTTTCACAATCCAATTGGGTTTGGTATCACTTTTTCTACTCTTGTAGCCCAACTCATATCTATGGAGGAACAATTCAAGCAGATGCACAAAAGAGATTCCAAAGAGAAAAGCTTTACAATAGAATGAAGGCTGCAAATTTACACACAGACACACAAAAGTCTTTCTGAATAGCATTTGTTCTTGTTCAAATAAAACAAACGTTTGAAGAAGAAAAGAAGCTGCAGTTTAGGTTTCATTAGCAACTTTGGGTGCAGCCACATGACACACACTGGTAAAGCCACCATGCCTTGGGTAGCCTTAACCCGGTCTGGGCAGCTGGGCCAAATGATGCAGTGTATCGTGTGACCACCTGCTGCCAGATGTTCCCCCTGCCCGAGGGTGGTGAGAGCAACTAGCTGCTATTTATTTATTTATTATTTAATTATTTTAAAAACTTATATGCCGTCCCCTTCTGACTCAGGCATCTTGGGACATCTCACAACGTTCTAAAACATTAAAATATACAATAAACAACATTTAAAACAATAAATTAAAACCCATCCCTTCCCTCCCTAACCCAACCCTTCCCTCCCTAACCCAACTCACCAACCCCACCTCCCTCGGGAAAGGCCTGGCAGAACAGCCAGGTCTTACAGTGTCTGCAGAAAGAGGGGAGATCAGTAATTAAGTGGCCCTCCAACGGGAGGGAGTTCCACAGCCACGGTTCAGCTACAGAGAACGCCCTCCTCAAGGTGGAAAACCGGAAAACCCAGGGGACCTCGAGGAGGATGCCCCTGGCCGACCACAGGGGACTTTCCAGGACCCCGAGAGTGAGGCAGTCCAACAGGTAGGTGGGCCAAAGCCATTTAGGGCTTTAAAGGTTAACACCAACACCTTGAATTGGGTCCGGAAAGCTATTGGCAGTCAGTGCAGAGAACAGAGCACTGGTGTAATGTGCTCACGTCGGCCCATCCCAGTCAAGAGATGGGCCACCGCATTCTGCACCAGCTGCAGCTTCTGAACCAGCACCAAGGGTAGCCTCACATAGAGTGCATTGCAGTAATCCAGTCTCAAGGTAATGAAAGCACTGACTATTGTAGTCAAATCCGAGTCCAAGACATACGGCCTAAGCCAACACACCAGATGTAACTGGCAAAATGCCCCCTTCACCACAGCCTCCACCTGGGTATCCAGGTGAAGCTGCGGGTCCAGGAGCACCCCCAGACTCCGGACCTGAAAAACCAGGGGAGGATGGACCCCATCAATGAGGGGGGCACTACTTCCTGACCCTCCCCACAACCATCAACTCTGTCTTGTCAGGATTAATTTCAGGTGGCACGCCCTCATCCAATCCCCCACAGCTGATAGACACTGGGTAAGCACCGAGACTGCTGGGCCTGAGTCAGAAGAAAATGAGAGAGATAGCTGGGTGTCATCAGCATATTTATGGCACCTCACCCCAAACTCCTGGACAACCTCCCCCAAAGGCTGCATACACATTGAACAAGAGAGGGGATAAGATGGAACCCTGCGGAACCCCACACATGAGGCCCCGGGGCGAAGATGACAACTCCCCCAGGACCACACGCTGGGTTCTCCCAGCCAGGAAAGAGCGGAACCATTCAAGAACAGTACCGCTAATCCCTGCCTGGTCCCGCAGTTGAGTCACCAACAACTCATGATCAACGGCATCAAATGCAGCCAAGTTATCTAACAGGATCAACAGAACCCTGTTGATCAACCCTGGTCCAACTCACGGGAGAAGTCCTCAACCAAGGCCACAAGTGCAGTCTAGGGCTGATGCGGCAGCAGCTTTTACCGCGCCGCAATTCCGTTCTGCCATTTCGGAACTGCCTGCGCCACACCGCGACTTTTCTGCGGATATTCCGCTAATTCCGCCGGAATTCTGCAAATCGCGGAATTGCGGAAAAATAGAAGAAAAATTGCGGAAATAGCGGAAAACCGCTATTCCGCTATTTTTTGGCACTGGCGGAATTGCGGAAATAGCGAAAATGTCATGTTTCCACGATTCCACTAAGTTGTGGAATTAAATAAGCGGAACCGCGGAATGAAACCGCGGAATGAAAGCCTCTGCCATGCCGTTCCACTAATTGCGGAAACACTGTTTCCGCCGGAAATAGCTACCGCTGCGATATTCTGCTACAGCCCTAGTGCAGTCTCCATGCCATAACCTGGACGGAAGCCTGACTGTGAGGGATCAAGAAAACTGACCCGGCCCAAATGACCCTGAAGCTGCCAAGACACCACCCATTCAATAACCTTTCCTAAAAAGGGGGGGTTGGGGAAGGTTAGAGACTGGCCGATAGCTGGCTAGAACGCCAACGTCCAAAGATGGTTTCTTGAGCAGGGGCCACACCACTGCCTCCTTGAGACTGTCCAGCATCCTGCCCTCCCTAAGGGAGGCGTTGACTATTCCTGTCAGCAACAGTCCCAATGTCTCCTAGCCAGGACAGGCATGGATCTAACTCACAATGGGTGGCTCGCATAGTCCCAAGAGCATCCCCTGCATCTGAGGGCAACACAGTCAGAAACTCATCCCATAAAACAGGGCAGGACTTCTACTGCCTCTGACCCGTCCTCTGCTAAAAAAGTTGCTTCAAAACCTTGGTAAATTTGAGCGATTTTATCTGCAAAGAAATCCACAAACAAATCACAGTGAGTATTTGATGATTCTAAGTCTAGGCGGAGGGAGGCCGGACTGACCAGCCCCCTCACCACCCAGAACAGCTCAGCTGGGCGGAACTTAGCGGACACAATGAGGGCAGCACAGAAAACCTTCCTTGCTATTTGCACTGCAACGACATAGGTACATAACCAGACTCTATGTCGCAATCGGTCAACTTCAGCACACAAGTGATGCCAACATCGCTCTAACTGCCACCCTTCATCCTCCGCAGCTCCTCTGTGTATCATGGGGAGCTGCGTTGTCGGTGCTTCAGGAGCGGGCGCTTGCGGGCCACATGGTCGATGGCCTCAGTCAGCATTGAATTCCACATAGACACGAGGCCATCGAGTGAGCGGCCATCGAGGTCAGAGGAAACATCCCCTAGAGCTTTCTGGTTCCATAAGCCTTCGGGGGGCGAACCAACCTAAGTGGTTCCACACCCTCCCGGGGGCCGACATGCACCAGGATACCTGCCTAGAGGAGATAATGAGCCGTGCATGACAAGGGCACTGTTGACACCTCCCCCACTAACAGATCGCCTGCCTCAAGGCCTGTGCAAAATATCATATCTAGGGTATGTCCTCCAATGTGTGTGTGTGGCCCACTACTCTCTGAGACAGGCCCATGGTTGCCATGGCGGCCATGAATCCATGCCCTGCCCCCCCAAGACTGGCATCGGCATGAACATTGAAATCCCCCAGAACTATCACCCTGTGGGACCGCAAGACCACCTCCAACACCAGCTCGGTCGGTGTGGGCAGGGAGGCTGCTGTAGGTGGGTACCCAGTATATCAGCAGTATCCCCACTCTGTCTCTGGCTAAATCCAACACCAAGTGGAGAGCATCCACACCTACAACAGTTTGCACAGGAAATCTCCTCACAGACCAGGCATCTTTAAAAATAATGGCTACACCGCCCCCCGGCCCTACTGATAAAAATAACTGTAGAGGAAGAGGAGGAGGGGAGGGGTAGCAGGTGTTAGCAATCAACCCACTCAGGCAGCACACACCCCTCTAAGCAGTATGCTATACTCTCAGGAAAAGCCCAAGGATGAGACATGTAGCAGCCTTACTCTATATCAGGTAAGGCTGCCCAAGGAGTGGCTGCCCATGTGCCAGGACCCATCTTGCCCAGCCACGTGGCAAACTCCACACTGATGCTTTGCGCTGCAGTGATGTTCCCTGTCAATCACTGTCATGTCATGGATGGGGCAGGAATTTGGTCAGGCTGAGATAAGGAGGCAGAATAAGGCCAGGAGCCTACTCATGTGGCCGGTACCTAAGCCTGCCCAAGCCATGGTAGGATCCCCAGCAGTGGTCTAGCAGCCCTATGGGGAAGGGGTGCACTTGTCTGCCCAGCTCCCTGTGCTGTAGGGATGTGCAAACAGAACCAGGTTCAGATGTTTGGCCATTCGGTGGTTCGGTTCGAACTTTGAGTTTGGAATTGGTGGTTCAATTCAGTCAGTCTTGATTCAATCTTTAGTTTGGTGCAGTTGGGAACTGAAAATGACATTTGGTTTTTGAAATAAAGGGGAAAAACTAAAAAACATATTTCTGGCTACAACATTTTGTTTCCTACTCAAATTTGATGAAATTTGGAGAGGTTGTATCTCCAATGGAGGGTACAATATATACCAAAATTCAAAACGATTAGATAAAGGGAACCAATTTCAGAAGCAATTGAAGGTTCTGATTTTAAGAAAAGCTCCATACACATTCATGGCTACAACTTCTTTATCTCACATCCAATGTTCATGAAACTTGTACATATTAAGTCCATCCATATGCTTAATATTTCTGCCAATTTTCAGAAAGAGTGGATAAAAGGTCCCAAGGTTATAAGACATTAACCTGAAAATATATTTCCAGCTGTAACATTTTGATATTCCATTCAGTTTACAGGATATTTGGCAAGAATGTATCAAATACCTTTCCTCCCATTTCAGCAAATGAACAGTAGATTTTGATAAAGGGACCCAACTATATAAGTAATTTATGTTTTCCCTGTGAAGATCATTATTCAGATGAATAGCAGCATATTCAGTGCCAGTCAGAGGCAGGCACCCTGCATGGCAGGGGGAGAGAGACTGTAAGAGGGAGGATGTGGAGCAACCCCAAAGACTGAAAGACACATTCAATGGCCAAACACATTACTGCAAACTTCTAGCTTTAAAGGACCAATTGGTAGTGGCTTCAAGGTGGGCATAAGCAACATAACTGGGACTTCTGAGATAGCATTCCAGCAGTCAGGAGACATAGTTTAAACACACCCAGTCTGGCCAATTATCATCACAATCACATCCTGCAGCACTGAGACATAAGACATAAGAGAATCTCTATTGACTCTTTCCTAAACAGATGCCTCTGACTTCCCAGAAACAAGTGGGGGAGATATGTTGGGATGGTCCCAGCACAGAATGAGGATATTTGGTTGACATTTCTGTTGGTCAATTTGCATCACAAACCGATCTCATACCAGAGTGACATAAGAGATTCCCAGGCATAGGCCCCTTCTCTATGTATGTTGTACAGGCATATAAAATTGGAACCCTTTTTACAATCTTTCAGATATTTGGCAGAGATGATCGTGAAAGGGTAATATATAGCCCTGACAAATTTCATGTACACTGGTTGGACTACAAAGTTGTTATAGTCAGACATACATTTGTATGTTAATTGCTTATACTACCAAGACCCTTTGTCCAATCCTTCTGAAAATTGGCAAAGATAGTAAATTTAGGAAGGGGTATAAATCTGACAAGTTTCACCTACATTATATGTGAGACAAAGAAGTTACAGCTAAGAATATATATGTAGAATATTACAAAATACAATAATTCAACTGCTTATAAAATCGGATTCCTTTATCCAATCGTTTTGAAATCTGGTACACATAATTATGTCTATTGAAGTAGAAGCACCCCATGTTTCAGCCATATAGCATAAAAAGAAACAATGTTACAGCCGATAATATGTTTTCCATTGAAACCAATGGAAATTCATTTCCGAACTGAACGTTCAAATTTGAATTTGGTTCGTCCGTTCCATTCAGTCAACCAAACTATTAGAATTTGGTCCAAACTCTGAACTTCCGAACCGTGTTCACACATCCCTACTGTACTGACTCCGAAGTGTAGCAGCTACGCTTGTCTGCCACGGGGCCATGCAGGGATCAGGCCCCAGCAGCTCATGTGGCTGCAACAATTTATTCCAATCTTGTTCTGAACTTTACCCCTTATCCATTATTAATATAAGCAGGAAGAAACTCTTAGTTATCAAGTCTCACAATAACTAAAGAAATCTGTAATAGTTGCTCCTAATCACTATTGCTGAGCTATTCTAATCAAGAGATTAAACAGATTTCAAAACTGTGGTGGTTAACCAAAATTTCAGACAGCTAATCCATTAACCAGATGGTTACTGCATAGCACAGTAGCTAACCAATTAACCAAAATACTGATTAATGCTGCTCTACTGTTACCACATAACCGATTTACCATGTAAATAATATACTGTTTTTCTGAGTTCCATCAGTTCTATTTTACTTTCACACCAATAGCAAAACTGCATCCAGAAGGTCCTTGAAACCAAGATCCAGGAGAACAGACAGGAAAGGAATTATGAGGAAACAGAATTAGCTAGACTGCATGGATTGTTATATCAGTAAACCTATCAAACAATAAATGATTTCTGCTTGGCAATCAACCCTCAACAGAGAAATTTTTTTAGCACAAATCTGATGGTTACAAGTAAACACACGGTTAACTGTTTCAACTCTAGTCTAATCTCCAGTCACAGAAATAATTGTATTTCTAATCATGGATTCCACTGGTACAGGACGTTGATGATTGGAGCTATTGACTTACAATGAAAATCTATTTCCCAAACAAATTATATTATATATGTAAAAAAAAGCCCTAAAGGAACTGTGTAAAATTACCTCCTCGGACCCTATCCCCACCTGCTAAATGCCTGGCCAAACAGATCAATCTCACATTGCCTTCTGTGTGCCTATGCCAAGTTGTTCCCATCAACAAGCACACAGTCTAGCAGAGCTGGTGTTGGAGGTGGTGTCAGGGGCCACAGTGCAGCACTACCAGTCAGGGGGGACTCACCTTCCAGCCCCCACACTCGCTCCTGGGCTCTGCATGACAGGGACTGTCTCCCCGGCACGGACTGTTCCCAAGGCAACGGGTCCTGCAGCGCCCAATACCGCGTCTCCACCCCCAGCAGCCCAGGGGGTGGGGCCACCGGCACAGTCATTATGGCACTCTGCGTGCTTTAGAACATGCCAGGGGGCATGCCTAGGCCTTCTTAAGCCGACACAGGGAAATCCCTGCTACCAGTAATCAGAGCGAGGAACTGGCCCCAAAGCTAAGTGTTGCGATTGTTTTCATTGTTTTTGATATTGTGCGTGGGAGAGAGGTGCTTGAACAGACTTAGGGGTTGAGTGTGGTGTAATTGTGTCCCGTTTCCCTATTTCCCTGGCATTGTGAGAGACAACATTGGAGAGAGAGAGAGAGAGAGCAATTGACAGAGCGCAAGATCTTTTCCCTTCCCCGACCTGGGTTCCTTCCCCCTCCTGGAGTGCATGACAATTCCCTGTTTCTCTCGATCCAAGGCCGTCTCCGTGTCACCCATCACCCATTCCTTCCCCAGTTGTTCCATTTCCCCACTTCCCAGGAGAGCGAGCGCTGTGTGGCTGTGTTTAGACTCCTCTTGCTGCTCTGCGCCCTATGATGAGAAAGGCCCCATTTCTTTGAGACATTTAGGGCCACTACAATATCCTGACGGGCATTTTGCCCCTTCCCCATGGGGGCAGAGTTTGGATGCATGTTGCCAGCATGAGAAAGCGAGTCTGAATCCCCGTCCTTTTCCCCCATCCCCTGACAGAATTACTGGCAGTGCAACCTTTCCCCCTTCCCTTTTCCCCAGGTAGAATTATGGACTTGGCACAAGGTATGGGGGCCTTATTATGTGCAGTTCAGGTCATCACCCTTGAGGTGAAGCACCTGCAAGAAAAACAAGCAGAGTTGGTCACCGCAGTGGGACAGATAATTACTGTGGAGGGAGGTCCTTCCAGGGCAAGGGCTTTGGCCCCATTGCCGGTAGAAGCATCAGGAGGGGCTCCTGTTGTTCTCCCTTCGGCTGCCCCTGTGTAAGTTCCATTGGCTCCAGTGGGGCCGGATTACCCTGGGGGGGGGGCGTGAGCCAAAAGGGCCCTGCATAGAAAAGTTTTCCGGGGATAGACATGTATGCCAGGGGTCCCTGGCTCTCCACGAGCTAACCTTAACCATGCAACCCGCAACCTACTCTTCTGACACCCTTAAGATAGCCTACATCATTGGGATCCTGGATTGGGCCACGACCCTACTGAAAAGGAGGAGCCCCCTGCTGTCCAACTACACTGATTTTATTAGAGAATTCACGTTTCTATTTGACCATCCGCACTGCCGTAGGGATGCAGAGACTGCAATCATGTCTCTCCGGCAAGGGAAGGGCGGTCTTTTGGACTACGTGACTCGGTTCCAAGAATTGGCCCTGGACATGCAGTGGCCTAATGATGTCCTAATAGTGTTTTTCTGCAAGGGACTCAGTGAAGACATCAAGGTCCAATTAGCCTACACGGCCCTCTCTGAAACGTGGGAGAACCTTGTCTCATTAACCCTCCAGATTCAGGGGCGCTTGGAGAGAGAGAGAGAGCAATTGACAGATGGGAACAGCGACAAGACACCCGCGCCTTTGCACTAAAGGGGTATATGGCCTCGGCACCACCAGCCGGGGATTCAAGCGAACTTGAACCCATGCAAATAGGGGCATCCTAGGGACCTGTACCACTGGAAGACAGCAAACGCCGACGAAAAACCAAGGCATGCTTCTACTGTGGTGGATCAGTTGGCCCTGGACATGCAGTGGCCTAATGATGTCCTAATCGTGTTTTTCTGCAAGGGACTCAGTGAAGACAACAAGGTCCAATTAGCCTACACGGCCCTCTGAAACGTGGGAGAACCTTGTCTCATTAGCCCTTCAGATTCAGGGTCGCTTGGAGAGAGAGAGAGAGAGCAATTGACAGATGGGAACAGCGACAAGACACCCGTGCCTTTGCACTAAAGGGGTATACGGCCTCAGCACCACCAACCGGGGATACAAGCGAACTTGAACCCATGCAAATAGGGGCATCCTGGGGACCTGTACCACCGGAAGAGAGCAAACGTCGACGAAAAACCAAGGCATGCTTCTACTGTGGTGGATCAGGACATTTTATACAAGACTGCCCATCCTTGCCCTCACAGCGTCGAGATCGGGGAAACTCCCAGGGCAGGGATGGGCAGGGGTCGTCCCGGCCATAGAACAACCCCCACCACAGCAACAGATGCACCAGCCCCATTTACAAGTGCCCCTTACTGTTACCATCAACCCCCAAGACTCTTGTGTTTTCTGGGCCCTTATAGACTCTGGGGCATCAGGAAACTTCATGGACAGGGGACTAGCTCAGGCCTAAGCACTTCCACTTGAGCGAAAGGCACGTCCTGAATTAGTACACTCCATTGATGGTTCTCCCCTGGTGTCTGGACCCATCATCATCAAGACGATCCTCCTACCCTGTGCCATCGGACCCCATCAGGAACGCCTTACCTTTGACATTGTCAGCACCCCTGTCTTTCCCGTAGTGCTGGGACTCCCGTGGCTTCGACAACATGATCCCCATTTTACCTGAGCCACTACAGGCCTCCGCTTCAACTCCCCATACTGCACCCAGGCGTGTTGGGTACCCAAGCCCTCCAGGATTACACTCCTTTGTGGCAGTTCGGCAGCGAGGCCCTTGGATCTGCCTTCGCAATATGACGACTTCCTGGATGTGTTTAGCCCCACACAAGCTGCAGAACTGCCCCCACACTGAGTCTATGACTGCCCCACTGACTTGCTACAAGGTGCGGAGCCCCCTTTTGGAAGGATCTTTGCCCTGTCTTTCCCAGAACTTGAAGCCCTTTGGAACTACCTGGAAAAAAGCCTATGAAATGGCTTTATCCACCCTTCCTCGTCTCCCATCGGAGCACCTATTTTTTTTCTATCCAAAAAGATGGGGGCCTCCGCCCCTGCATAGATTACCGGGGTTTGAACGCAGTGACGGTCAAGAATCAATACCCTTTACCCCTGATTCCAGAGTTGATGAACTGGTTGCAAGGGGCCCACATCTTCACCAAACTTGACCTTGGCGGAGTCTATAACTTGGTGCGGGTGCGTGAGGGCGATGAGTGGAAGACCGCCTTCTGCACCCGTTACGAATACTTTTAATATCGTGTGATGCCATTCAGTCTAGCCAATGCCCTGGCCACATTGCAGCATTTCATCAACGATGTGTTTCACGATATCCTTGACCAGTTCGTCATAGCCTACCTCAATGATATCCTTTTTTATTCGACCTTCCTGCCCCAACATATTCACTACGTTCGTCAAGTCTTGCAATGGCTCCGACAAAACAAACTATACTGTAAGTGTGAAAAGAGTGCCTTCCAGCTCACAACAGTGGACTTCCTTGCCTTCCCCTAAAGGCATAGCAATGGATAATCACAAGGTAGAAGCCATACAGCAGTGGCTGACACCTCACACAGTGAAACCCTTCCAATGCTTCTTAGGTAGCACAAACTACTACCACAAGTATATTTCCCAGTACGCTGAGGTCTCTAAACCTCTGACAACCTTGCTTAAAAAAAATCAAGAATTCATCTGGGGAATGCAACAACAACAAAGCTTCATCTACCTAAAATGGGCCATTCAAACAGCTCCCATCCTGCATCAACCTGAGTTCAATAAACCCTTTTATGTAGAGGCCGATGCTTCCAGTCTAGCGATAGGGGCCGTGTTATTGCAACCTGACCAGGACCCTGAGGCCTTACACCCATGTGCCTATTACTCCCACCAACTGACCGCAGCTGAATGCAATTATGCCATATTTGACCGGGAGCTCCTGGCCACAAAAGCAGCTTTCGAAGCCTGGTGACACTATTTGGAAGGCGCACAATATCCAGTCACTGTTACTATGGATCATAAGAACTTGACTTACTTACAGGGGGCACAAATCACCAATGCCAGGCATGCACGCTGGGCCTTATTTTTCTCCCGCTTTTCCTTTATAATCCGCTTTCACCCAGGAAAAATGAATATATTGGCTGATGCATTCTCTTGCTACCATGAACATTGCGACAACAGCCCTCATTCCCAAGGACCAATCCTAGACACCCACATCTTTGCTGGCACATATTTGTCCCACCAGGAGCTACAACGGGCCACCACCAAGGAACTTACTATCACTGACAACCCCTCCTGTGTCATCGAAGGATTATTACGCAAAGTTGGTCGCATCATAGTGCCCCCCCTCTTGTCGCAAACACATCCTGTGGTCCCACCATGATTCGCCATTGGCAGGGCACCTGGGACCTGACCTACACCTTAATCCAATGAGCCTTTTGGTGTCCACAACTAAACCAGGATGTCCAACAGTACGTGCAACAGTGAACGACATGTGCACACACTAAGAGAATGCCGGGGGCCCCGGTTGGTCTTCTCCAGATCACTCCCCTGCTGCAAGGTCCATGGCAATGAGTGGGAATGGATTTTATCATGGAACTACCCCTTTCCCGGGGACACACTACCATACTTGTAGTCAACGACTATTTTACTAAGATGGGACATTTTGTGGCATGCAAGAGCCTTCCCACAGCACAACATACTGCATGCCTGTTTCTGCATCACGTCGTCTGATTACCCGGATGGCCGAGAGAGATTTTCAGTGATCGAGGAACCCAATTTGTATCCCACTTTTGGCGGGCACTGTGTAAAAGCCTCCAAATAAAACTAAAACCCTCTGCAGCATACCACCACCAAATCAATGGGCTAGTGGAGCAAGTAAATCAAACAATACAACAATACTTAAGCTGCTATGTAAACTATCTGCAAGACGACTGGTACACTTGGTTTCCGCAGGTGAAGTTTCCCTAAAAAAATGCCCCTAATGCGTCTCTGGGCAACTCCCCCTTTTATGTCACCTACGGGATCCATCCCCCTTTAGATACGGTGGACATCCCCTCCATCCATGTGCCAGCAGCTGGCGCTCTAACCCAGCAAATCCACAAGATCCAAGTAATCACACAATGCACCTTGACTCAAGCGTGGCAAGCCTATAAGCTCCACGCTGACAAACGATGGCATCCGACCCCAATCTTCAATCCCGCGGACTACATGTGGCTGGACTATTGGCATTACCCCTCCATCCGTCCCCCTCACAAATTAGACAAGTGTTTTATTGGATCTTTTCCTGTGCTCAAGAAAATCAACAGTGCAATGTACACCCTACAGCTGCCTCCCCGCCTCAAGATTCACCCAACCTTCCACGTGTCCCTGCTTAAAACATTTGTCGGCACCCCACCGCGCACCCCTCCTGACGACTCCATTGCCTCTTCTAGCCCCGAAGCATCCTATGAAGTCCGCGCTATCCTGGACTCTCAGCTCCACCGGGGCCGCTTGTACTATTTGGTGGACTGGCTTGGCTATGGCCCGTAGGACCGCTCCTAGGAGCCAGCATCTTTTGTTTCTGCCCCCGATTGATGTAATTGTTCCATCTCCGCCATCCCACCCATCCTCATCCTTCATGGTCCCTTGACCAAGGGGCTTGGCGGAAGGGGTACTGTCAGGGTCAGGGGATGCGGTGCAGCACTACCAGTCAGGGGGACTCACATTCCGGCCCCCCCACTTGCTGCCGGACTCCTCATGGTGAGGAACATCTCCCTGCCATGGACTGTTCCCAAGGCAACGGGTCCTGCAGCACCCAACACCACATCTCCACTCCCAGCAGCGCAGGTCAGGGTGGGGCCACCAGCACAGCCATTGCAGCGCTCTGCGCACCTTAGAACATCCCAGGGGGGTGTACCTAGGCCTTCTTAAGCCGGCACAGGGAACTCCCTGCTGCCGGTAATCAGAGCGAGGAACTGGCCCCAAAGCTAAGTGTTGTGCTTGTTTTCATTGTTTTTGATATTGTGCGTGGGAGGGAGGTGCTTGTGCAGACTTAGGGGTTGAGTGTGGTGTAATTGTGTCCCATTTCCCTATTTCCCTGGCATTGTGAGAGACAACATTGGAGAGAGAGAGAGAGAGAGAGAGC
>QEPC01013258.1:320724-334948 GCA_003113815.1 Sphenodon punctatus
GCGCAACGTGCGGCCGCACGGCCCCGCCCCCTCCACGCACCCCGCCGCCCGCCCTCCAAGGAGACGGGCGGGCGGCGGGGCCAATGCGGCCGCTGCGGGCGGCCGAACGTGCCACGGCCCGGGATCCCGCCGGGGATCCCGGGCTGTGGCGCGCGGCCAGACATGACTTTTCCTTGGTCACGGACCGGGGTCCGTTTGACCACGCTTCCCGGGACCTTCCCCCGGCTAGCCCAGGAAGCGTGGTTCAAACGAACCCCATGTGGGGATTGACCGTGGCCAACATCTGGCGCGCCGCGAACAGACGTACAGGACACGGTGACCACAGGTGGGTATTCACCGTGGTTCACCGTGTTCACGTAACGTCTGAAATCACCCATTATTGAGTAATCCTTCACAGACCAAATGTTCTTTCTAGATAAAAATATATTCTATATTATGGATTTACTAACCTCTTATATCTTGGGTATAGGGGGACAAAGCACATCTCCCACCCACGGGCTTGCACTTTTGGGTGTTTGGAGGAGGTGTCCTTAGGTTGTTTCCTTAATTGGGCTGGGGATCTGAACGTGCTTCAGGCAGCCTTGGTGTTATTGTTTTATTGTTCATTATAACCTAGACCCAGTTTGTTAAGGGGTGAAGTACTCTCTCCTTCCCCCACCAGTATAGGTTGAATTAGCAATAAAGAGTGCATCTGTTCAAACCCAGCAATGTGTCCGTGGGTGTTTTCAGACGTTGCGGGGCCACTTGGCCCCGTACTGAAAACAACCCTTTCATTCCCCGCCGGGGTCACCCCGTGGCCGCCAAACAGACGTGCGAGACACATTGACCACAGGTGGGTATTCACCGTGGTTCACTGTGATCTCGTAACGTCTGAAAATACCCATTGTTGTGTCTAAAGACATCCTTAAAGGGGCAGATGCCTGACTCTACCTAGACTCAGTGTGAATGTGGGTTGTTGCTTGCAGGTACTTATTCTCACCACCTCTGGCTTAGTCCTGTAAAGACTTAGTGATACTTTCACAGGTGTATCCTGGTGAATAAGCAAATGTAGCCACAATACCTTGTACAGAACTTGAAGGAAAAACAACAAGGATCTTTGAAAATAAACAGGTAAATCTCCGAGTTTGGAGTCGGAAGATGATTCTAGGTGTTGGTGAACATGAGTTTGATGTAAAAGTACATGGTCAGCTGGGGAGCTGCTGCTCTGCCCACATATCTGTTTTTACCTGAAGAGGAATTAGACAGATGGTGGTACTAAATATAATTGAGAAAGTAATGAATGAGTCCATTCATTGGCAATTTGGGAATAGAAAGATGGAATCCCTTTCTTACTTTAGACCCCCAAGCAACTCAGCAAATAAGTAAAAAGGGAACATTTCTCTACACCCACAAGGGAAGAATTGTTTGGAGGAGATGGTAGAGACCAAATATCCTCCTTCGTTGGCTGTATCATCTGGATTTTGTCAGATCCCCCTAGAAAATAGCAGCACAGTTTTACTGACAATAGCAATGTCAGTGCAGTTTTAATTTATTGTTTGGGAGTTACTGTCTTCATGGATTACCATTGGGTTATGTTCAGATCTTGAAGTGTTCGATAGAACTCTGCAGCAAACATTCAGTGGCACAAACTTTGTTACATCTAAACCAGAGAAGCAGCCAGAAATCAAGAGAAACTCTAGACACACAGACTGTCTAAACATTTAAATAAAGGCTTGCCTCCTAGAGTGAAACAAATATCCTCAGTGAATATTATATATCTGGTGAATATTATATCTCATGGTTCCATTCAATTCAAATTGTAGCCTCTGAACCATATGATAACTGGTATTTGGGCTCATCTTCACTGGATAGCCATTCTAGTTTGTTTGGATAGGTCATTCAGCTGTTCAGATCTTTGGTTACTTCATTTCAGTCATTGCAGATGTGCAGTTTCCAAATATATGAACAAATGAATACCCCAAGCCGGGGAGAAATGCACATCCAAACATCTGTTTTGGTTGCAGAGGTTATTCGGATAGTCAGGTAGCTATCAAAAAATGCAAATAATGGGCATTTTTACACATTCCTTAAAGTGCTGATATTTCAACCTTCTAGGTTTACAAGTCCACAAGTAAGTTCTGGATGCATTCTTCACACACACACTGCCCTGAGGCAGCATAAAGTAGCCGCAGCTGTAGACATTAGAGGCTGCTATGGAAACCAAGTGACCACAGCTGCCTGCAGCAAAGCAGTTTACCAGGAGAACTTTTTACACAGTTCCGGGAGAAGTTCTGTGCAGAAGTTAAAAGAGCCAGATGTTTAAGATCTGGGTGAGTAATTAATTAAGACACACAGAAAGTTCAGGATGTAACAGCAAGCATGCAGGAGAAATATGTGTGTAAAAACATCCAATATCTGTGAGCACAACAGTGTCTGTTTTTTTCAGCACTACGCCTCCCCCCTGCTGGCTTGTTGGCTGTCCCTCTATTATGGAACTCCTTTCTGCTGGAGGTTCATTTAAACATGAACCTGTGTATCTTCTGGAGACAATACAAGTCTTTTCTACTTAGTCAGGGATTTGGCACATGGGAATACCGTTTGGGAAGATTTGAGATAAATAATTTAAAGTGTTTTTTATGTATATATTTTTAAATATATTTTATCTATTGTATCCTGCCCTGAGCCATTGGGATAGAATGGAATAAAAATGTAAACAAAGCCCTGTCTCAGGACTCTTTTACAGAGTCCACCATACATAATATTAGTTACCAGGCATGACTAGCAGAGCATTCAGTCTAGAACAGCGTGAATAGTGCCCTCACACCAATACTCTGAGTAGTGGGCCATAAACTTCAGATTCACCCCGTGTTGTTTTTTTCCACATCCAGTGGCCTGCCAGACAGCAATTTCTACTCTAAGAAAATGCAAAGATGCTCTTGAAAACCAAGGACAGTGGAAAGGTATGCAAGGCTGTTCCTCGCCACTGGCTAAAATTATCTTTCTGCTTTGCACGCATAAGATCAAGGAACTAATGACATTAGCCTTGTCACTTTGACAGGCAGCATGCAGACAATTATCTGTGCAGAAAGCTAAGCAGATGACCAGAACTAAATCTATTAGGTGGCCACATCATCCTTGTTACAAATACATGGCCTTAATTCACACTGACTTCCCAGTGGTCACACCTAGTTAGAAATTATCGGGATGGTCAACTGAAGACAGCTAAATTGCTATAAAGCACTGAGGCTACCACACGTTTAGTCTTCTGAAAATGACAGATGTCTGTCATCCATACTTTGTGCTAGGCATTTCAATTTATTCCATTCACTTTACTATTTCCTTTTATTTCCCGTCATCCATTCTTACCCTGCAGTATTAGAGAGTGTGTCAATTTGACCTTGAAGACCTAGGAGATAAATAGGACCATCACATTGTATTAATCAAAGAAAATAAGGGTTATAACCTACTCAGACCACTTTCACACCTTCCCCCGTGCATATTTTGACTGCGGGGGGAAATGTGCAAGCCAGAATATGCGTAGGTTTTGGCCGGCCTGAAAGCCCCACCACATTTTGCTGGCAAACACACACAGAGATACAGAGCTGGATTTCCTGCTCTGTATCTCTGCGTGTTTGCACTGGCAAAACTGCACTGGGGATGGGGGGGCTTTCAGACAGACTGAACCCTGCGCATATTCCGGCTTGCACATTTCCTCCCATAGCAAAAATATGCACAGAGGTAGGGTGTGAAAGTAGTCTCAGTTTCTGGCTTGTATGTTACAGAACCACACTGTATCAGTATTCTTAAGCAGTTGGGCATGGTCACAAGGTGGCCTACCAGGGCACATCTTCCCCCATAGCAGGCCCTCTGAATCAGCAACACTACATCAGAGAGAAGACTTTGGTGCAGCTTTATTGTCCTTTGTGCAGAGTCCCAAAACACAATACTGCTTGTAAAAGTCAAGGTGAACTCTCTTACAACATCAAGCCCATCGATTGCCTCAGCTGTACATTGACCAGCGAGCTTGTGACCAACTCCCAGACCCACCCTCCATCTCTCTCTCTTTCTCCCACTGTGCCTTGCTGCTCCCTCTTTCAGAGATGTAGCTCTCTGGGCAGCTCGCAGCAGAGACCGAAGCCCAGATCTTGCTGACCAAGCTCTGCAGGATTTATAGCCCCTAAGGAGCAGGTCTTCAAGAGGCAGTGACCTGTTTTGTCACAGGTACCAATCAACAACCAGTGTATATGCAATACTATTACTTTAAGGGAATTTTTGATTTCATAAAAGAAGAAAGTGGTTTGTTATTTTAGACTTTGCAACATAGGGTGAAAATAGAGACATGACATGGGCCTGCTATGGGCCTCCTGGGATGGGGGACCACCTGGATGTCTGTTCCCCAAATGCCAGATGTTAATCTGGGACTGCCCTGGGTCAGGAAGGTGGCTGGAATTCATCCCATGGATGATCCTGGGCACAAATCCCAGGCTAAGGGTTGTCTACATGGGCCAATGCGTCTGGTTCACAGGGGGTAAGCAACATGGCCAGGCACCCTGGCTGGTTGCCATGGCTTCCTGTCATGGTGGAGGTGAGGTTCTGGGGCCGGGGTTGGAGCCAGCCACCTGGACGTTCTTTGTGCCCCCCCCCCGCACCACCACCACCTGGGGCATGAAGGTGGTGGGACAGCACTCTGGCTGTGGGCACATTTGGTCAGTACCCCTTCCCAACACAGAGAATGGGGGCCACTGTTCCCTGCCCCACCCCAGGCCGGGGAGTTGCCATGCTGCCTGCACATCTGTTTTCACCCAGAGTCAAATTAGTTCACACATTACAATTTCTGGAGACAGGACTGGTGGAAGAGCTAATGAGGGGGATTCACATTGGCACAAATGTCTAGCACTGGCACTAAACAATAATTTTAGGAGCACGACTGAAAGGTCAATGATTTTGTCCTAAGAGTCAGTCAGTAATCAGGATGAGCAGAACATCCCTCAGGATACTTACTGCTGGTGCTACCTCTTAGTGCTAGTCTGAATCCCACTGAAGAGAATGGAACTAGTGTTGATGTTGGAGATAATGCCAATACTAAACTTTTGAAGATCACACTGTAAGATCAGAAGTCATTACCCAATTCAAATCTCCTCATTCAGATAAATTAGTTAATTTATGTCAATAAGAGCTACAAGGACATGCCTCATGACATAGGGAAATTTAGTCTATTAACTGTAAACCAAGCATTCTCGCTGCCCCTTTCATCTTAAACAGAATATTGAATCACAGAGCTGGAAGAAATAAAAAAGATTATCTAGTCCAGCCTTCTGCCATTAAGCAGAATCTTTATATTTTACACCACCCCTGATGGATGTCATTAACCTATTTTTAAGGGCTTCCCATGATGGGGCTTCCACAACCACCTTTGGCAATTGATTCCACTGCCTAATTGTCCTGATAATTAGAAAATTGTTCTTAATGTTTATCCTTTTCCCCTGACTCTTTTCTCCTTTAATTTAAGTCCATAAACTCTAGGCCTATCTTCAGTTACTAGGGATGGAACTTCCAGGTTGAGAAAGAACCAAAAGTAACCAATAATGGTAATTTCAAATTAATAAAAACAATTCAGTTCTTTTTTGGTATTGGTTGTATCAGATATTTTGCATTGATTTTTGTATCAGATTTTAATGTTGTGGTTTGTCCCTATTGACTTCAATGGGAAAACCACAATATTAAAAATCTGATACAAAAATCAATGCAAAATATCTGATACAACCGATACTGATACGAGGACCAAAATACATGAGAACCGAAACCAAAATTAACCAAAACTAAAATTTTGCCCAGAGTCCCATCCCGATCAGTTTCCAAAGAGAGAACACTTAAGAGATCCCCCTCACTTAATCTTCTTTTTTTATGGATAAACATTCCCAGTTCTTTTAATTTTTCCTCATATGTCATTCCTCCATCCCCTTCATGATACTTTTTTACTCTCATCTTTCTTAATGTGAGGTGCCCATCCAGAAGCACTCTGGATGAGACCTGACTGGGGCCAAATAGGGAGAGACAATTACTGTCATACAGAAAATACTTCTGTCAATGCAGTTCCAAAATAGCGTTCACCTTTGAAGCTTCTCCATCACATTGTTGACCCATATTAAGTCAGTCATCCAAAATAATCCTGACACCCTTTTCAGAAATACTGCTACCCAGTCAGTCATTTGTATTTGTTATACTTTGGTTTGTTCTCTCCTATTTGAAATATCCTCCCTGTCTACTTGGTTAGTGTAGTGATCAATTAGTGCATTAAACAGTGGTATGACAAGAGAGGGTAAACAGAGAGTGGGTACAGACTGAGTCATGAAAGCAATATCTGTATTCATGTTTTACTCCCAATTGTTTTACAGCTGTTTAATGTGATAACTGACCACTATGATAATCAAACTTAGGGTAATTTCAGACATGACGGGCCGCCAGGCCTGCCACACTGAATCGCGCTCTGGGAGCCATTTTGGATCCCGGTCTGGATTCAGTCTGGCTGTCCTTTAGATGTGCCGGCCTGATTCCGCCTGGGATCGGGGAAGGGGTGGGCCTGTGCGAAGTGCGGCTGCACAGCCCCGCCCCACTCCCCTGACTGCCTGACCTCCAGGAGACAGGCGGGCACAGCGGCCAATGACCATGACCACGATCTGGCCAGGCTGCAGACATTAACTGCAGCCCGTCCCAAACCATAGCCAATCCGACCACGCTTGGGGCCAAATCCCACCACACTTTCAGAAGGTGCCATTGGTTGGTGTACACTCTCGTGACCCACACACCGCCCACTCATATCCACGCGTGGAGCATCGGGGGGAACTCCAGTAAGCTCCATGCAGGGGCAGACCAAACCATGCATAGGCAGGGGTGCACACCCATCACACACCTGTTTTGGCCTGCTGTTTGATTCCCTCCCCCACTCGCTGGACATGCGTGGGCACTCCACACAGTGCACACAGATCTGTTCCCCAGGTGTGCTCATTTAAAAACAGCTATAGTTACCCACATAAGCTTTTCTGTGCTGTCATATTAACCACTTGCTCCACGCTCCATAGCAATTCCCTAAAGTCAGCCAGCGATCCTCTCACAAGTGCCATCATTGAATCCATACATCAGCGGCACAAAGAGGCATTCTCGGTGACTGGTCCAAGACTAGAACTCTCTCTCCCTGGAGGTACACTGAAGTTCAAACAAGTTTCAAAGGCAATGTAAGACCTATCTATTTGGCAAGGCATTCATAGAATGTGAGGTACTATTTATGGGTATCATATTTATTTATAAAAAATGTATATTGCTTTTCTGTGTGTTTTTGGGGGGTATTTTTGTAAAGTATATGTCTTGATGTTCAAGAAAGGGTGGGTTAAAAATCTAAATAAAATAAATACATAAAATATTTTTTATTCTCGACCCTTCCAGAGACATGCAAAGAAAATAATTTCTTCCCAGCTCATCTCCTGCCCCATCCACACATTGAGCCCTACAAACATTACAGCTTGAATCTCAAGGGGTTATGTTTATGGCCTGCAAAACCTTGAAGTTTGTAAAATACTAATTTTGCAAAGTATCTGAAAAAATATGTCCTTCAGTCCCCAATTTTGTTAACATTATAGTTCTTACAAAGACTTTATCACTTTTATTAGCCATCATAAAAGTCCTCCTTTTGAAAATGAAGTAAGACAAATTCTGTACATATGCTTAAAAGTGGCTATGTGTATAGTACCAATTTAGTATGTGAATAAAATCCAACAATCTCATCATGAAAAAGCCATCAAAGACCAAATAAACATTTCAGCTCCTACCAAGTGCTTAGTTTCATTGTTCTATACATTTTTTGCTTTTAACATCTCCAAGTTCAAGAACCAGTTTGCTTGTTTTAAATAAAAATAAAAATATAAAAATTGTATACTGTGTAGTGGCTAAAACAAAATGACTTCATTTTATCATTGACAATGTTGTAACTTTATGATATCAACTCTGTTTTCATGTTATCAGTGAAATCTGTGTAATGGATCTCTGAAAAAGCCAGCTTCAATTTATAAGTGATAATTTATACCAGTTCAGTGTTGTTTATATTCCTCCTAACAGCAGTGCAAAGACACTAAGGAAAGTTAAATCATACGTCTAGCTTACACTTGCCCACCCTTGTTCTGCTTTCCAGTCTTTCAGCTTCAGAAGTATATACAGGAGTGGACCCCCTTTACCTGAGGGATCATTCTCATTAACATGTGTTTAGCAATAGCTAGCTAGCTACCTGCTAACTCATTGACTTGACCTGTGTACACAGGATGGTTGTAACTTTGTGCTAAATGTTGAAGGGGATGCTTGACCTACTTCTGACCCAGAGAATCCCCATCCCTAACATACAGATATCCCTCACCCTGACCCAGAAGTCCCCAACAACACTGAAATATTTTGAAAATTAAGTTCTGAGAAGTTTGAACCTTTAAAATAAATTTATTTATGTGGAAGGGTTTGTGTAGAAGGGGATCTTCCCAGGGCCACACAGGGGAGCTGGGGTATCATTAGGGGAATTAGCTCTACCCAACTGCCACACCTATTCATCCCAAACCTTCAAGTGAGGGGGTACCCTCCTATAGGACCCAACACAACCTCACTCAGAGGGTATTATTCTACATCCTTTATTAGACTCAATGTCCAGTGTGCACAATCCCTGGGCTGCCAGCTCAATCACCTCCATCCTGCAGACCCAGGTCAGTCTCTCACAGGCTCAGGAGCAACCTAACATCAGCCCCCAAAGTCCAGCCAGCAAGGCCTCAAAGCCCCAGTCTCTGGCCAAGCCTTCCCCAGGCATGAGGCTTCCTCCTGGCCATAACCTCTCCTCAGTGCCTGGTTCCTCTGGTTATCCAGTCTTCAGCACCTTGGAGAGCATAGAGTGAGGCTGCGTTCCCACCTGCGGTGGCAGTGACAGCAGTGGGAGGGGCGAGGGAAGATGCAACAGCATGGAGGAGCAGGCCAATGGGAAAAGAGCTGGTGCGAACGGAGATCTGCCACAGTTTCTCTTGCGCATGTCAGGGAGCAAAATCCCGCCATTGCCACCGCAGGTGGGAACGCAGCCTGAGAAGGGTCTCCTTCAGGGTTCCTCCAGGGAGATGTTGCTCCTTCAACTCTCAGGAAGAGAATTCTCTCCTCTCTGCCTTATGTCTACTTATATACAGGCAGAGTGGGCGTGGACATGCTTCCTTTCCTCAGCCTTAAAGGGCCAGTATCCTGCCCACTCTGTCACAGGGTCTCTCAACCTGTTTGCCTCACAGGCTGATCCTCAACTATGGGGTTGGCTCTGCTATGCCCCAGGGCATGCTCATCCCTCTGGCTGACCCATGCAGTCCCCTTCTTAAAGGGGCATCAGCCTTGCTGGACTGCTCCCTGCTACAGTTTGTTATAGTTTGCATATTCCCTATCCATTCTGTTTGTAGAGAGAACAGAAAGACACCCCTCAGACATGTCTCCAAACAGAGCTGCTGGAAGTGCTTTGGGACAAACAAATTGGTGAGGAAAAGAAGTGACTGGTCCAAGGTCACCCAATGACTAGTTTTGAATCCAGTGCTCCAAGTCTAATAAACTACTCTCATGACCACACTGTCCCTTTTCAAATGGAAAACCCCTCCCCCCCCATAGCCCACATGTGTGGGTGAGTGGGTGTGGTATCCATGGGAACACTGCAGCTGGTCGATGGGGGTGCGTGCATGCTCCTGTGCTCCACCCACCTGCATGCACCACCCACACATGGAGCAATGGGCACCAATGGCGGATGCACTGTGCATGGAAGTAGGTGGAGGTGGTGTGTATCCATGGTAACCCCTTCCCCATGCACCTCACACCCACTGTGGTGCCCACACACCTACACTGCACTGTCAGCCTGTGTGAAAAGGTACACTGACTTCTGCTACCACAACGTCCCTTTATTTTATTTGTTTAAAAATCATTGCCTGGTGGTAACCATATCATCTTGGAAGAGACATGTTGTTGTACAATGACTGAAATTCTTGGGGGAAATGCAGCATGAGCATATTACTTCTGACAGACAAAACACTGTGATATTGAGTGGAAGCCTTGTCAGTTACAGGATTTCAAGAGTGGGCTCTTTTTAAAATATAGTTTGATCTGTCTGGGATTAAGCTCTGACTCAGCTAACATTCTTTTTTTAACTCTGGAAAATTACTAATCATATTGCTTCAAATTAAACATTGAAATGCACTTCACAATTCTAAATGATATCATCTGCCAATTTTGCATAAGAAAATTGAAATGCAGAAGACTAACCAGGAAAATCTCCCCCCTCGGGTGGGAGGACGCTTTGTCCCCGTTCCCTTTGGAAGCAGGGGGAATAGCTCTGGGCTTCCACAGTCACGCCTCGCAGCCTAGTCAACCCTGGCTGCGGCATGGAAAGATGCCATTTTGCGGTTGCACTGTGCTCTTGGCAGTGCAGCCAGACGTGGGAGGGAGCAGAACACACAAGCACCCCTCCTGCCCCATTATGGCACTACTGTGGGTCTTTTCAGACACTCTTTGACCTCCGTGGCCACCTGCAGTGCTGTCTCATCTGAAATGTCCTGCCAGATGTCTCCCCAGAACGTAGCCAGGGTTTCCCTGGGCTGTGGCGGTATTTAGCCTGGGCTGTAACTCAGACCCATCATTGAGTCACAGCCTGAGCTAAGCGCTTCTGCGGCCCAGCAAGGCCGTCTCCCGACTGGGGTAGGGAAGGCTGTCATGTGTGGTGACCTGCTCTATTTGACCCCGTGCTGGGGCTGGCAACCACAGCCAACTATCAGAAAGGAGGGAAGGCGCACTCAGCAGTGCAGGGGCGTGCAGACCTACATCCACATGTCACCCCACTCTCTCCTGCCTCCTCCCTAGCCCAGGTCCCAACATGTCTTTTTGGTGCCCTGGGCCAGATCCTGCCTGGTGTGAGGGCCCTCACCCAGGGCAGGATCAAAACATGATGGCACAACCTGTGTGCAGTCAATTGGCTGGTGAGGCTGGTTTTTTTAATACATGAATGCAAATGTGATTGCTGCATTTGGATCAATCACATTCATACATTTAAACAAACAAACAAACAAACCCTGCTAAATAATACTGCTAGGTTTTTGCTCATGGGAAACTAATATGCAGATTATCTTTGAATATGAAATGCCATATTTCTTTCCACCCTATCTATCAGTAGAATCATCATCAGGCGCTTACTTCTCTCTTCACCACTTCAGCTTAACTCCCACCCTCTCTGGACTGACTAAATCTGAAGTGGTGATTCCAAGGAGGGAGAGAGATGAGGCAGCGACAGGGAGTGAGAGTGGGGGGAGGTGGTGTTGGAGGGAGGAGAAACAAGGAGGAGACCAAGTTCAGGGCTTGTCTCCTAAGGGTGTTCACCAGGGACCCATGTCAGTTTTCATTTTTGTTATTAAAGAAATTTCATTTTTCGTTATTGGTGTCATTTTAGATTTTGATATTAAATTCTAATCTATCCGTCGGTCAGTCAGTCAGTCGATAGAGCGATAGATAGATAGATATACACGTGTGTGTGTGTCCAGTGGGAGACAGACAGGGGAAATGAAAAGATAAAATGTAAAAGGTATAAGGAATTATAAGGTATATGATATGTATAAGTGGTAATTTACACTGAGGGTTGGGAAAGATTTTTAGTGCAATCACCAGAGTTCTGCAAACACAACATGACACAGCAAGAGCTAACACAGAATGAGAGTCAAACAGTCTGGCCCTGAAAATATTAGGGGTGTGCATGTGATTTTTGTTTTTACAACAAAAATGAAAATTGTCATTTTCATTATCATTATTGCAATAATGAATACAACAAATAATAACAATGAAAATAGAAATGTAAAAGACTTTTTGTTTTTTAAATGAAGGGAAGGAACTGAAAAACTTATTTCCAGCTATACCTTTTTTGTTTCTTTTTCAATTGTGATACAAATTGGGGAGTTTGTACCCTCAATGGAGGGCATTATGTATACCAATTTAAAAAACAATTAGATAAAGGAAACCAATTTTAGAAGCAACTTAATGTGATTTTAAGAAAAGCTCCATACACATTCATGGCTAGAACTTCCTTATCTTCCATCCAATTTGCATGAAACATGTGGCTATTATATCACTACACAAGTTTAACACTCCTGACAATTTTCAGAAAGATTGGATAAAGCGTCCTGATGATATAACACATTAACCTGAAAATACATTTCCAACTGTAACATTTTTATATTTCATCCTGTTTACAACACATTTGGAAGGAATGTACAACATACCTTCCCAGTCATCTCTGCTAAACTACAGGGAAATTTGATAAAGGAACCCAATTTTATAACCAACTGAAGTTGTCCCATTGAAGATCACTATTCAGATAAATAGCAGCACGTGCAGTGCCCGTCAAAGGCAGGCACCTGGTATGGCAGGGGAAGGGATGGAGGAAGGATGTAGGAGCAGCCCAACAGACTGACAGATACATTCACTGGACAATTATTGCATGCTTCCAGCTTTACATGACCAATTAGTAGTGGCTTTGAGGTGGGCATAGGGAGCGGTCCTCAGGCGGGCATAGGAGGGACATAACTGGAACTTTGGGGATGGCATCCCAGCAATCAGGATAAATAGTTTTCACATCCAGGCTGGCCAATTATCATCACAATCACATCCTGCAGCACTGGGACAGAGGACATAAGAGGATCTCTATTGGCCTTTTTCCTAAACAGATGCTTCTGAATTGCCAGTAACACATGGGGGAGAGATGTTGGGATGGTCACAGCACAGAATGAGTATATTTGGTTGACATTTCTGCTGTCCAATTAGCATCACAAACTGATCTTATACCACAGAGACACGTCAAATAATCCCTGGCATAGACTCCTTCTCTGCATGTGCTGTGGAGACATATATAATTGGTACCCTTTATTATCTATTTCTGATATTTGTCAGATATGATCATGGAAGTGTTCTATAGGTCCTTGCCAAATTCCATGTACACTGGTTGGACTATAAAGGTGATACACTCAGACATACATTTATAAGTTAATTGCTTATACCACCAGGACCCTTTATCCAATCCTTCTGAAACTTGTCAAATATAGTAAATATGGAAGGGGTGTAAACCTGATAAGTGTCATCAATATTAAATGAGGTAAAGAAGTTCCAGATAAGAACATATATGAAGTTTTTTGCAAAATAATATAATTCAACTGCTTATAAAATTGGATTCCTTTATACAATCCTTTTGGATTTTGGTACACATAATTCCATCCATTGGAAGTACACTTCTTCTAAGTTCCAGCAAAATATAATTAAAAAAAGAAGAGATACACTCAAAAATGTATTTTCTATTGAAACCAATGGAAAACAAAAATGAAAGCAAAAACAAAAACGAAAATTTGATATTTATGAAAAAAGAAAACAACAGATTTAAATAACTGAAATGAAAAAACAAAAATAACATGGGCCTCTGGTGCACACCTCTATAAAATATAAAGGGTTGCAGTGTCCTCCTCAGAGCCCCATGCTTGAATCTGGGAGGCAGGAGGCATTAAGCAATCACAAGGTGCCATGTGACTACCTGGGACCTGCTTGCACTGCTCATTGGCCAGGGATTACATCCATCAGATTCTTGCTGTCTGCTCAACCCTCCCATCACAAGCCCAGTTCAAGAATTCAATTCTATTTCCATCACAAATGGCTCCGATATATCGGCTCCCTACTTCCCTCTCCACATTTTTGCTCCAAAAATAACTTATAGGCAATAATGAAATGAATAATGAAAACAACATTTGTTATTGATTTTGTTGTTATGGGTTTCAGTTTAATTATTCTAATAATGAAAACTAAAATAAAATTATTCACTTTTGTTGTTGTAATAACGAAAATGAATTGCACACCCCTATAAATCTAACACACTAGTTTCTTCTCCTGTCCCTACAGCAGTGAAAGCACCTCAACACATCCAAATTCTCAGTTCATCAGGGGGACAAGCAGTGCTTCTGGATGAGTGAAGTATTCAGATGACAGATCTGTGTAACAATTGTGTTTCTACTGTAATCCTGCATGGATAGAATCCCTCGAAAGAAGGGACTGTAGTTGAAATGCTGACAGATTTTTAGGTATAGCAGCAGGAATGGTGCTGCTCTAATATTATCTTGAAGAATTTTGATTAGTTCTGCATTGATAAGTAGGGCTGTAGCGGCATACCGCCGCGGCAGCT
>QEPC01013258.1:344327-377070 GCA_003113815.1 Sphenodon punctatus
ACCAGATAAAGCTGGCGGAAGGCAGCCTTAGCGACTGCCTCCACCTGCCGCTCCAGACGCAGGTCTGCGTCCAATACTACCCCCAGACTCTGGACCTGCTGAGCTACAGGAGGGCGAACCCCCCCAACCAGGGGGGCCACCACCCCCTTCGCCCTCCCCACCACCATGACCTCCATCTTATCTGGGTTGAGCCTCAGTCTGCTCAGCCGCATCCAATCCGCCACGGCCTCCAAACATTGGGATAGCAACGAGATAGCAGAGTCTGGGTCAGTAGAAAAAGAGAGGTACATCTGAGTATCATCAGCATACTGGTGACAACGCACCCCGAACCCTCTCACGACCTCCCCCAAGGGCTGCATGTAGATATTAAACAACAGCTCAGACAAGATCGATCCCTGCGGAACGCCACATGGTAAAGCACGGGGGCTCGATGTTTCCTCCCCCAGCACCACCCGCTGGCTTCTCCCCAAGAGGAATGAGCGGAACCATTCAAGAACGGTCCCGCCCAGACCCCCGAGGTCACGCAGCCGTCTCAGCAGCAGCCCATGGTCCACGGTGTCAAAAGCGGCCGAGAGATCCCATACACATCTGTTTGAGCCCTGCCAGATGTTCACGGTGAATTCCTGGCGGGGTTCAAAGCTAACCACGGTTCTGGAGGTGAGGGCGGCCTCACCTCCAGAATCGTGGCTAGGTTGGCCACAATCCGGGATGGGGCTGGGAATGGCCACGGGAAATGACTGTTACCCAGCCCCGTCTCGTAATCAGGTCCCAACCACAGGACGGGATTGGGTGCGATGGCCTGATTGGACGCTGCACCCACCCGTCTCCCGAAGGATGGGTGGCCATGGAAGCACGGGGGTGAGGCTGAGCGGCTGCACGTCGCGTCGTGCAGTCCCCTCTCTGATTCCCCTCTGCAATCAGGCCAGCACATCAATCTGACCAGAATCTGAGGCGGATCCCGGTCCAGGGTTCAGCGTGACAGGCCGAAAGACCCATCATGTCTGAAATTACGCTATGTATGGTCAATAACCTGCTCCCTCAAAGTGGTGAGGTGAGTTAGCCCAGGAAGCCATGGGTGCCAGGATGAGCATCCTGGGACGCCCCAGTAATACCTGAATTTTCTGCCAGTGGGTGCCAAATGTGGGACCAGGTACCCCATCTGGTACTCAATTGGGGTGCCTGAAAATGTATTTATTGGATAACAAAAATTGTCATTTTCATTATCTTTATTACAATAATGAAAACAACAAATAATAATAATGAAAATAGAAACAAAAATGACATTTTGTTTTTGAAATAAAGGGAAAACTTTGAAAAACATATTTCTGGATATAATGTTTTTGTTACTTATCCAATTCTGATGAAACTTGGGAAGATTGCACCCCCAATGGAGGCCACTATATTTACCATTTTTCAAAACAATTAAATAAAGGGAACTGATTGTAGAAGCAATTGAATGTTGTCATTTTAAGAAATGCTCCATACACATTCATGGCAACAGCTTCTTTATCCTCCATGCCGTTTGCATGAACCTAAGAATATTTATGTCCCTCCACAAGACTAACACTCCTGCCAATTTTCAGACAGATTGGATAAAGGGTCCTGATGGTATAAGACATTAACTTGAATATAGATTTACAGCTGTAATATTTTTATATTCCATCCTGTTTACAAGATCTCTCGGTCTCTTCAGCCAAAACCCTTGTTCACGTCATGATCGTCTCTCGCCTTGACTACTGAAACCTCCTCCTCACTGGCCTCCCCCCGCTCTCATCTGTCCCCGCTTATCTCCATCCAAAACTCCGCTGCTAGGGTCACCCTTCACAACCTGGCTCCCCCTTATCTCTCAGCCCTAGTCTCCTTACACATTCCTGCATACACTCTCCGCTCTTCCTCTGTCCCCTCCCTCACTCTCCCTCGCTCCCCTAACCACCTTCATCCCTTCTCCCTTGCTGGTCCCCATGCCTGGAACTCCCTCCCTGCCCACATCTGCCTTGCACCCTCCAGCCACACCTTCAAATCCCTCCTCAAAACCCACCTCTTCCTCGATGCCTTTCCCGATGTCTGTTAGAACTTTCCTTTCAATATTTGCTGTCTGCCCTCCCCGCAGACCCTGCAAACTGCAACCAAGCCAAGCACGTGCACCTGAGACTTCGAATCCGCTTGAATGTAATTTATCCCTTGTCTCTCCCTATGTCCCCTCTGTCTATTTGATTGTAAGCCATAGGCAGGGACCACATCTATCTTATTGTTCTGTAAAGCGCCAGGTGCTATACAAATGCTTATAATAAATAATAAATAGTATGAATAATAACAATAATAATAATAATAACAACAACAACAACAACATACCTTCCCTGTCATCACTGCCAAACTACAGGATAATTTTATTGATAAAGGGATCCAATTTTTTAAGCAATTCAAGTTGTCCCATTGAAAACCATTATTCAGATAAATAGCAGCACATGCAGTGCTAGCCAGAGGCAGGCACGTAGCAGGGGGAGGGAGGCTGTAGGAGGGAGGATGTGTAGCATCCAAAAAGACTGACAGACACATTCACTGCCCAATTACTGCATGCGTCCAGCTTTACAGGACCAATCGGTAGTGGATTCGAGGCGAGCATAAGGGACGGTCCACAGGCGGACATAGAAGGGACATAACTGGGGCTTTGAGGATAGCATCCCAGCAATCAGGAGACATAGTTTACACATCCGGCCAATTATCATCACAATGACATCCTGCAGCACAGTGACTGAGGACATGAGAGAATCTCTATTCACTCTTTCCTTATCGGATGCTTCCAACTTCCCAATAACAAATGGGGGATAGATGTTGGGATGGTCATAGAACAGAATGAGGATATTTGGTTGACATTTCTGCTGGCAAATTAGCATCACAAACCGATCTTATACCACAGTGACATGTAAGAAAATACCTGGCATATGCTCCTTCTCTGCATATGCTGTGCAGCATATTCAGCTGCATATGCTGAATATATTTCACATATTTCTGATATTTGGCAGGTAAGTATGATATATAGCCCTGCAAAATTTCATGTACTCTTTGTGGACTACAACCATGTTACAGTCAGACATATATGTATAAGTTAATTGCTTATACCACAAGGACCCTTTATCCAATCCTTCTGAAAGCTGGCAGAGATAGTAAATTTATGAAGGGGTATAAATCTTGCCAAGGTTGATCTACATTCAATGTGAGACAAATAAGTTACACCTAAGAATGTAATGAAGATTTTTGCAAAATAAAATAATTCAACTGCTTCTAAAATTGGATTCCTTTTTGAGATCATTTCACATAATGCCTTCCATTGGACATATATTCACTCTACATGTCAGCCAAATATAGTGAAAAACAAAAATGTTACAGCCAAAAATGTGTTTTCCATTGAAACCAATGGAAATCAAAAATGAAAGCAAAAACGAAAACAATTTAATATTTATAAAAACGAAAAAGATAAATTTAAACATAAATGAAAATGAAAATGACATGGGCCCCTGGCTCACACCTCTATAAGATATGCCAACCCTTCTAAAGATCCAAATATCTGCACTCAAAATGGATATTCACATATCCATTTATTTGGTTATTTTGGTTTGGATAATTCATTTATTTCAGCATTTTGGTCAATTCAGCATTTTTACTTACTGGAATTCAGTTACTGCACATACATAGTAGTAAAAAAATGAAATAAATCAAATATCAAATTGCCCAAGCCAAAATATCCAGTGAAGTTAGACCAAATTCACTTTGTTGTCTCCAAATCTAAGTGGGTAAATTAATTAGATATAGTATTTGTCATGGATATTCATTTTAGACCTAACATAAATGGAGCCAGGTAAGTTCCATCAGATTTATAAAAGTGTAAGCAAGATCAGAATGTAGAAAAGAGCATTACTGGATATAGGTGATACCCAAGTTTCCACATTCCTTCCCTTAGTATGTTCCATTAAAAGAGGATGTAGTGGAGATCTGGAGCATGATGTGTCCAGATAGCTTGTGCATGTTGCATGAAGGGTGCAAACCAGAATCAACCCCAACCCTTGTACTTTTTCAGCTGGTTTTGAAGCTAGTGCTGTCACAGGAAGACAAGGAGTTCCCCAAGTCTGTCCACAGCATACCCAGATTTGCTGGACAACAAGAATGCAGGTGTAGAAGGGGAGCAGAGAAGCATCTCCCTGCATCATCCACAGTACTAACCACATCTGAGGAGACAAATCTGCAATTCTGGACACTGAGAATTCCAGATATTGAGGATGTTTCTGAGGCATCCAGAAATGTTGTATAATATCGGGGATCTGTGGTCACTTCATTTTCCGTATTGGCACTAAGGGTGGGGGGAAATGCAGTGAACGTGAGTCCCTAAATTAATGAAATGTGAGATAGTTCAATTCCCATGCAGTCTAGGCAGATATTGAACCATTAGGGCAGACTGCAATTCAGGGTTTTGTGATTCTATGTAATTACTTTTTAAGGTCCACAACAAAGTCATGAGGCAAGTCAATGTTTTTCAGAAAACTATTTCACAGAATATGAACTATGACCAATTTTTGCTGAGTGTGAAAGAAATAGAAAAGCATCTGCATCTATTTCTATATTGTCCTGAAGGCTGCAGTTGGATAGGATGTTATTAAAGACATTACATTTTACTGATCCTTAAAAGAACAGCTGAAAAATATGAAAATCAGGAATATTTCACAACCTTTCTTTAAAAAGGTCAGTTATTTAATCTGAAGATGACTTTTTTCCTTCTCTTTAGTTTGTCCAAGTGAGAAAATCATTATCTATTATATCACATAGCAGGTTGATTGACACTTTACATCTTGCTAAGAATAACCTGAAAGTTCCCCTGATGACCTGAAATCTTTAATGATTCAACATTGGGAGACAAACAGTAAATCTCAGCTGTGCTGTCATCTCATAATATCCCTGAGCAGAGGTTGCCAGAATGTAGATCGGGACGCCAAGTAAGATCATACCGTCTTTGGATGGTCTTGCCACCTGACCAATATTTGATATACTTTGAATGTCTTTGATGTTGGCTGGGGTCAGAAGATTAAATTTAAGTATCCAAATGGCAGACACACAACCAAAATTTTGTGAACCACTTTCGTAGAAGAGTCACAGGTCCATAATATCTTTAATTTGGTCGGGAAAACTAATCAGTGCATGAAAGTGAGGTGTGCAAGTGCCTGGTCCTCCAGCATTTAATACCAGTGCTAGTCCTTAGAGCTAGTATAAATGTCATTAAAAATAATGGGATTTGCACCAGTGTCTGACCATCTCACAGTGGTGGGGACACTTAGGCCATTTATTCACAGTAGACCCTGGGTGAAAACAGACATGATGTTAACTCCACTTTAACTCCGTTTTAACATTTCTTATGCATGTTGCAGAGCTGTATTGGTGCTCTATGCAGCCCTGCAATATGCATAAGAATTGTTAAAGTGGTGTTAAAGTGGAATTAGCTTCATGTCTGTTTTCACCCAGTCTTGAAAATTTGACCCACATGAAAGAGCAAGATTCTCAGCAAAAGTCTATATGTTTAAAAGTCTATATGTTTAAATCACTGGCTCAAGTTCTGGAGAGCTAATGAGGAATAGTAGATGTAAATTTGTATTGTACTTTACAAAATCAAGAAATAACATATGCACACACTATGTGTGTTTTACACACACACACACACACACACACACACACACACACACACACAGTAAAACCTATATGGCCTTGGCCCGACTTACCTATGGGATTGACTCACTCTCCGTGCTCTGGAGCAACCCATGCAGTCAGCCAGGAGCGCCATCCTTGAGGTCCCCTATGTGGCCCAGAGGGTCACTATGGAGAGGGTGTTCTCTATGTGTGCACCTCGGCTGTGCAGTTCCCTCCTGGCAGAGACCTGGATGGCCCTGACCCTCCCTTCCTTCTAGCGTATGACTAAGACCTGGCTGTTCTGCCAGGCGTTTGGCAGGGAAGATGGGGTTTAGGGTGGGGGGTTGTGGGAGGGGGAAAGGAGATCTATTGTTTTTGCTTTCTCTTTTATTGTGTTGTTTTAGCTTGCTGTTTTATTGTTTTTATATATAAGCTGCCCAGAGCTGCCTGGAGCAGGAGGGGCATGGTAACAAAATTTGTTAAACAAACAAACAAATAAATAAAACAAAGTAAGTACAAAGGAAGTACTGCCAGTGTGGTGTAATGGCTAAGTGCACAGTACTTGGACTGGGACCTCTGTTCTAGTGTAGACCTTAGCCAGAAACTCACTGAGTGACCTTGGGCCAGTTGCAATAAATATTCTCTCAGCCTGACCTACCTCACAGGGTTGTTGTGAGGATTAAAAGTTGTATTAAATTGTTATGTGTAAAGAGCTCTGAGTGCTATGGCAGAGGAGCACTAGATAAAAATAAAGATTATTATTAAGTAGGTATTTTACAACAATATTACCAACAGATTAACATTAACTTTTCCTATCCTTATTCTGGAAGGAAAGCACTAGCACTGTTAGCATGTGTGTAAAGCCCCCGCTAAATTCCTTTTGCGCTGTGGAGGTACATTTGTGCCTGCCCCATAAGGGGAAGAACGCACAGGGTTCTCTGGGAAGGGGGAGGTTTCTGGCTAGGCGGGAGGTCTCCGTTGCAGGCTGCAAATGGAATCGGGTTCCGTTTGCAACTTGCAAGCGGGAATGGCGCGGCATGAAAATGCGCTGTTGGGATTCCCCAGGAGCGGCCACATGGTTGAGCCTTGCCATGTAGCTTGTTATTAAGCTGCCGGCAGGCTTCTGAAGCAGACACGTTGTGCGGGTCTGTGAGACAGCAGCGCTTCAGAGTTTGGACTGGCGGCATTCTTCTGGCTGTGGAGCAGCTCGTTGTGGAGGTGGCAGTGTGTCTCATGACTGAGGCTGGGAACAGCCTTTGGCTGAGGCAGTGGAAAGGCTCCCCTGGGAAGTGGTGGGGTAGGGGGCGACAGCTCCTGAAAGCTTGGGGGTTTTCTTTCCATTAGGGAGTGAGCGTATTGGCTTGGGGGCTGGGAGGATACTGGTGGGGGGGCGGTTGTCATTCGGGGCGTTGGTAATTTTTTATGCACAGCCCCCCCCCCCCGCATTTGTCACTATATGTTATGGGCAGAACTAGGAAAGCACAGGCGGTGCATAAGCCACGAGAGAAGAAGGGAGCATCGGGCCGCGGAGGGGGTAGGGTGTGGGAGCAGCGAGCTGGAGCTTCCCCCCAGGCTTCCCCCCCTTCAGTGGTGCCCCTTGGTGAGGAGTTGTTTCAGGCGGATGGGGCTTCTCAGGCGGTGGCTGGGACCAACGGTGACCTAGAGCGGGCTAATAACGCTCAGGCAGTTGTGTAGGGCCTTGACTTGGGGGCAACTGCGCAAGGGGGGGGAAGAGTGAGAATGAACCACCGGGTGGTTCAGCTAGTTTAATCCAGGGGCCCCTTGTGCAGAAGCCCCTCCCTGCCTGGATTCAGGAGGGCCATGGGCAGGCCTTTTTGCAGGCCATAGAGGCCAGGATGGCTGGATGGGACAGCATCAAGTCTCACCTGGCAACCTCAGGTTTATTGTAGGCTGGGAGCTTGAGGGGTCAGGTGGCTAGTGGAATGGGTGGTGCATTCAGGAATTCAGACACCTGCTTCTTCTTTGCAACTTGGCGAGTCAACCAGGCTAGTTCAGGAAGGGCCAACGATGGAGGTGCTGAAAAGGAAGGTGGATCGAATGGAGCAACAGATTGCCAGGATCGCCCAGCTGCTTGAGGGAGGTGCCAGGCCTTCACTGGACATGGCACCAATCCCAGCTGTCAGGACCCAGCAGATTCTGCCTGCCTCGGTTACCCCGGTGGCTTGTGTGGGTGAGTATGTCACACTACATTCAGGCACACATAGTAAACGGCAGGTTGCACTTGGAAGTAGTCAGCTGGCACGGGTGTGTATGTGTGTGCGTGTGCCAGCTAGTGGTATACATACTGAAGGATCTGGCGTTCATTGGGCCGGTTGGGCCTGCTGTGGGAACACCTGCAGTGCAGCAGGGTCTCTTTTCAGCAAGGCATCTGATTGTTGGCCCAGGTCAACTGCTAATGCAGCAGGACCCAAATAGGTTAGTGTGGGTTGATAATGTATGACGCCCACATGCTTCTTTGCTTCAGAGTGGTCAAGCAGGGACTGAAGTGAATGCTTGGGTTCAGGGGGTCCAGACAGGAGGGGTAGATGTCTCGGCCCCACCTGCCTGGGTGTGGTTTGGTTGGTCTGAGCGCTGTGGCTGCGGCCGGGCCACTAGCCAGGGAGGTCCCTCTTTTGCAGGGCGGATATTCTCGGGTCTCTGCACCGATTGGGGTGCACTTGCTCCAGTCTACGAGGGAAAAAAAATGGAAGGGGGACTACATTGATTTGTTCACTCTTCTGATTTGTGACCCCACTGCTCGGCCTGAACCAAAGGAGTATGAAAGATCTAAGCGGCATAAAATAGATAGGAACTGGACCAACTGGGAGTTGGCGTTTATTATTTATGTGGGAGTTACGATGCAGGGATTTCCCGATAGGGTGATAGCTCTCTGGAAGTATTTTGACATAGTGAGGTGAGCATATTTGACAAAAGAGAGGTTCGGATAGCTCACATATGACGAAGCATTTCATCAGAACATGGCCATTATGCCAGGGGTTCGCTTTGACGTGAAAGACAATGTTCTTTGGATAGAGTGAATCCAAGGAAAGGAGGTCGTGCATGCAGATAGTGGTCACATTATTGTCAAGGGGGATACTCAACCTTCTGACAATTTTCATGGTGAGCAGGGCAGGAAGGGAGCGCAGACGCTGGCCTGTTGGGATTTTAACGAGGGCAAGTGTTTTTGTTCCTTTTGCCAGTTCAAACACACGTACCTGCACTGTAGGGGGGGCACACCCCTCCACCAATTGTCAGCGCAGGTGAGGTTCAGGTCAGAGGGAAATGCGTGGATACCAGCCTGGAGCAGGGAGGGGTGGGGGGCCAACACGGGGAAAAAAAGACACCAACGCCAGTTAAATGGTGGGTGCTTAAGGGTTTGTTTCAGGATTACCCCGACCGTGTCCAGACATGGTAAGTTAACTGTTTTCCGTTTGGTTTTGAAATTCCTTTTGAGGGGATACGGGAGCATATGGTTGCAAGAAATTTAAGATCAGTAGTGGGTATAGAGTCTGTTGTTGAGAAAAAGATACAGAAAGAGTTATCTTAAGGCCGATTGGTTGACCCCTTTGAGTCTTTGCCAATGGAGAATTTGAGACTGTCCCCATTAGGCATAGTGCCAAAGAAGGCCCCTGGGGAGTACAGATTGATTCATCATCTCTCTTACCCCAGGGGGTTTTCAGTGAATAATGTGATCCTACACAAGCTGTGTACGGTCCACTATGCTTCCTTCAATATAAGGCAGTTGAATTAGTTAGGGAATGTGGTCGGGGTGCCCTTATGGCTAAGAGTGACATAAAATCTGCTTTTTGCCTCTTGCCAGTGCACCCCAAGGATTTTGACCTATGTTTAAGGATTGGTTTTACTATGATAAGGTGATGCCCATGGGATGTTCCATCTCATGTGCCGCTTTTGAAAAATTCAGCTTGGCTTTGGAGTGGATCGTTAAATCATGGACAGGTTCGAGTCACGTGTCTCATTATCTCGATGATTATTTGTTCATCGGTAGGGCGGGGTCAAGGGAGTGTAGTGACTTGTTAGCTCCCTTCAGGAGAATTATGAATTTTGTGGGGTTCCATTAGCAGAGGAAAAAACGGAAGGGCCTGCTTCTGTTTTGACCTATTTGGGTATAGAACTGGACTCAGTGTGTCAATGTTCGCGTTTACCACAGGATAAGTTGATGCATCTTAGGAATGAAATTTCTTCCTGCAGGGGGACCAATGAGATTACTTTGAGGGTCTTCCAATCATTACTGGGAAAATTGAATTTTGTTTGTAGCATGGTTGCGCCAGGTCATGCCTTCTTGTCTTGCTTTTAAGCTAGGACTGCTAGGGTTACCATGTCACATCACCACGTCAGAATTACCAAAGAAATGAGGGAAGATATTGGAGTGTGGCTTGAGTTTCTTCTGAGTCACAATGGGGTCAGCCTGTGGAGGGAGTTATATTTGTTGGAGACAGAGTTGCAGGTGCACTCTGATGTGGCAGGAGTGGCTGGGCTTGGAATTTATTTTCAGGGTAAGTGGTATTCAGAGCAGTGACCTGCTCATTGGCATTGACTGGGATATTCTGAGGGATTTAAGGTTTCTGGAGTTGTTTCCCATAGTTGTGTAGGGATGGGCGAACAGAATGCCGTTTGTACGTTCAGTCGTTCAGTTAGAAACCTGAGTTCGGGTTTGGCTGTTCAGTTCGGCAGAGTTCAGTTTGGCCAAACTTGGCCGAACATCCAAAAATAGCGCTATCGATACCGAAACCGAAATGTTTTCGGTATTGGTATGTTGAGCCCTGAAACAACCCCTGGTGTCCACCCCTAGTGCCAGGAAGTCTGCTCCTCAGCTGCCTCCCCCTTCCCGTCATGTTTTCCCACCCAAAGTCACGTTTTTCCCACCCCCGAACACATCCGGACTTTTCCAAACTGTTCGGAAGTTCGAGCGTTCAGTTCGGAAGTTCAGTTCGGTCATCCAAACAGGCCGAGTTCGGGCCGAACTCCGAACTTCTGAGTCACGTTCGCACATCCCTATAATTGTGGTGGTTCATTTGTGGGTTGACAGATTCAAGTACAGAAGTGTATTATTTTGGTGTGACAACCTGGTTGTTGTGCATGTGGTGAATTCTTTGTCATCAAAATCTGAGAAGGTGATGCGCCTGGTTAGAGTTTTTGTTTTATGGTGTTTGAAGAATAACATAATTTTTTCTGCTAAGCACTTGCCAGAAGTCAGCAATGAGATTGCTGATGCCCTCTCTCATTTTCAGATCCAACGTTTTTGGGATCTCGCTCCAATGGCCAGGGAGAAGCAAGACTTCGTTCCCCAGGAGTTTTGGAGCTTTGGATTCTAGAACTGACTGATAGAAATTGTGAAGGACTCAGTTTCCTCAGCTACATGGCGTCTTTATGAGAGAGGTCTAAAGGAATTTTGTACTTTTCCTGTAGGAAAAGGTTGGTCGGTGTCTTTCCTGATCCTTTTGTCGCAGGTTGTGCAATTTGGAATGGAGCTGCGAAGAAAGGGTTTTGCACCAGTTATGATTATGGCAAAGTGGTCAACTTTACCATTTTTGTCAAAAATGCTTGGTCCTTCTGAGTTATTGGGATCTCCTATTCTGAGGGCCATGCTGGAGGCCTGGAAAAGGCAGGGGCAGGGTAGGGCTGATAGCAGGGTACTGGTGTCACCCAGGCTATTGGCTGACTTGGTTGCCAAGTTAGCTGAAGTTTGTAATGATTTAAGTGAAGTTAAGTTATTTCGAACTGCCTTTGTGATTGCCTTTTTTGCAGCACTACGAGTTAGCGACCTAGTAGTTAATTCACGCTTGGACCGACCGGGCAGGGCTTTGCAAGTGGGGGATGTGTTTGTGAGTGTGGGCCGGATTGAGTCATGTATTAGAATGGCAAAGACTGACCAGACAGGGAAGGGTGCTAAGGTGGAGCTCTTCAAATCCATTGAGTCATTGATTTGTCTGGTTTCGTGTATGATTGAATTTTTAAGGCATTTTTAAAGGGATTTTTAAGGGAATTTTTAAGGGATAGACTTCAGGTGGTGGGGCCTTTGTTTATGCACCAATCTGGTCATCCCCTTACCCGTTTTCAGTTTATGGCTGTCATGGGGTGGTGTTTGGATTCTTTGGGTATATCAGGGAGGTTTAGTTCTCACTCATTTAGAACTGGAGCTGCATCTACTGCTGCTGCAGCAGGTTTTCCGGTTACCAATATTAAGTCAGTTGGGAGATGGTGTTCCACGGCATTCAGGTCCTATATTCCCCCACTTCCTGCCAGGTAGGTTAATGGAGTTATTTCCGACCATTAATTGTGATAGATGGTCGGAGATAACTTCTATTGTGATAGAAGCAGGAAAGAAGGTAATTTCGATTATTGGGCATAGTTTTGTTAGCTGGGCCAAGAAGAGGGCTAAAACTTTGAGTTGTGGTTCACAGTTATGTTTGTCCTCACATGCAGTGGTGTTATGGAAGGGTAAGTAGGGCATGCTTTGGTCCCAGCTGATGCCATTGCTGTTAGGTTGGGGTGATGGAAATTCCCCAGGGATAATAGTAATTCATTTGGTTGAGAATGATTTGATGAGGGGGTTGGGGTTGGATTTATCCATAATGGTAAGACAGGACTGTTTTAGGAGCTGTTTCCTTGGGCATGTTTGTTTTTTACTGAAATGTTGCAGAGGATAAAATGATCTAGAGCCATTAGTCCGAGACCGGTGGACAGATCAAGGAAAAGGGTCAATAAGGAGATTTTAAAATGTATTGAGAAGGCAGGGGGAATCTGGTTTGTGCATAAGGATATCTCATGGACTAGGCCGGAATTGTATTGGTCAGATGGGGTTCACCTGTTCGAAAGAGGCCTGGACCTATATCTGGGGAATTTACAAGAATTCTTGCAAACGTGTTTGGGTTAGGCTGGGGGCTGGCTCTGGGTGAGTTCTGAGGGGTGTTCAAAGCAAACTTTGCTGCTGAACTTGGTGGTGGTGTTAGTACCATAGTGAATTGAACTGGTAGTGGAATTGGTTTGGCGTTATGGAAAACATCAGGTAACGATGGATGCTTGTTTGCATCCAGGAGGTTGGACCTGGGAGGCAGTCAGGGGATGGGTGCCCCTCTTCTATCCCAGTGAAGAAGGATTGGCATCAGGTGGTATATGGGAACGATCTAAGCGGTCCTGATATATTCACTTGCTCGTCAGTTCTTTTTCTGGTATGGATCAGTTTTGGTCCCTTCGTGAAAAGGGACTGGACTGGTATCTCCAATCCAATTGGTTAGACATTATAGTACTGAACGCGGGGAGTGAGGGGCATTGGTGGTGTGGGTGATATTGGATGGTAGGACTTAAGCCCACTCTCTCCCCTTATACTCATCCAGAATTATCAATTTGTTCTGAGTCTAAAGGGCTCACTAATTGGCATCTTAATTGGAATTAATTAGAAGTTTATTCGGCCATGGATAATTTGGAAGAATTCCAGTAATTGGATAATTAAGTTGATTTGGAATAATTCAATTGGCAATAGGGTCTTTCCACCGTTCTCATTAATATGTTTTTATTTGGTTCTAATTGATTCTTGTTTCTTAACAGGTTTTTGCTGCATATGGTTGTTTTTAATAAACAGTTGCGGCCAGTTTACCCAAACTTTTTGTGTCTGTGCCTTATTTCCAGTGCGTGGACAAATCCAATTCACTTGAATGGTATGCCTGCCAATGCTTAACATCAGGGTTGGTGCTTTGGGCTCAGATGATCATAACCTTACTTTTCTCGCGCTCCCCAAAAACTACACTTGCAGTATTTTGAGGACATGTTGCTGGGAATTTTATTTTTCTTTGGCTAGGATAGGAATCTCTTTCATCTTTTGGAACATATTTGTTAACAAATATCTGCATTTCTTTTCTGTTTTTTAAAGGTATTTCCTCCCCCCACACACACATTTTTATTGCTTACATTATTATAATCTTTCTAAAGAACAATAAATTCCTAGAAACAAAAAAGTGGCTGTTTTTAAATGGGCACGGCTGGGGGAAGATCCGTGTGTGCTGGGTGGAGTGCCCACGCATGTTTGATGAGTGGGGGGTGGAATCAAACAGGCAGGGATGGGTGTGCAATTGGGTGTGTGGCCCTACCCACTCACAGTTTGTCTTGCCCCTGCATGGAGGATGCCAGATTTTCCCCCAATGCTCCATGCGTGGGTATGAGCAGGCAGTGTGTGAATAACGGGAGTGTGCACCCCTCCACGCTGCCTTCAGATGGGTGCTCGGGTGGGGTCAGATGGGTGACCCTCTGTGAGCGCATCTCGTCTAAGAATGGTCAGTGTTAGGCTTCTGAAGTCAAGATCTGTGTAAAAATGGCCTGGCAAGACATTGCCTGTCAGGCTCAGTCCCCCATCTAGAACATGACCTACCTTGCAGCATGGTTGCAAGGCTGAGCCAACAGATAAGAATTGTAAAGTACTGAAAATGCTGTAGAAATGATAAATAAATCATAATAATAATAATAACAACAAATTTAAAAACTCATCTATGTTAGAGTTCCCTTCACCTTTTTTGATACCTGATTTTTATAAAGGATGTAAAGTATGTTTCTTTTCCCAAACTGGCCACAAGATGGCTGATTTTTCCTTCAAAATTCATATTGGAAACAAATGTCTCAGGTTTACTGCATTGTTGAGGGGAAAAATAGAGTTATTGTAGTTTTTACATGATTTAAACTTTGCATTGGTCAAAACAAGAGTGACTGCTCTTGTCAAATGATTTAAATGTTAATGATTCCTTTTTTAAAATAAAAAATATAACAAACAAACGACTATTCCTTTATGCATTTTCAAAAGATTTTCTTTAAAACACATACATTCATCTCTAACGTCATAGGGCACAGTTTCCTTCCAAGTAAGAACGAATGTTGCGGTCTTTTTGAATGTCCCAACAGATATGTACTGTTCCATCTGATTCATAGCCTGAGGACTGCAAAAAGCTCTTCGACCAAGATGAATGAAGGCTTCTTGAGCTAAAGGTTATTTTCATGTACTATACATTTAGCACACCGGTAAAACTGCAGTTAAAGCATTTGAACACTTTCAACACCACCATTCAAGCACAAAGGCAGCAACCAAGCACACTTTGGATATGCCAAAGACACTTTGAGCTCATAGATAAAAGCAAGCAAACATGATATAGCAGGCCAAATGGCATCTAAACAAGCCAAATAAACACCCAACAGTATTAAAAATCCTATCAGTCTATTACTTGGGGTGGAAGATCCCTGTGTCCTGTATTGGTCCATTAGAAAGCCCTCCAGCTACCTGTGTTCTCTGGCCTTGTCTAATTCTGTTGATTAATTCAGAGGTCTATCCTCCCCTCCATGGTGCAGCGAGGGCAGCTTGAAAGAGGGTGATTCCTCTGCAGTTTTCAATATAGATTTCTGTTGCAAGCCAACATTCTCCACAAAGGTTAAATGTGGGGGTAGGGTAGCAGGTTGATTATCAAAGTAAAAACCAGTCAAAATCCACACTGTTCTTACAGTTCCCTAACCGACTTTTACTTCATGATCAAACAGCTGCCTGAGTTTTCACAATCAAACTTTTAAAGGAGAGTAATTTCTATCATGGACTCCATAGCTGAGCTGAGTCAGGCCTGTGTAATCATATTTTTGCTATCCAGACTTTTCTTTCAGCTCTCACTCACCTCTTTGGAAGTTTAATGTCCTCTTCCTTCTGCTAGGGGTGTGCATTTCATTTTCATTATGATAACGAAAATGAAAATTTTCATTTTCATTTTTGTTATAAAAACAAAAACAAATAATAAAATAATCATAATAATAAAAACAAAAATGAAAACCAATTTTTATTTTTGAAATAATGGGAAAAAATGGAAAAGCATATTTTGAACTATAACTTTTTGTTTATTACTAAATTCTTATGAAACTTAGGGAGATTGTACCCCAAAAGGAGGGCACTATGTGTATCACATTTTGAAAAGATTGCATAAATGGAACCGATTTAGGAAGCAATTGAATGTTGTGATTTTAAGAAAAGCTCCATACACATTTCTGGCTACACCTTTTTTACCTTCCATCCAATTTGCATGAAACCTATGTCAATTATGTCCCTCCACTAGTGTACCAAACCTGACAAATTTCAGAAAGATTGGATAAAGCATCCTGATGTTATAATCTATTAACTTTAAATTACATTTCCAGCCATAACATTTTATTTTCGATCATCTTTATAAGTAATTTGGAATACATTTATCACACACATTCCCTGTCATTGCTGCCAAATTACAGAACTATTTCATAAAGGGACCCAATTTTATAAGCAATTGAATTTGTCTGCTTGAAGACATTTATTCAGATAAATAGCAGTACATGCAGTGCCAGTCAAAAACAGGCACCTGGCATGGCAGGGGGAGGGAAGCCTTAGGAGACAGGATGAGAAGCAACCCAACAGCCTGACAGAAAAATTTTCTTCCAGCTTTACAGGATCAATCGGTGGTGGCTTCAAGGCAGGCATATGGGAGTAGCCCTCAGGCGGGCATAGAAGGGACATACCTGGGTGTTTGGGGATAGCATCCTAGCAATCAGAAGACATAGTTTACACATACAGGCTAACCAGTTGTCCTCATAATCACATCCTGCAGCATTGTGACAGAGGATATAAGAGAATCTCTACTGGCTCTTTCCTAAATAGATGCTTTGATTTCCCAGTAACAAGTAGGGGAGAAAACTTGGGATGGTCACAGCACAGAATGATGATATTTTGTTGACATTTCTGCTGGCCAATTGGCATCACAAACTGATCTTATACCACAATGACACATAAGAGAATCCCTGGCATACACTCATTCTCTACATATGCTGTGAAGGCATATAAAATTGGTACCCTTTATCACACCTTTCTGATATTTATCATGAATGATCTTGAAAGTGAGATATACAGCCCTGATAAATGTCATGTACACTGTTTGGACTACAAAGTTGTTATAGTCAGACATACATTTATAAGTTAATTGCTTATACCAGGAGGACCCTTTATCCAATACTTCTGAAAGTTGTCATAGATAGTAAACATGGGTAGGGGTATAATCTTGCCAAGTTTCATCCACATTAGATGCAAGGCAAAGACATTAAATCCAGGAATGGATATGCATATTTTTGCAAAATAGCATATTTCAACTGCTTATAAAATTGGATTCCTTTATCCAATCTTTCTGGAATTTGGTACACATAATATCTTCCACTGAAGATATTATTCACCCATGTTTCTTCCAATTATAATTTTTTTTTAAAAAGGTTACAGATGAAAATGTGTTTTACATTGAAACCAATGGAAATAAAAAACAAAACAAAAAATGAAGATGAAATCTTGATATTTATAAAAATGAAATATTTAAATAAAGAAAATGAAAATTGAAAACAAAAAACAAAATGGGTCCCTGGTGTACACCTATACCTTCTGCCACATTTGTTTACTTTTCCTCACAGTCAGGATGTCTTTGCCCTTCTGACATTATGTGGAGCTATTGAGAGAAAGACACCAGGAGCCATCTTAGGTTTAAACAGTGACCTTTCTTGCAGGAAGTCCCTCCTTTATTATTCTTCCCCGTTTACCCAACTTTCTGGATGCCTCTGAGCCCCGTGGAAGACCAGAGACTCTATGATCACTCCACAGCCCCCATAGAACACCATGACATGAAAGCACTCTAAGGGGAAGGGGACATGTCAGGAAAGGGGCATTCCCATGTCCTGTACCTGAAGCGTCCCTATCCTCACAGAGCACTGTTGCATCATGTTTCTCTATGAGGGTGTGGCCCACATGCAGCCTGATCTTGCTGAAGCCTTGACCCATTAGGGCTCTTGAACTGAACTGAAACCTTGGGTCCCATGATGCTTGGTCTGTTACTCTGGGCTTTACTTTCCTGTGCCTCCCTGCCAAAAAGGCTACTCGTGGCCTTCTTCCCCTCTTCTACAGGAGCTTCCATAGTCTACCCAAACCTCCTGTCTTCAGGCTAGTCATGCTACCATCACTTATCTGGGACTTATGCAGTTGTCATGAGCTGTTGCTCCCTGATGCTGTGCTAGGGCCCTGGGATCGGTCAGTTCTGTGGTTGGAGTCTCATGGGGCACTATGGATTGAGAGTTGAAATCCAACGATGTTGCAACTAGGACGGTAGCTTCAGGAGTGGGGGTGGAGGAATTTATAGGAGCCTATGGGAATGACACAGATTTTCGCCAAAGAATTTGGTTCAACACAGGATCTCAGGCTCCAGGGGAAACCCTGACTTCTCTTGGTCATCTGGAATGCCCTTGGTAATTCAGAGAACTCAGAGCAGCAGGAGGTGGCTAAGTCGAAAAGGGTCCATGTCATAAAGACTTTCCTATATGGCCTTACCCCCATTAAGTATTATGACAATGCGTATGGCAGTGTCTTTTCCCTCCACCTCCCCCTTTCTGACATGGTTCACAGGTAGGCGGTAACTCAAGGCATAAGGGCTACAAGAGGCAGGATAGTAACTCTGCCATGGTAATCCATGCAGGAGGAACTGGGAAATTGTGATGCTGTTATCTGCACCTGTTGCAGCCTTGCTACCTACAGAAGGCCATTGTCTTCCACAAGTGTGTCCATAGAGCCAGCCAGTCCTAAGGCAGAAAACAAATGAAGTATAAACAAATACTGGGAAATTTCACAAAGCTGTTTTCCTTATGTAGTTTTTGAAGCAAAGAAGGAAGCCCACGTATTTTTTTTAAAGAAATAAGCTGCCACAAAGTGATAGTTTGCGGGTCAATTAAAATTTAAAGACAGTAAAGGTCTAGCAAGACTGACCAGCAAAGCCTCAAGCTAAATTTAATAACAAACCTGAGACAAAAAAAGATATCCCCACCTCCTTTGGTACAATATACTAATTTGGGAAATGCATCGTTAAAGTGACCGGGGATGCCAAAAGGGCCATCTCTCGAGTGTTCATTAAAATATACTGTCCCATTCCTTTTCATTAAGCTAATTAGGGAAGTCTCGCCTTTTTACATTTTTTCTTGTTATGATAAGAAACATCCCTCTGCTGAAAATTAATTATTGAGCATTCCAGGGCTTTATAATATATTTATATTGAATACTCTCTTGAGTTGGTGTGGCTTTTTTGTCTTCAACTATGGTCCTGCCTGGGAGTTTTCTTTTTACAGGAGACACATTTACTGGACAGGGATGTGAAAAGGTTTGCAAATGCAAGGATGGGTGACATATATTCTTCCTGCTGCAAATCAAAGAAGGCAGGAGTCATAATTGGTTTCTGCAGAGGGAAATCTTTTATCTTAGAAAAAGTAATCAAAGACAGTTTGGGAAGGTTTATACATATAATTGGGAATCTGGAGGGAAACCTGGTAACATTGGTAAATCTTTACGCCCCTAATGAAGGGAGGCTTGAATATTTTAAAACATATCTCAAAAAAGTAGCTGACAATGCAAAAGGCTGGGTTATTATACAGGGGGACCTAAATATTACCATGACACGGTTAGACCACTCTGGGTTGAAAGAACCCAGAGGGGAGCAGAAGAAAATTGCTGAACTTATAGAGTCATATGGCTGGATTGACATGTGGAGGCACGTTAATGGCAAAGAAAGAGATTACACTTTTTATTCAGCTAAATACAATAGTTATTCACGAATAGATTTTGTATTAACAGATAGGACTGAAGCACATAGATGTAAAAAATGCCTCATCATTCCAACTGTTCTGTCAGACCATAATGCAGTGGTCACCAATTTTAGAGAAATAGGGGCAGACAGGACTAGGAAAGGTAATTGGCATCTGGATAGAAAAATCCTTAAAAATGGGGCAAATATTAAGCAGATAAGGGAAGATTTAGTGGAGTATTTTGAACTTAATAAAGGGTCAGTGGAATCCCCAGCAACCCTCTGGGAAGCGGGGAAAGCGGTTATCAGGGGGAAAATAATTGCATTACAAGCAAAAAAAATGAGGGAAAGGAGGAATTTAGTAAAAGAAACATATGCAAAACTGCAGAAATTAGAAGCCCAAAACAAAATAGCTCATTCCCTTTTATTAAAACAAGAGATAATAAAGAATAAAGAAATCATCAATAATACAGAACTAGAGAAAATAGAAACACAGCTTCAAAAAATTAATTGCCATTTCTATGAAACCAACAACAAGGCAGGAAAGACCCTGGCTAGGCTGGTAAAGAGCAAGCAAAGGAAATCACATATTACAGCAATAAAAAACATGAAGGGCAAAAGGGGAACAGACAGCACACACATACAGGATGCCTTCATGGAATTCTATAAGGGAATTTACAGCTCCCAAAGGCCAGATAGTGCAAAAATATCTTCCTTTTTAAGGAACATTCAACTACCCAGGCTGAGTGAGACCCAAGGTTGCTTTCTCAATGCGGCAATCTCAGAGCAAGAGGTGAAGGAGGCGATATTGGCTTCTAAAAATAATAAGGCAGGAGGTCCCGACGGTTTCCCAAATGAGTTCTATAAGATTTTCTTAGCAACAATCACACCTTACCTCACAGAAGTTTTTAATAATATTTTGGTTGAAAACAAAATGCCACAAGAATTCTATAAAGCAATGATTACCCTGATTCATAAACCAGGCAGACAGGCAGAACAGTGCAGCAGCTACAGGCCTATTTCCTTACTCAATACAGATTTCAAACTACTCTCAAAAATACTTGCAACCAGATTAAGAGCGATAATCGGAGAGATAATACATACAAATCAGTCGGGATTTATACCTGGCAGGCAAGGTAAAGATAATATTAGGAAAACTATTGACATTATTTACGAAATACAGAAGCAGAAAATTCCGGCTATGGTCATATCTGCTGATGCAGAGAAGGCCTTTGATTTTGTAGAACCAAACTGTCTCTTTGAAGTACTAAAAGTAATGGGCTTCGATGGCAATTTTATAAATTGGCTAAGAGCGATATACAAGCACCCGCAATCGAGTTTAATGATAAATGGAAATCTATCAGAGTATTTTCAAATTCAAAGGGGTACTAGACAAGGCTGCCCATTGTCACCTCTGCTCTTTAATTTAGTTTTGGAAGTCCTTGCGTGTGCTATCAGACAAGATAGTAAAATTGAAGGGATTCAAATAGGAAATCATATAAACAAGCTGTCACTGTACGCAGATGACTTGCTGCTATATATAGCAAAACCAGAAGAATCACTCCCAGAACTTCTCAGGATAATAGACCAGTTTGGGGAGATTTCAGGTTACAAGATAAATAAAGAAAAGTCTTTTGCCTTGATTTTTGGAAATACCAAAACGCAGGAGGAGAAATTTGAAAAGATGTCACCTTTTCCCATAGCAAAAGAAGGTATTAAATATCTGGGAGTCACCATTAAAAAAAACTTTAAAAATCTCTATGCAGCCAACTTCATTCCCTTGATGGGTAAACTGAGGAATGAGATCAAACCATGGCAGAACTTATATGTATCCTGGTTAGGGAAAATCAATCTATATAAAATGATAATACTTCCTAAAATACTGTATAGATTTATGACATTGCCTATCCACATCCCGAACTCCTTTTATAAGCTGAATGATTTACTGGTAAAGGAAATAGTGTGGAATGGAAAAAACCAAGAATAAAAAAATTAACGTTAGCACGTACACAGAGAGGAGGAATTAATTTTCCAGACCTAAAACTTTATCATATAGCAGCATCCCTGAGTGCATTGTCAGAATGGTACAAAGGAATGAATGCCTCAGAATGGGTGGATATGGAAAGGGAAATACTCCAGGTAGTCTCCCTAAAGGATCTCATTGTAGATGAAGGTCGTATGAGTGGCATACATAGCAAAGAACACCCCTTCCTGGGAACGCTCAAAAGATACTGGTCCAAGATTCAAGTAGAATTGGGAATTACAGGAGGTCTCTCTCCATACACGTTGGTAGACTCGTTACAGGTCAGAGAGCAAAACTTGGCCCCCAAGCTAAGGGGAAAACTAAGAGAAAAAGGCATCTTAAGAATGCAGCAGCTATATACAGGAGGGAGGTTTCTAATACATCAAAGGATGGAGGAAATACTTCAAGAAAAAATAGATCCCTTTCAGTATTTGCAGTTGCGGCATGTGGCAACGTGCTTGAAAAATAGAGAAAGCTTTGGCAGAGAGCCTTTCAAATTAGAAAAAATACTATTCATGCAAAGCAAGACCGCTGGTAGGATAGGGAGGATATACAAAGAACTTAAGAATGTACTGTATAAAGGCACAGCAACATACATAGATAAATGGAGCAAGGAACTAAACACTGAAATTGGAGAAAAAGATAAGAAAAAGATTTGGCAACACATGAACACGTGCTCATACTCATTAGAGGTAAAGGAAATTCAGATTAAGTTAATTACAAGATTTTATTTAACTCCGGCAAGGTTAAATTATGGTGCTTCGGGGGAGAGAAGCTTGTGTTGGAAAGGTTGTGGAGAAAGGGGGGATTATCACCATTGTTGGTGGGGCTGCAGTAAGGTGCAAACCTTTTGGGGGAAGGTATGGAAAATGGTGAACAAGGCAACAGGGGAATTAGTTCCCTTTAAGCCAGAGATAGCGCTATTGGGCATATATCCAGAGACAAAAAATGTGCTGGCATACCAAAAGTCTTGCAAGATGATTTTTTTGGCAGCTCTTAATATTATTGCCAGACACTGGAAAGGGACAGAAGAGTTGTCAATCATAGAATGGACTAACAGACTCTGGCATATGTTCAGGATGGAAAAGTTATACTACTCCTTGAAAGGCGAAGTTCATAGCTTCCAAAAAGTATGGATGCCGATTATCAAAGCGCTAGAAGGAAAGGACTTGAAATATGAAGAGTACAAGAACCTTTTTGACCTCTGATTCATCTAAAGAACTGGATATCCCTAGTCATTTAAGATAGTTGTACCTTTTGTTTGTGTTACAAGGATGGGGGTTACTTCCGGTTTGTGAGATGTACAATTGTTTTATGGAAATTTGCAATTTGAAAATAGAAATTTTGAAATAAATTTTTTTAAAAAACCAAACAAACTATGGTCCTGCCTGCATTTTGAGCAAGAGTACTCATTTCAGAGTCCTTTTACCTTAAGAGGCTCTGGAGACCTCCTTATTCCTCCAGTTGCACAAGGAGGTCAAGCATACATAAGCTGTGTACCAAAGTCTTATGCTGCCGGCGGGCTACTGCCTGTAATGTGGGTGTGTGAAAAGCAACTCTGTATTTGGGGTATACTTATGAATAGATAGACCATACTTAAGGGCTGACCAGGCAGATAGGTTGTTCTGGATTTTGTGGTGTGACACTGGATGTGTAAGTGAAAGCAGGAGATAGGCAATGAGGGGTGTCTTTAGACACAATATGAACCGGTGTCTGAATGTGTGTTTTGACCTTGATATGAACACTGGTTTGGCCCTGTGTTCACCATGTGGCGCTGCTTAGATACACAGCCCAACATGGGGCAAGTCGGTGTTTTGCTTGCCACCCGATTTCAGCACACAAGCACTGCTGCCTCATTTCCCTTGTTGTACCTGCTAACGTGCCAGGCAATATCATTAGACAGGACGTTTGCCACGTGTTCAGTCGGAACACGCAAATTGTCCTTGTGATGCAATGGTGTTCACATTGCATATTCAACAGATGTTCAAAGGTGTTAGGGTTGGGGGGGGTGTAGCAGAGGAGAACCACACTCTAATCCTGTAATCCCAACACTTCCCTCCTCTTAGACCAAAGGGATTCCCCTGGAGTCTAAGGACTCTCAGGGTCTTGTTCGGGCTTTTTCTCCTGTATGAAGAGCAACCAAGATCATCATAGGGTGGAGAGGGTGAGTCTCCTTGAAAGAGGAGGAGGGAAGGGGGAGACTCCACGAAGCACGCAGTACTCACTTTCTGACTCAAAACACCAAGGGATAACATGAAAGGTGTTGGGAGTAGCAAGACCGTCTGGGGTGAGAAACCTGATGTGAAGAGAGAGCTGGGGTGGGGTGGGGAGGACAATCACACTACTCTCACAGGGGTGCAAGGACTTGAAGGGGGAGGGGGTTCCACGCACACACACACACCTATACACACCAACAGAGACACACCCCTTCCATGCACACACACTCACACACAATATCGAAGACACACTTCAAACCTGATCTGGTCACACTCTCAAATGAACTGTTTCCAAGGGCCAGCCTCTCTCAACCATTACCGGTGGGGAAAAGAAACCCCGCCAGCTGTTTTATCTTGTTCCCTGAGCCCACCCAGGTGTTGCCACTTCATGTCTCCCAGGACCCACCCTCGTATATCATGACAAGGCAGATCTCGAGCCACAAGGCCGCATTGCCTCAGTCATGCACTGCACTGCAGCTGGACTCCTGGTTGCGTAGCAACCTGAGGCATCTGTGGTGCATGCGGCGTGGCCCCCTGAAGGTCCTGCATCTCCGAGTCACATCTTCCGGGCCCTACCCAGCAGCAGCACTGAAATCCAAGTTGCCTAGCAACCCGGAGAGTGCTCCACCTGCCCATAACCCTGACAAAAGGGTGGCCAAATTGATGTTGGGTTGTTATGGTGCTTACACACAATGACCAAACATGTGCTTAGGGATTCTGACAACCAACCTTTGTTATGTCTAAAGAAACCCGAGGTCTCTCGCTGTGAAAGAGGATTTGGCACCCAGTCTAATGCAGCTCTTCAGACCCAACTTAAGTGTCTGTAAACCTCCTAACACACTGGAAAAACAAGGATTGTGAGGTATATCAACATAACAACCTGTACAATATAATAAATCTTATTGTGTATGTTTTTTTACCAAATGAACATGAAGTTTCTGACAGAACTGAACATAGGGTTCAGTTCAATTATCCAGAGTAGTCAGAACACGAGAAGACTGTGGTGAGGAGCTGCAGCAAAGTGATGCACACTGGGAAAAATAATCCAAATTATGAGTACACAATGCTGGGTACAAAGCTAGGAGTTACCACTCAGGAAAAGGATCTAGGAGTGATTGTGGATAATACACTGAAATCCTCAGCCCAGTGTGCTGTAGCGGTCAAACAAAACAAATAGAATGCATGATGGGTGGGTAATGGGTGAGGAGGTGCTTGTCTAAAAACACCCTTAGTGACTGATGCAGCACCCTCCCTGCACCCAGCCCTGGCTCTAATTAGTTCCTGTTGAGCATAGAGCAGCCAATTCGGTGGACTAAGTATCCCAACTGGTACTGGGCAGGAAGATGTTGACTAAAAAAGCCTTAGCCATAGCTAAGCAACATCCTGTCAAGTATCCAGCACAAAAGAGACAGAACACAGATGCTCTAAGCCCAGACAAGGGGCTTTTCTCAGGGAAAGGGAGTGCTACAGAAAGGCCAAAGTGAAAAGGGTCATGATTTGGTGGTATTTGTAGTGGTGACACACTAAACAAAATAAACTGCACAAGGGAGAGAACAAAGTTTTTTGCGTTTGGTTGTAGTGGTAGGAAGTTGTCCCTCACTCTGCCTTAGTGTTCTGGCTCTGTCTTAGCCAAAATCGCCATAGTTTTGCTTGCAGAAATGCTTAAACTGAATCAATTACCCATGAACTCATTTTAACTCTGATTTTGATCACATGAACAAAACCTTTAAAGCAAAGTAGGGTATGGGCCCCATCTACCCCACTTCTGGGGGTGTAATCCCAAATAAAGAAGAGTACATATTGTGTAGCAGGGATAAATGCTCCTGTTAAGAAGAAAAGGGCATTAATTACAAGTGTTTTGTGACAATGAATAGTTTACATAGGCCCTGATCTTATTCCCCTGGAGCAGTACCTGTGTGCATGTGCATGCAGCTTCTGCGGGGATCAATGCACCTGCTATGGGGCTCCACACAGTTTGCACGCAGCTGCATGCGTGTACTGCTCTGCAGGGAATAGGATTGGGGCCATTGTCATTAACTCTCTTGGTAGCCTCCTTCTGGTAAATCCCCTGCTAAGTGTGAACACTTGCAAAGCAGATTATTATCACAGAAGAAAGAACTACCCCCAGGGAGACTGGCCTGCTCATTTGAACCTAGCTCATGAAATGCTGCTAGCACTGTGGGAAAATATAATTCCTTGGGGGGGGGGGGGGGAAATCACATATTTGTTCTGTAGTAGTTTCTTAAGTAATTATTAAATCAATCAAGTATTTTTTCAATGATAAATTAAAATGTCAAAACCAGCCTCAGCGACTGTTCTGCCATGTTCAAATTCAGATATGAAACAAGTACATTTGTCTGATTTTTATCCCACTGTTCAGTGTATGCTACACATCAGCCTCTGAGCCAAGGCAAGGTTTTGACTACGTCCTGAAGAGGAGAAGGTATCCTACCCCAAAATATGTCATCCATACCTTGCACTGCCCCATGCTGTGGGGGCCACTTCTTCCTCCACCTCTGAATGTACTCTGCGTCCATGGCTCCTTCATTTCCTATTGTCTGCTTAGTCTTCTGGGGTTCCAGGGCTGACAGTTACCCAACTGCACCCCACACTGCAAGACAGGTGGAATCTGCATAGTATCAAACATCATGCCAGAATCTAACTGGGTTGGGAGTTTGGAATCAGCCCAAGCCTAGTTCCAATCTAGCCAGGTTTAATGTAACCGGAAGGGTGTCCCCTCTCCCTGAAGCGCCAACCCATCATTGTAATCTGCAGGGGAGGGGCCTTGTCAGGAAAAAGGTGGACATTGACAAAACTCCACACCTTTTCCAATGTAGTACTCAAAAAGTGATATGATGTAATGACACTCCATGGAGGTGGAAGTATGCCAAAAAAAAGAGCAGGATAAATGGTGCAATTTTTCTGATGTGTTTTCCACCCCGCTACGCAGCACCATGTCATCATGATACTCCAGGGGAGGGGAATGAAGGGCAATTCAAGAAAAAGGTATGGTTAAGGCATTTCATTGCCTTTTTCCGGATGTGGCCATGCCCCCAAAGAATTCCATGACGTCACAGCACTGTACGGAGAGGCACTCTTATCCCAGGAAGCCTAATCTATATCTGAGGAACTTGGTCCAGGAGGGATCTTGAACTGAACTGAGCCAGATGGGTGCATTCAGGTTCTGTCAAGCTTGGTTCAGCATGCAAGGCTGTAGGTAGAAGCAGGAAGAGGGAGGGGCCACACATTAGAAATGAGTTCTGGCACTGACATGAGCTTGGATGATAGAGATGAGGACCCACTCTCTGACAGAGGCAGCAAGGGGGCACGAGCGCTGCTCATGGCCAAAGTGAAGGAAGAACTTATTGAATACAGAATCCTATCCACCCCACTCCCCCTCAAGAGTAGAGTATCACCCCCGGCCACAATAAGTCTCTTAATTCTGCTATCTCACCCACAACCCTTTATGTATAATATATTTGGATATGGGATAAAACGTCCTTGCAAATACCTTACTACAGTACAAAATACATAATTAGATATAACTATTGCATTGCTCAATACAGTGGGAGAGAAGTTAATGCAGGTGTGGATTTTATACAGAGGAGTAGTTTCAAAACCATGGTTTAATATCATCACCACTATTTAATAGGGTTGAAGAAACTTCCAGGTTAACTACTCAGTTTACATGACTCAGAAATAAATGCTGTGCCTCTTTGTTCAAATCCCAAGTGACTTTACTTTCCACAAAGCAATGAATGAAGGATAGTGTTTGTGCGGGAGGATCAGGGCTTAGAGGTTGAGACTGGATAGATTTGGGGGGATGGTCAAATGACACATTGGGTGATAACAAATGTGACACTGACCCACATTGACCCGAAGTAATCCTGAACGGTGACCGCCAGATGTTTGCCTCAGGGCTGCTCTGGGGAAGCCCCATGCCACATTATTTCCAGGAATATGGCACACGCAGGACAGGTTAACCCAGCTCAAACCAGGGCAATGGGAAACCATGGGGCCAGGTTTTACTTGTTAGGGTCCCCCAAAGGCCTGGGTCTACCAGCACTATAGGGGAGCAATAAGTGCACCCCCTCTCAGATGACATCCAAGCAGGAGAGGGGAGCGCAAATGTCCCCAGAGACTCTCAGGGCATTTTTAGGTGAGACAACTAATGCGGACTATAGAAATCTAATGCGTATTTAAGGTGGAATCTTCAAGATATAAAATTGGTTTCATACACCCTCCGACATCGGGGTTTTATGTAGCCAATTTCATAAACTCGTGGATTAAATTGTGTTTTTAACGTTTAAACAGTTAATGCAGATTTAAATAGTGCTTTAATCTGCATTTCTGCTCGTGAAAAAATTAAAAGTGGTTTACTTTAAATGCAGATTAATTCTAAATCTGCGATAACACACACATCTAAACATTAAATCCAGATTAAAATGAGAACGGTTTCAATGCTTGATACGTACTAATCCGCAATATTTGGTGCTCGTCTGAAAACGCCCTCAGGGGCAGGATCTGTACTCCCCTCTTCCTGCTGTCCCTCAGCTGAGCGGGGCAGGATCTGTGTCCCCCTCTCCCAGGCACCTCACAGCTGAGCGGGGTGCTGTCTGTGATTCCTTCTCCCAGCTGCCTCTCAACTGAGTGAGACGTGATCAGCAGGGTTCCTAGTTTTCTCTCTGCAATGGAAAAGCAGAGGAAAACAGAGATTTTGCTTTTTTACAGAGGATTTAGCAGAAACTGGCAAAAACATACAGATTTGGGAGGAAGACACAGTAAGTGAGAGCCATCATGGATGCGGAGTGGAGCTGAGGGGAAGCATCCTGAAGGCCTGTGCTGTGGAGGGGCGGAGGCTCTGCATTTGGAGGGGTACCACAGACGTTCTGTGGGTGGGGGGCAGGGAAACTATGAATTGGGGAGGTCAGGTCTTCTCGATCTTGGGAAGAGGGGACAGGAGGTGGGCTGAATTGGACCCATAGCACTTCCCCAAGTGCCAGCCTCTATATGCAGGACCGGTGCAAAGACTTTTGTCGCCCCAGGCAAACCCCTGTGCATGCGCCCCTTGTGTAACCTGTGCACATATTGTGCACCTCACGTGCAACCCACACACATGTTATGCGCAACTCCAATGTGCACACAGTTAGTGCACAACATGCACAGGCACAACCTGCTTCTCGGGTACTGAGGGGTTGGTAGCCCAGCTCCCGCCTGCTTCCTGACCCAGAGTTTACCAGCTGTGACAGCTGGATCAGGGATGGGAGAGGCACCCCTTCAACTTGCAGGAGAAGTGGAAGCAACAGCTGGATCAGTAGCAGGAGAGATGGCAACGGAAGGTAGATCAGAGGTGGACCCACCTAGGGGGTACCTGTCCCACCTCTGATCCAGTGCAGAGCTTATTGCCAAGGCCACTTAGGGCAGCAAATTGAAGGGGGCAACTCTCCTCTACCATAAAAAGCAGAGCTTATTACCAGTGGTGACAGTGGGGCAGCTTGATCAGGAGCAAAAGAGCCGCCTGGGAGCCCCCTTCATGTTGGTTCCTAGGCGGCCACCTGAGCAACCTAATGGTAACACCGGCCCTGTCTATATGGTCCCCATTTCTGGTTGACAATGACAGAGCGGTCTGGGACCAGGCTGGGAGGAGGAGGCAGGGAGCACAGGGCAGTGGGCGGGAAGCAACCTAAAGGCATGTGATGTGAGGGGGAGGCATTTGGAGGGGTGCCACAGACCTTGAATTTGCGTGTGTGTGTGTAAGGGGATGTCAGCTATCATTTACATTTAATCACAGGAAAAATCGATTTTGGATTTTTTTTAATCAGACAATTTGTTTGGTTTTTTTTCAAATCAGAGAATTTCTGATTTCTTGTTGCAGAAAACTAGGATCCCTGCTGCTCAGGGAAGAAGCCTACCCTCGCCATGACCCCCAGCCCCCTTTCCATCAGAGCCAGAATTAGCATGCTCCTCTCAGCTAGCAACAGGCTGAGAGAGGGGAGCATGGATCCCACCCCACTCAGCTGGGAAAAGGGAGTTCAAGTACCACTCATTTTTGACCCCTGCTCCTTTGCCTTCCCACCAGAAAATGAGAGCAGTGGCCGTGGAAATGGGGGTCACAGTCAGGGAAGAAGCCTTCCCTGGCTGTGAACCCCCCTTTCCATCGGAGCCAGTGCTAGCAGGTCCTTAGCAGCTGACAGCCAGGCGGGAGGGAGGGAGAGAGAGAGGCAGAGGTGTGCAAACAATCAAGTTGTTTCATGGGGCTGTCTGATAGGTGGGCGGGTGCCAGCAATCTCACTGTCCCTGGGCCGCCCAGGGACAGTGAGATCACTCTCAGGCATGCAGTGGTGGTGAAAGGTGGAGTGTGCTAGTACCATTTGTGACATCCGACACAAGACCATGAACCCCGGGCAGGGGGCTGCCCATTTGAAAGGCTCCCAAAATGCTATTCTCATTGGTTGCTACTCTGTGGGGACCCCATGGCATGGCTCCGGGTTTGGGGGCCCTCTCTGCAAGTGTGTTAACAGTCACCATTTTACAAGGATCTAAGACATAGCAGTTCTCTTATACTTTCCTAATTTGAGCACTGGGCCTAGGACACGTGACTGACATTTAGGGCAGAGATGGAGAGGGACAGGATACTTTCACTTCAGCCCCTCAGATGTAAATATCAACTTGTGTCCCTACTCTGTGAACAAACAATAGAGAATATGTATTACTTATCATCACAGCTCCCACATACATGGCTGTATCCTTCAGGATAAGAAAACCCTGCTTTTAGCTACACAGGTGCCCACTTTAGCCACTGGTAACAATCAATACATTGATTCTTACATGAGTCACTCAGTAAAGTGGAAGTCTGTGCTGGATTTACACTACATATAAGGGCTCTCTCTACAAAATGTAGCCCTCATCCTGAAACTAGGTCATGATGAGCTCAGCATCAAAGAATTTAAATGGCATTCAGTTTGGGTGCAAAGATCCTCCTATAAAGATGGAGTTTTGAGGCTTCAGGAAGGTTTTAGACTCTGCTTCCTGTAAGAACAATTTCAGCAGGAATTTTGGACCAGAAAAATATTTACTCCAATAACTTTTTGGCAGACAGAAATGCAGGGTGAATTCACACACACACACACACCCCCAAAATCTTCCAAGCACCTTAAGTTTAGAACTGCTCAAAACTGCTGATCCCTTGGAAAGTTTATTTTATTAAGAAAAGTGTTACTGAAGCATGGTACGTAAGACTGACTAAAACATGTACAAGAGACACAAACCATTATGTTTCAGAACATAAACCAATTACTAGCTTATGTGGTTTAGTAAAAATCTGTGCCTATGGGCATTTTATTCCAAAATTGTCCATTACAGATTTTTTGTCTACCCTTCCTTTCCTTGAGGTATCTGGCAGCGTATATACTGTTAGAGACAAGATTCTGAAGTAGAAGAACCTTTGACCAGATATACCTAATTAATTTCCTCCAAGATGTGTGTATCAGTAAGTCTTTCTAATCAATAGCTAAGACAGAATTTTGCAAAAAGAATGAGAAGGAGGGAGAGTAGGTCTGATTTTGTGCAGAATAACCTTCAAATGCCTTTTTACTGAAGTGTTAATTGGTGTATCTTTTTTTTTTTTAAAAAAATGCAAAAAGTTAGTGCTCTAAAGATTTAGAAATGAAACATTGTCAATTCCAAACATAACATATGTTCCTGGTATCTGCCACATTATTTTCTGTGGATTATGATACACAAGGGAGAGAGGAAGTCAGTATTACGTCCAAACAAATCTAATTTCCCCAAACTAGTGGGTGAGAGTCCCATTTACAGCTGTGTGGGTTGTTGGAGACAACCATCTAATGTGAGAACACACAAGATTTGAACCCACAAACCTCACTGATGCAACCAAATACCCATCAGCTACCATACCTCCATTGACCAAGAAATGAATTACATTTAGTCAGAATGCATGTCTTCTAAACACATTTGGTTCTCAGAAAAATAGAACTGTAATTAACAAAAACTCATTTGGTTGGATGACTTTGAAGTCTGTTTTATTAATAAGCAGGTATTGCACAAAAATCCATTTACTGTACATACATGCTCACAAAAATAAAATCAGTTCAGTGCACCATGGTAATTGGTAGTGTGAATTTGAAAGAAATTACATCAAGGGAAAAACATTAAGCCATGCGTGTATTATACACTTGAGATGAAGCTAACGTACCACCAGATGGCACATAAAGGCAGCACAAGAGGCATTTTATAGAGGACTAGAAAAGCTGCTGGTGGGTCAGAGTTTGCATAATAAACAAAAGAGATCCAAAGTGAGGTGTGTATGAAGGGAAATCATTGCCTCGGTGAAGCACAATTCTTCTTTATACAGAAAAAGTCCTCATCATCCTTGAAACAGAAAATAGCTTTTATAAAGATTTATAGTGGGTGTTTTTTTCTCACACATTTCTCCTGCATGTTTGCTGTTACATCCTGAACTTTCTGTGTGTCTAAATCATTCACCCAGATTTAAAACATCTGGCTCTTTGAACTTCTGCGTAGAACTTGTGTGTGTAAAAAGTTCTCCTCGTAAACTGCTTTGCTCCAGGCAGCTGTGGTCACTTGGTTTCTATGGCAGCCTCTCACGTCTACAGCTGTGGCTACTTAAGGCTGCCTCAGGGGAGTGTTTGTGTGAAGAATGCATCTAGGAACTGCCTCAGGGCAGCGTGTGTGTGAAAAACACATCCGGAACTTACTTGTGGACTTGTAAACCCAGAAGATTGAAAGACCAGCACTTTAAGGTTTGTGTAAAAATGTCCATTGTTTGTATTCATTATAATATGTATCCATCTGTGTGCTTATATAGCTACTATAGGATGACCACTCATTCCTACATGTTTAAACACATGCCAGTTAGGGATGTGTGAACGCGGTTCGGATGTTCAGAGTTTAGACCGAACTCGGTCTGTTCGGACGACTGGACTGAACCAAACTTCCGAACTTAACCCGAACCCAAACTCGATCCGAACTCGAAAATGACCAATCAGTCTGCCCGTGTTTGGGTGAGTTCGGATGAGTTTGGGCGGCAAAAACATGACTGGAAGGCACAGGGAGGGGGAGGCAGCTGAAGAGAAGACTTCCAGGCACCAGGGGTGGAGAGGCTTGGAGTAGCAGCTAGCCTGTCCAATCACCATCCCTTTCTCCGCAGACCACTGGTTTCGCAGTCTGCGATTGGACATGGGGGA
>QEPC01013258.1:390238-411318 GCA_003113815.1 Sphenodon punctatus
GGGAGGGAATTAATTTATTTCATTGGTTTCAATGGGGACACAGCGCCCCATTGAAACCAATGAAATAAATCCGGTACCGGCATACCGGATTTAATCCGGGAATCCGGTTTTCGCAGAACTGGTAACCGGTAAATCCGGTAGCTGGTAATGGGCCCGGGGTCCCACCACTAGTGAACAGATCACGGTTCGTGTTCGGCCGCGTTTGGTGCGTGTGTTTGGGTTCGGCCGTTCGGGTGATTTTCCGGGATCGGGTTCTGCTGTTTGGGTTTGGTGTTTGGCATTTGGGTTTGGCTGCTCGGCCGAAAAAAATAGCGTGAGAGCACAGGAAGCCGTAATCACACCAGAAACTAGAAATTTGAGTGCATGCAGAGCTGTGTGGCGAGTGAGTGTGTGTTTGACTCAGTGGCTGTTCATTTTGTGTGTTTTGGCTGTGTTTGTGTTGGGTTAGTTCGGCTGTGCTGTGTGTTTGGGTGGTTGGTGAGGAGTGTTGGTGTGTGTTGTGTGGGTGATTTTTTTCAGTGTGTGTGTGTGTTTAAAAAAAAAATGAAGAAGGCTGCAGTCTTGCTCCCCTGGCTGGGGGTGAACTTGCTGGTCAAGGGGGAGGAGGAGGAGGTAGAAGTGGTCGCTGCTAGCACTGCCCATACTACCCATCTGGTGGTAGAGTCCAGCTCCTCGACTGAGGAGCCAGCGGCGGGCTCAGGAGATTATCCCAAGTTTGTAAACATTTTGTTTAACTTTGAGGACAAGAAAGACTCTATCCATTAGATCAAGCTCATTGGCGTGTGGGTGGATGTGTGCCTGGGTGGTGGGCATCAGTTAGGCACAAACAGTTGGCATCAGCGGGTGGCAGTGGATGTCTACCACAGAGAGAGAGGGTACTGTAGTGCGGGGGGTTCTGGCATGAGCAGCACCCCCACCCACACGTGCCAGGCTAGCTAGAGCCTCCACTCTCCAGTTGCCATCCCATTCCCTACGTTCCCCCAAATAAGGGCAGGCTCTTTCCTCCAGCCAGGGTCACATCGCCTGTCACCATCCCTAGCACCCCAAGGAGAGCAGGATTTGCACGTGTCAGTCAGGGCCTTCCTAGTTGCAATCCCAAGCACCACAAGGAGGGCAGGGTTTGCACGTGCCAGCCAGGGCCTTGCTAGTTGCAATCCATAGCAACCCCTAGTACCTACGGGAGGGCAGGATTTGCATGTGCTTTCTAGTTGCAATCCCTAGCACCCCAAGGAGGGAGTACTAGAGGCATCATCATAAATGCATGATATTACTTTGGTGTTCTTAATGTGTTCCCATTTCAGGGAGGAATCAGATTCCAGCCCCAGCCCTGCTGCCAGGACCAGGCCAAGGAGGAGGCAGATCCCTAGGTGGAAGTCACCAGTGGTAATACCCCCAGACATTCGATGCCAGACGTCGGATGTCTGCAGGTTCTACGACAAGGGCGATGGAATCAGCACATGCAAGGTATGGCACGGGGACTAGAACAACAGGGAATGAATTGCCCTATGATGACCTGTTAGGAACGGATGTCCCCTGCAGAGAGCTATTGGATGGCCACCCAGTCCACCCACTTGTGGAGACAGAATGCAGGCAGGGCTTGACAGACCATTGGTCTGACACAGTATGCCATTTCTTATGTTCCTACCTTTTTCTACTCTTTTTAGATCTGCAAGAAATCTCTCCACCAGCAGAGGGAGGGGACCACGTCGCATCTCATCACTCATATTGAGTGCACCCATGGACTGAGACTGAGGCGACACGCAGAGCAGTCTCAAGTGGCAGACGTAGAGCCTCAGTGTCAGAAGGGGGGGGAAGGCAACCCGCAAACAGCGGCATACAAGCCCTTCCCCTTCCCCCCCTCCAGACCCAATGTGGAGCCCCCCAGCCCCCCGGAGGATTTAGAGGTCGAGGCCCTTCGGGCTAATTTGCGGCAGGCCACCTGGCACCATGCTGCTGCAGTCCAGCGGTCTTCTGCTGACCTGGAAAACTGCCTGGTGGAGCAGCTTCAGGCAGTCCAGGTGGAGCGGCAGAAGGTGGAGGCATACGGACAGTATATCTCCGCCGAGCTGCGCCGTGTGCAGCTGTACCACCAGGTGCTCTCCAGGTGGCATACGGCAATGAAAGAGGGGTTGGATTTTGCCGTGCTCAACAACTTGCTGGATGAGTTCGAGGTCACCGGCCCTCAGGCCTGTGAAGCGCCCCAACCTCTGTTGCCTCCAATTCCCGGGGGACAGGCCAAGTGACAGCAGAGCCAGAGACTAGTTTAATCAATAAGTTTCATTCACATGTTTGCTTTCGATTTATTAAATGATGTTGTTGTTTTGTTCTTCTTCTTCTTGTTGTTATTTAAATAGTTTTAATAAGAGGAGTTGTATTTCTTGTTAAGAGCTTTGTTTGACCTGTGTCCAATCTTTTATCCCTATGTGCTGAAGTTCTGGCTGGCAGGTGGCAAAATCTCATACAGCTTGTCAATCCCTTCCAGCAGCACCTGCCACCTCATGTAGCCTAGTTATTAACCGAAAGAAGTGCTGTGCCAGCAGCAGGGTCTCAATTAGCAGAAAGCCCCCAGGAGGTGCAGGGCTTGTGTTTCACTGTTCGTGTGGGTAGGTGTGACAGAGGGAAAGAGAGACAGGCTCCTCAGCAGCAGGAACTGGTGGTCAGAGGGGCTTTTAGTTTCAGCAGCCAACTTCAGCGGGCATCCTCAGGTGGGTTCAGAGGAGTAGGCTTTTGGGGAGGGGGGCAGGCTGGAGTGTGGGCACTGTGCTTCTGGATGCAATGGAATGGAATGCAGCCCCCAGTGACTGGAATGATGGTCCCATAATCTTGTTGATGGTCCCGGGATGAACGGGCATGACTGAATCAGGGATAGTGGAATGACAGCCTAAAGCCTATGGGGCACACTTCATTTGATCAGGTGATAGGTGGTAGCAGGGCAGCAGGTACAGTCAGGGATGCACACAGGCAGGCAGGCACATCTAATACGTTGTGTGTTGTATTCCATCTCATTACGGTAGGTTTGCTGTGTGCTGGATTTGGGCAATGGGAATTAATGGGTGCATGAGCACAGATGGGAGTTCTTCCTGGTTCTGGCAGGTGGCAGCCAGGATATACCTACCTCTCCCCCTCTAACCCCCATCTCCCTCGTTCTAGCAGGGAACCTCTCTCTCTCTCTCTCTGGCCACATAGTGCTGGTGACAGCATGGGTGGGATCGTGTCTGTCTCTCCTTCAAGCAGTGGATGGATGTTCTCTCTTTTATTTATCTCTCTCTTTCTCTCTCTCTCTCTCTCTCCAGCAACCTGGGAGGGCAGACAGGCACCTTGGCATGAGAGGCAGGAAGGCGGGCTTAGGCATGCTTTGAGCTTGGAATACAGAACACTTGGCACAGACAGCATATAGCAGTGGCGGCTGGTGGGTTTAGAACTTGGTGGGGCAGTAAGGCCGGCGGGCCGGAGCAACCTTATTCCTGGCAGAGTTCTAGGGTGGGGCTTGTCCATTGTAGGCCGAGCTTGTACTAACTAGTGCAAGTGTCTGCAAAATTATTCNTGCCATCCCATTCCCTACGTTCCCCCAAATAAGGGCAGGCTCTTTCCTCCAGCCAGGGTCACATCGCCTGTCACCATCCCTAGCACCCCAAGGAGAGCAGGATTTGCACGTGTCAGTCAGGGCCTTCCTAGTTGCAATCCCAAGCACCACAAGGAGGGCAGGGTTTGCACGTGCCAGCCAGGGCCTTGCTAGTTGCAATCCATAGCAACCCCTAGTACCTACGGGAGGGCAGGATTTGCATGTGCTTTCTAGTTGCAATCCCTAGCACCCCAAGGAGGGAGTACTAGAGGCATCATCATAAATGCATGATATTACTTTGGTGTTCTTAATGTGTTCCCATTTCAGGGAGGAATCAGATTCCAGCCCCAGCCCTGCTGCCAGGACCAGGCCAAGGAGGAGGCAGATCCCTAGGTGGAAGTCACCAGTGGTAATACCCCCAGACATTCGATGCCAGACGTCGGATGTCTGCAGGTTCTACGACAAGGGCGATGGAATCAGCACATGCAAGGTATGGCACGGGGACTAGAACAACAGGGAATGAATTGCCCTATGATGACCTGTTAGGAACGGATGTCCCCTGCAGAGAGCTATTGGATGGCCACCCAGTCCACCCACTTGTGGAGACAGAATGCAGGCAGGGCTTGACAGACCATTGGTCTGACACAGTATGCCATTTATTATGTTCCTACCTTTTTCTACTCTTTTTAGATCTGCAAGAAATCTCTCCACCAGCAGAGGGAGGGGACCACGTCGCATCTCATCACTCATATTGAGTGCACCCATGGACTGAGACTGAGGCGACACGCAGAGCAGTCTCAAGTGGCAGACGTAGAGCCTCAGTGTCAGAAGGGGGGGGAAGGCAACCCGCAAACAGCGGCATACAAGCCCTTCCCCTTCCCCCCCTCCAGACCCAATGTGGAGCCCCCCAGCCCCCCGGAGGATTTAGAGGTCGAGGCCCTTCGGGCTAATTTGCGGCAGGCCACCTGGCACCATGCTGCTGCAGTCCAGCGGTCTTCTGCTGACCTGGAAAACTGCCTGGTGGAGCAGCTTCAGGCAGTCCAGGTGGAGCGGCAGAAGGTGGAGGCATACGGACAGTATATCTCCGCCGAGCTGCGCCGTGTGCAGCTGTACCACCAGGTGCTCTCCAGGTGGCATACGGCAATGAAAGAGGGGTTGGATTTTGCCGTGCTCAACAACTTGCTGGATGAGTTCGAGGTCACCGGCCCTCAGGCCTGTGAAGCGCCCCAACCTCTGTTGCCTCCAATTCCCGGGGGACAGGCCAAGTGACAGCAGAGCCAGAGACTAGTTTAATCAATAAGTTTCATTCACATGTTTGCTTTCGATTTATTAAATGATGTTGTTGTTTTGTTCTTCTTCTTCTTGTTGTTATTTAAATAGTTTTAATAAGAGGAGTTGTATTTCTTGTTAAGAGCTTTGTTTGACCTGTGTCCAATCTTTTATCCCTATGTGCTGAAGTTCTGGCTGGCAGGTGGCAAAATCTCATACAGCTTGTCAATCCCTTCCAGCAGCACCTGCCACCTCATGTAGCCTAGTTATTAACCGAAAGAAGTGCTGTGCCAGCAGCAGGGTCTCAATTAGCAGAAAGCCCCCAGGAGGTGCAGGGCTTGTGTTTCACTGTTCGTGTGGGTAGGTGTGACAGAGGGAAAGAGAGACAGGCTCCTCAGCAGCAGGAACTGGTGGTCAGAGGGGCTTTTAGTTTCAGCAGCCAACTTCAGCGGGCATCCTCAGGTGGGTTCAGAGGAGTAGGCTTTTGGGGAGGGGGGCAGGCTGGAGTGTGGGCACTGTGCTTCTGGATGCAATGGAATGGAATGCAGCCCCCAGTGACTGGAATGATGGTCCCATAATCTTGTTGATGGTCCCGGGATGAACGGGCATGACTGAATCAGGGATAGTGGAATGACAGCCTAAAGCCTATGGGGCACACTTCATTTGATCAGGTGATAGGTGGTAGCAGGGCAGCAGGTACAGTCAGGGATGCACACAGGCAGGCAGGCACATCTAATACGTTGTGTGTTGTATTCCATCTCATTACGGTAGGTTTGCTGTGTGCTGGATTTGGGCAATGGGAATTAATGGGTGCATGAGCACAGATGGGAGTTCTTCCTGGTTCTGGCAGGTGGCAGCCAGGATATACCTACCTCTCCCCCTCTAACCCCCATCTCCCTCGTTCTAGCAGGGAACCTCTCTCTCTCTCTCTCTGGCCACATAGTGCTGGTGACAGCATGGGTGGGATCGTGTCTGTCTCTCCTTCAAGCAGTGGATGGATGTTCTCTCTTTTATTTATCTCTCTCTTTCTCTCTCTCTCTCTCTCTCCAGCAACCTGGGAGGGCAGACAGGCACCTTGGCATGAGAGGCAGGAAGGCGGGCTTAGGCATGCTTTGAGCTTGGAATACAGAACACTTGGCACAGACAGCATATAGCAGTGGCGGCTGGTGGGTTTAGAACTTGGTGGGGCAGTAAGGCCGGCGGGCCGGAGCAACCTTATTCCTGGCAGAGTTCTAGGGTGGGGCTTGTCCATTGTAGGCCGAGCTTGTACTAACTAGTGCAAGTGTCTGCAAAATTATTCCAAAATCTGATCAAATATTTAACATATACAAAACCTCAGGGCCACAACAAAATAGCTGCAGTGTGCATTTCCAAGTACAGTTGAATGGCAGATTATATATTGCTATTGCACTGTACAGGAATGCCCCCCACCCCCCCGCAAAGAAGAAACCTGGAAAAAAGCTGCATTAAAAAAGAATGACAGCAACCAGATTTTCTACCCCTGTTCCCCACCAGCCACCCCCAAGAGACTGGGAACAGAAGCTCTTTTTGGCACAGGACATAGAAAGATGGCACATTTGTTGGCACAGACCACAATGGTCCAAGCAAGGCAACAAAATACACAGCAGTATAATGAATAATTAAAAACAAACACCACAGGCCAGCTGGAAATACCAAAGACCTTGTCCCCCCCCCCCCAACAGGGTGCCTTCTTAGTTAACATATTAATAGCAATAGTAATAGTGAGCTATTATAATAGTGATTCACTCAGAATGGATCCAAAGAAGCCCATACAAAAACAGCATCCTATCTACACTGTATCCCCACCAGCCAATGGCTGTCCAAACAAACAGGCACTTTTTTAAGTCTGAAGAATTGGGGATTTTTGGGTTCCCTCCAGCCCCTCCACCCCAACTCCTCTGACTTAGAAAAGGTCCTATTTGTTTGGACAGCCTTACTGCCCCACCAAGCTCTAAACCCACCAGCCGCCACTGAAGATGGGAGCTTGAGAGAGGCGACTTGCAAGGTGCCCCTCCTGAATTGCAATGGCCTGGGCAATGGGTTCTATTGCAACCCATTGCCCAGGCTGGCCACGCCCCCCCAAAGTGAATTGAAGTTGGTAGGTCGGCAGTGGTGCCGACCTACGAGAAACTGCGGCTGCGCCTGCGTGCTACAGGCAGCCGCGGGTAAACTTTATCTGTCCCTGGCCCTGCCGCACGCATGCGCAGCCAGGGGAACACATGAGCGCCGACGTGCTCCCCGGGCTGCCGCGCATGCGCGCAAGACACTCAAGAGTACTAACTTTAAGGAGTGTCTCTTGCGCATGCGTGGCAGCCGGGGGAGCACGTCAGCTTTCCTTGATCTGACAGGATGGTCCCGACAAATGATCCAGCTTGTGCGCAGCTGCTTGCAGCCCCACGGCCGTGCTGGGAGTCGGGAGTGGAGAGGGAGATGATCTCCCTCTCCCCTCCCAGCTCCCAGCATGGCCACCGGGGCTGCAAGCAGCGAGATGTGACTGACTCTGCAGTCAGTCACTGAGACAGACAGGCTGCGCTGGGGGCTTGTAGGGCACTGCCCCCACGCCAAAGCAAGGAGCCGCCGCTGGCATATAGGTCTAGCAGCAGCAGCTGTTTCTTTATGCCATGGCACAGACAGCATATAGGCCTGGCCTGGGGGCCATTGGCACTGGAAGAAGCAGACATTGGTGGCCATGGTACAGAACCCTTGGCACGTATAGAATACAGGCCAAGGGTCTCTTAGACAGTTGATCCTAAGAGATAGGCGAGCATTGTTGTGAAAGGATGGGCTGGTGCTTGCAAAGGGGAGGGGCACAAAGAGCTCCCCAATCAGGGATGGAATAAGAGGGAGAGTAAAAATGATTCAATGGAGTAGGGAAGACACAGGGAGGGGTAAGAACAAAAGATAACACCTAAATCTATCTAACAATCTAAATAAATGATAATATGGAGGTAAATGCATTGGATGGGTGAAATAGGAGGATGGCAGCAATGGATTAGCAATAGGAAGGAACAGAAACTTCTGGGAGAGAGGAAGCCTTCTGAAATGCCTGCTTTTCAGGAATAGTGACTAGCTAGAAGGTGTTGGGAAGTGAGGAGGCAATCAGTTTTGTTTCTTGCTGCACCCGCCTCACCGCAAGCCCCATTGGCACCGTGCAGCCTATCCCATGGCCAATCGCAGACTGCGAAGCCAGTGGTCTGAGGTGAAAAGTGATGGTGATTGGGCAGGCTGGCTGCTCCTCCGAGCCTCTCCACCCCCTGGTGCCTGGAAGTCTGATCCTCAGCTGACTCCCCCCTGCCTGTCACGTTTGGTCTTCCAGTGACACCACATTTTTGTTGTTTTAGCCACCCAAACTCACCAGAATGCAATCTGAACTGTTCGGTCATTTCGACGTTCGGAATTGAGTTCGGTTCGGTAAGTTCAGGTTTGAATTCGGGTTCGGTCGTCCAAACAGGCCGAGTTTGGGCCGAACTCCAAACCGCATTCGCCCATCCCTACTACTAATCATTTCTTGGGCTAGGTTAGGTTGGGTTTTTATTGGTTTTACTGTTGGGTTATTTTAAATGTTAAATTTTACAATTTTTTTTTTTTTTAATAACAATGTTGTTAGCTGCCCCGAGATGCTGTGCATGAGGGGGTGGCATAAAAATACAAAAATAAATAAAATTAAAATAAAATGTCTATAGTGCTACTAGTTATGTGCAGCTCTGTACAGATACACATAACATAAAGACAGTCCCTGCTCCATGGAGCTTAAAATCTAATAAGACACAAAGAGGCAGACAACGAGAAATAAGAGTCTTCCTATGAATAATGGACTACAGGATGCAGGTATTCAGTACATTTATTTATTTAAGTTAACATTGTGGAAATCAACAAGGATATGATATGGATAGGGCCTGGGATCATGATTGAAAAGTGATCCCAAAGAAACAGGTCTTCAGGCGGCACTTGAATGTGGATAGGAAGGCAGCTGATGCACCACCCTAGGAAGCTTGTTCCAAGCATACGGTGCAGCAAGGTGGAAAGCGTGGAGTCAGGAGTTGGCGATGGACGAGAAGGACACAGATAAGAGCATCTTGCCTGATGAATGGAAGTCATGAGTAGGAGTGTAGGGGGAGATGTGAGAGGAGAGGTACTGAGGAGCTGCAGAGTGAAGACAGTTGTAGGTGAGTAGGAGAAGCTTGAACTGTATGTGGAAGCTGATGGAGAGCCAGTAGTGATTTGAGGAGAGGGGTTACATGATCATAAAGGTGCACAAGAAAGGCGAGTCTTGCAGTTGAATTTTGAACAGACTGTAGATAAGTGGCTCAGTGGGAGGCTTGAAAGAAGCAGTTTGCAGTAGTCCAAGCAGGATGGGATGAGAGAATGGATTAGGGTTTGCTTACAGTTTGTATTGCAAGCACTCCCTAGTATTTTTTTTAATGTAAATATATATTTATACCTTTCTTGCATTATTCACTCTATGCTTTGGATTTGTTATCAACCTTATGAAGGACCCTGTGTGACCTGAAAGCTTTCACACTTTTATCAACAGAAGTATGGGAGAATGTGCCCCAGCCATACATTGGAGCGGAAGGGAAGTAGATTGATCCTTACTGAATCCTATGGGATTGGGCTCTACAGAAACAGGAAGAAACTTGATACAATACCCAGTGAGAAAACTGTATCAGGATAAAGCAGAATCACTCAGCAACATCAACTACCCCTCCTGCCATGTGCAGTTTAAAAACAAAGAAACAAGCACCTTACCATCAGTGGCACTGAAGACTGCTCACAATATCACCATGAACAACAGGTCTTCATCCTTTGCTGTTATTTTACACATTTATGAGAAAATAAATTAAATCAATTTAACTATAATCAGGTCATATCTGCAGCTAAGCTCGAGACATGTAGAAGTCAAAATAGAGAGAGTCAGAGTACGAGTCATTGTTTTAACCGTAGGTTGTAACTAATTACAAATAAAATTAACACAAAACAAGGATTAACACATAAACGCAAAAGCAAAACAACAAAATGAAAAACTGTGACAATTAAAATATAACAAAGCATAATCCTACTCCTAAATGGAGCATGGGGTTGATCGAGCCACGCCCCCAAGCTGGTACTTAGATAAAAATTATTTACATTAAAATCCCCTGTATCATAGGTCTTGTTCCTAAATGGAGCTAAGGCTTGACCAGGCCTAACCCCTGAAGTTAATACTAGACCAGGTTCAATCACATGAAATTCCCTATGACATGTATCTTGTTCCAAAGTGGAGCATAGTTTTGGGCAGGCCTAACCCCTGAGATTTAGTCAAATCCTTATTGTGGTATCAACACGGTAACACAAAATACAAAATTAAACACATAAATAAGAAAAACACAAGTAGAACCCCATCCTGCCTTTCACTCTAGGCCCTTCAGTACAATGCTCCTGGTTTTAACTGCCAATGCACAGAACTTTGCCACTTGTTTTGTTATATCAGAGTTCGTATCGCTTAATAATGGCACCAGGCCCTCATGCTGCGAACATGATCCTAATCTGTTGATTATGGGCTCTAAGATTTAAAGATGGATTTCTCCATAAAGACAACAATAGAAAATAATATGAACTACGGATTCAATAACCTGGTGCTTGCAGAACTTGTAAAATCTATTTTCATGAGAGACTTTTGCATGTCTACCTTCGACTACTGCTTATGGGGCTAGGCCAAACCTCACTAGTGCGAATACCACTCTCTGCTGACCAGTTTGGTAGTCAAAATAAATAGGAGGCACCAGTGGGTTGAATCGGGTAAAATGTATACGTCTCAGCAATCCTTTGAGCATCGACTGCTTCCTTCAGGGTCTGCTCATCCTGGTCTAGGATTTGAGATTTAATTAAGCTTATTTCTTAAATGAGGCCCCAGTAGAGAGAATCCTGGATGCTAAGGACTTTTTAAGATTGTGCAGGATTTTTACTACAGCTGCCTTTATAGCTAAGAACTGAAGTCCAATTAGTTATGCGTAAGGTTTTTCAGGCTTGCAATAAATCATGTAGCAGGCTCTGAGGATGGGAGCAGAAGGGGCAACAGAAGACACAGTTAGAAGGGTGAGAAAAATCTATAAATGTTGTTACACAGTGTGGTGGAATTATTTTTTAGTGGATTTTCTGATTGTTCTGCAGAAGGGGAATGAAAATTCTTGGGGCTTTGGGCTCAAATGTCATTCCCCTCCCCTCAATAGGTGATGATGCCCCTCTGCAAAAGTACAGGAGCAGTGGCAGCTTCCAAATGGCAGGGCCCTCTGTTTCAGAAGGTGCTAGCCTTTTCAATAGTCTATGGGTGAAAATAGACCAAAAACAGACTCACTATGAACTGCCTGGGCCAGGGTCTCACTGGGCATCTTTAGAAATAACAAAGATCGGGTGTCAAAACCCCTAAGCAAGTGTTTGGCCATTGTGTGTAAGCACCATAACAATCCCAACACCAATTTGGCCACCCATTGAACACGCAATGTAAACACCATTGCATCGCAAGGACAGTTTGCGGGTTCCAGATGAACATGTGGCCAATGTTGTGTCTAATGATATTGTGTGACATGTGAGTAGGTACAACACAGGAATGAGGTGGCAGCGCTTGTGTGCTGAGATCGGGAAGCAAGAGAAACACCTACTCCTCTTGTTAGATCTCTATGCTGTTTTTGATACAGTGGACCATGGGTTATTGCTGAGACGATTGTGGTCCCTAGGGAGGGTGGACGGGACGGTCCTTGGATGGCTCCGATCATTCCTCTCAGGAAAGAGCCAGCAGGTGGTGTTGGGGGCTGAAACATCTAGCCCCTGGGACCTCTCTTGTGGCGTACCGCAAGGTTCTATTTTGTCTCCATTATTGTTTAACAACTCTATGCAACCCCTGGGGAATGTTGTGAGACCATTTGGTGTGCGTTGCCACCAATATGCTGAGGACACCCAGCTATACCTCTCATTTTCAACTGACCCAGGCTCTGCAGTCTTGGTGCTTTCCCAGTGCCTGGAGTCAGTGGCTGACTGGATGCGGTGGAGCAGACTTATTATTATTCCCGATAAGACGGAGATGATGTTGGTGCTGTCTCTTATACACATCTAGATGTGTATAAGAGACAGCTGCTTGGTAGCAGCAGTCAGCAGAGGAGGGCTGAATTCAGACTGAGGCTGAATTCCAATAAGACGGAGGTGATGTTGGTGGATCAGGCGGCGGGGGTGATGACTCCCCTTGTTGAGGGGTCCGCCCTCCGCTGGCTCCCTAGGTCCAGAGCTTGGGAGTCCTGTTGGACCCCAGGCTTTGGCTCGATTGCCAGATAGAGGCAGTGTCAAAGGGAGCCTTTCACCAGCTACATCTTGTGTGGAGGCTCCAGCCATACGTTTCAGACTCCGACTTGGCCACCCTCATCCATGCGTTCATCACCTCGAAGCTGGATTACTGCAACACACTCTACACGGGGCTGCCCCTGGTGACAGTTTGGAAGCTGCAACTGGTGCAGAATGCAGTTGCCCATCTTATGACAGGGACGGGCCATAGGGAGCACATAACACCAGTGATTCAAGCTCTTCACTGGTTGCCTAAAGCATTCCCAGCCCGATTCAAGGTGCTAGTTTTACCCTTTAAAGCCCTATACAGTTTGGGCCCCTCCTATCTGAGAGACTGTCTCACTCCTTGGGTCCTGGGGTGGTCTTTGCATTCCGCCAGGGGTGCCTTCTTGGAGGTTCCCTGGGTTAGCCGGGGGACACAATGGAGAGGACGTTCTTGGTGGTCACACTGTGGCTGCGGAACTCCCTCCCGGAGGAAGCTCAACTGGCCCCAAGTCCGCTGGCCTCCTGCCGGGCCTGTAATACCTGGCTGTTCATCCAGGCCTTCAGGGAAGGGAGTGGGTAGGCACGGGGGAGACGGGTAGTGGGCAGGGGGGTTGGGTTGGGTTAAGGAGGGTTTGGACATGGGTTATTTTAATCTGGGGCTTTTAGGTTGTTTTAATTGTATTTTTAGTTATGTGTTTTAAAATGTTGTTAGCCACCCCAAGATGCTTGTAGCAGGAGGGGGTGGCATATACATTTTAATAAGATGGGCTGCATGTCCAAGCAGCACCACATGGTAAATACCAGACCAAACTGGTGTTCATATCAAAACACACATTCAGACACCCATTGACATTATGTCTAAAGACACCCTGTGTCTCATGAGTTTCTGGGGCACCAGATGTAAGCTCACTGCTGTCCAAGCCATATAGGTGGCTGGCCTGGATGTGGTTTCCTGGAAGATCCTGGGCCTACAGTTTGGGCCAAGGGCCACCCAGGTGGGCCAATGTGTCCCATAGCAGGCCTGTGCATCTCTTCCCGCCACCTTCCCCAGCCAGAAATTTTATTTATTTATTTAATATATTTATACCTTGCCCTTCCTGCAAACAGCTCAGAGGCCACCATGGACAGCAGCCATGACTGCCAGTGATTGGCCACCATGGCTGCCTATGATAGTAGGGGTGGGGCTCTGGGAGCACACTAAGGATAGTAAAATATTCTAGAGCAATCTGCAATTCCTTATTCAATTCTTATATTTTTATTTATTTATTTAATTTATTTATTGGATTTTTACCCCGTCCCTCCTAAAACATCTCGGGGCAGCTTACAATCAAACAAAATACAAATATAAAATCCACCTATAAAATACATTAAAACACTTAAAGTTCCAACCATTAAAACAGGACTAGGGAACAACAACAAAATAAAACAATAAATAAGGATGAAGGGGAATAAAACCCTCCCCCAAGACCTGGGCGAACAGCCAGGTTTTACAATTTCACCGTAATGTTAAAAGGCCTGGCGCCAGACGAGCTTCCTCCAGGAGGGAGTTCCAAAGGTGCAGCCCCGCTACTGAGAATGCCCTCTCCATTGTGGCCCCCCGCTTAACACGGGGGACCTTCAAGAAGGCACCCCCGGCAGACCGAAGGAGCTGCTCTGGGGAGCGGAGGGCGAAGCGGTCCCTGAGATTACAAGGGGCCCAGACCATGAAGGGCCTTATAGATCAATATTAAAACATTGAACCGGGCTTGTCATTCTACTTACAGTCAGTGCAGAGTCCAAAGCACTGGTGTTACGTACTCCCGATGGCCCATCCCCGAAAGGAGCTGGGCCGCCGCATTCTGCACTAGCTGCAGCCTCCAAACCAGGAAAATGGGCAGCCCCACATAGAGCGCATTGCAGTAGTCCAGCCTCGAGGTGATGAAGGGATGGATGAGAGAGGCCAGGTCCGGGCCGGAGCCATAAGGGCGCAGCCTCCACACCAGACACAGCTGGCGAAAGGCAGCCCTTGCAACTACCTCCACCTGCTGCTCCAGACAGAGATCTGCATCCAATACCATGCACAGGCTCCGAACCTGCTGAGCTATAGGAGGGTGAACCCCCCCCAATCAGCCGACACCTCCCTTGCTCTCCCCATCACCATCACCTCCATCTTATCGGGGTTGAGCTTCAGTCTGCTCTGCCACATCCAGTCCGCCACAGCCTCCAAACACTGGGATAGCACCAAGATAGCAGGGTCTGAGTCCATTGAAAAAGAGAGGTACAGCTGAGTGGTGCAACATCAGCATATTGGTGACACCGCACCCCAAACCCCCTCACGACCTCCCGCAAGGACTGCATATATACATTGAACAACAATGGAGACAGAATGGAACCCTGTGGAATGCCGCAGGATAAGGTGGAGGGGCAAGATGTCTCAGTCCCCAACACCACCCGTTGGCTTCTCCCCGAGAGGAATGACCGGAACCATCCAAGAACAGTCCCATCCAGACCCCCCAGGTCACGCAACCATCTCAACAGAAGCCCATGGTACACGGTGTCAAAAGCAGCCGAGAGATCTAGCAGGATGAGAAATGTCGAACATCCTGCACCCATCTCCCAGTGGAGATCGTTGACCAAGGCCACCAATGCCATCTCGGTGCCATAGCCGGGGCAGAATCCAGATTGAAATGGGTCCAGGAAACCTAAAAAGGGAAGGTTAGAGACAGGTCAGTAGCTGGTGAGCGCATCCACATCCAGAGATGGTTTCTTCAGCAGGGGGTGCACCACAACCTCCTTGAGGCTGGGCAACAACCTCCCCTGCTACAAGGATGCGTTAACCACCCTCGCCAGCACCATCCTCAATGTCTCCCTTGTGACTTTCACCAACCAGGACGGGCATGGATCAAGTTCACAGCAGGTGGCTCTCACAGACCCCAAGACATCCACCGCATCAAGCCGACGTCACTTCCTGAAACTCCCCCCACAAAGATGGACCAGATGGGGCCTCCATCACCTCACACTCTCCACCTACTGCCTCCAATCCAACATCAAAGTTGCTCTGAATCAGAGCGATCTTGTCTGCGAAGTAGATGACAAACTCCTCACAGCGGGCCGGGGACAAGTCCCCATCCAGGCGGAGGGAGACCAAACTGACCAGCCCCCGCACCACCCGAAACAGCTCCACCGGCTGTGACTTCACAGACGCTATGAGGACAGCCAGGAACTCCTTCCTTGCTGTCCTCACAGCCTCAACATAGGACCGCAAATGGGCCCTATGGAGAAGTCGGCCGGAGTCAGATCGAGTCCGACGCCAGCATCACTCCAGCCTCCTGCCTACATGTTTCACACACCCCAGCCCCTCAGTAAACCAAGGGCCCCTGCGGTGATGAGGCTAGGGCAGAGGGCGTCTCAGAACCACCCTGTCAATGGCTTCCTCCAGCAAGCTTTTCCAATGCTGAACCATCTCATCGACAGAGTAACCGTCCCAGATCCAAGGTTAACTCCCTCAGGACCGCTTGAAACCACTGAGGTTCCATGAGCCTCCGAGGGTGGACCATCCTAACTGGTCCATTCCCCTTCTGGAGGGGGTGTGCTGAAAGACTGGCCTGCAGGAGATAATGGTCCGTCCATGACAAGGGCCTATTTCTTCCCAACTTATCCACAGAACTAATTTAAAATAATAAAAAAAGAAAACTAAAAGAAGTTTTTGAAAAAAAATAACCATCACAAAACACTACAAACTACTAATGAGTAAACTACTCTTCCTAAAAACTGATGGAACTATAATTGAGAAACATGCAATCAACTTCTTTGATTTTATATATGAGAGAGTTCGTCCACTTAACCATAAGGTCAACTGTTGATCAGGATTATACAATTATGAGGAAACTACAAGGTATTTTTTAGATCAGCAAAAACTGTACAATAAATGTTTGTATAGTAAACTAGTGAGCAGCAAAGATCTCTAATGAGCAATCAATTGGTTCTGTAGGGTCTGTATTGAGTCTGACATGTTTTCTGCCTGAGCCTGTTGTTGGATTTTTCATCACAGAAGCTTCATCAGGCTTTACCAGTCTGTGTCTGGCTGTGGCCAGGGACACATCTCTTCCTAAGCATCTCTCTCAGCACACACATTGACTGTGGTCCTGAATGTGAAGGTTGGTAAGCCAGAGGGATAATCAAAGAGGGCTGCAACTGGAGTGCCTAGGATAAGCCAGGGTCCTGCAACTGGAGTGCTGGAGATTGGACTACTACTGAGGACTGCTGTATCAGCCTGTAACTGTTTAAGCCAGCCAGAGGGCTGTGGCTTGACTGGACTTGGGCTAGATAGGAACCAGGTTCCTGGACGGCTGTTTTCCACCATTAGCGAGACTGATAACAATGCTGCGAGACTTGTACTACTATTGTGGGACTTATATGAACTTGTGAAAGGAAGAGACTGTGGACATGTTTGTGTACTGGACTAGTGAACGTAGCTAATTCTTAACAGGACCAGCTTTTTGAGGGGTCTGATCCTGCAAGGGTTCAACCTTAGCCAAGCCCACCCTGTTACAACCGATAATACCAAAAATTACTGTAAGATACCGATGATGCTGAAAATTACTGAAAACTATCGAAAACTGCCTGGAATTACCCAAAATTACTGAAGTGGAGGAAAATAACAGAAAACATAAAAAATGCCAGTAGATTTCCTCTTTGCATGAATGAAGGTGAAAGAGCAGTTTCCACTAGAACCAGCACTTGCAGAGATTTTTTGTTTCTGCACTGCAGCATTTCCCCACCTCCCTTCCCCGATCACTGCTTTGAATTAACTGCACAGGGCATGTAGAGAGGGAACCCTGTAGTTGCTAGTGTTTGTGGGAAGGAGAGGAAAGTGTCAGTGCCTGGTTTATTTATTTTATTTTTATTTTATTTTTAAATTTATATCCCGCCCCTCCTGCCCACAGGGCAGCCCGGGGCGGCGAACAACATTTCATTTAAAACAATAATAAAATTTTAAAACCATTTAAAATACACTACATGGGGAAAGCCCCCATCCCCATCCCCTCCCCTTGTCTCCCCACTGAACTTTCCAGCATTTCTTCCCCTCTGGTCCCCAATATCCACCTTTTTCTAGATTCAGCAGTCCTGCCACATAGGTAAGTGCACTCACAGGATATCTTTAGACATAATGTCAATGAGTGTCTGAAATGTGTGTTTTGACCTTGACATGAACACTGGTTTGCTCCGGTGTTCGCCATGTGTCGCTGCTTAGACACACAGCCCATCTTGGGGTAAATTGCTGTTTTTCTTGCCACCGGATCTCAGCACACAAGTGCTGCTGCCTTGTTCAGTGTGTTTTACCTGCTAACATGCCACACGCTATCGTTAGACACAACGTTGGCCTCGTGTTCAAGTGAAACACGCAAATTGTCCTTGTAATGCAATGCTGTTCATATCGCGTGTTCAAAGGGGGGCCAAATTGGTGTTGGATTGTTGTGGTAATTACACACAACAGCCAAACATGTGGTTAGGGGTTTTCATTTTATTTCATTACAGTATTTCTATACCGCCCCTCTCGCTGATCACGACTCGAGGCAGTTTACAAAACGTTTAAAATATAAAATACAACATCTGGTCTTTGTTATCTCTAAAGATGCCCGCAGACTCACATCATGGTTACTATGTCATTAACACCAACCATCAAGTCCCGTTCAGGCCAGAATTCCCAGTCCAACCAGGGCTTTATATTTGGATGCTTGGAAATAAATGACTTGGTTCTAGTCCAATCTCAGTATTGGACAATGGGCTATTTAAAAGTGTATGCCAATTAATATTGCCTATTTTTCTTCCCTGGAACAAATGAAACCTAGCTATCAGTACCCTTTCACTAATTAGTAAGTGAGTCACCGCACACATCTCTAGCTCTGTTCTGGAGTTTGAAACATTTTGGTTTATTACAAATGATTTCCCAATGACTTTTACCATAAATTATTTCTCTCCTCTAATGTGTGCAAAAATCTTTGAGAGAGAGAAAACATACTCAACCAAATTCCTGACACATTCAAAGTCTAATCATGCCTGTAAGAAAGGGAAAATACATTTCCCCCCTCAGAAACTCTACTACTCACAAAGCTGTTGACACCTTTCTCAAGGAACAGTATGGCATAGTATGCACAACCAAGAATTGTTTATAGTTTCCACTGTAACTTTCATACTGTTGGTAATTACAATAAACTTAATTCTCCTTTTTCCAGCTTATTAGTGTGTAACCAAGGTTTCAATGAGCCCTGACACTTGGGTTAACAAGCCTTTACTGTCAGAAGCTTTACAAGATAAACTTGCCTTAACATTTTCGATTTGCATTGGATAACATTAGGCAGCTAAACCATTAAGGTAATTAAAGAGAGAAAGGAGTGGATTGAGGTAGTTTGTCAGAGCAAGAAAGTGTAGATCTAACTTAATTGAATTTTTTGTAATAAAAAATATATCCACTAAGACACTAAGGCGAATTTTAAGCAGCCTCTTAAACCACTGTAGCAGTCTCATTATACTGGAAAACGTTAACTAAAGCAAAAACTAAGTGAAGTACATGCACCTGCAACTTCTCAACCTCATGAACGTATCCTTGTCTGTCCCAATGTTCACCTCTCCCTTGTCTCCCCCTCCCTGGTCTCTTAGAGTGTAAGTCCCCTGGGGTAGGGACATGTCACACACGCTGCTGGTATAATAAAATAATAAAAATAAACAACAACAACAATAATAATAATAATAATAGATTCAAAACTTCCCTCACCACACACACAGTAAACAGTGTAAGTGTATAATTTCCATGGAAAATCTAAATGCAAATGTTACTCACACCTTTCACCCTCAATCATTAGGAAATCTGGAAAATCATGGGTAAATTATGTATGACAAATCTGTGCAGAGCCCTTCAACCATGCATATAGCCAGACAAGATGAAACTACTGCACTATGGCCCCCTAAAGGAAGGCTCTTATTGTTGAGCAAACCTGAAGAGCTCCTGCCTGTAGTGTCCATGATGTGTGGAAAAAGTAAAAAGTTTCAATATCTGGAGCCGCTAATTTGTCACATTTTAGAACTGAAACGAGTACCCACCAAAACTAGCATACCCATTGAATCCAAACAATCCAATCTGAAATGAATTAATTGCGTAGCAAGCACTACCAGTTTGATATCTGATTTCTGCAATTTCACTTCATTCATTTCCTTTGGTTCATTTGTTTTGACCATTTCCAGTTGTTACCATTCATTTTCCACCACTTGTTTTCGTTGTTTCTGGCAAAAATGAGCAGAAAGCTGGAAATGGAAAAAATAAAACAAACAAATTGAATGAGCTGAATTTGTGAAAAATTGGTTGCTTGAATGTTTTGATGAACGTTGTTTGGGTTGACTACAACCTACTGTTCATTTAGCCTCTACGTTTGATGAACGTGAGGAAGCCCCCAACTACCTACTTACCCATCCACCCACCCACACTGTTTATTTTTAACTCAGAACACTTCCCTGGGAAGCCCAGGATTTTTCAGATTCAACAGAAGCCTCAGGTCAGGGGTCATGGGCTGGCACACAGAGAGTAGGTTCAGGATGAGGTCCTGGGTAAGAGTTAGTATGGAAATGGGTCTGGTGCAGGATTACAGTCCAGGTTCTAATATGGTTCAAAATCAAGGTGCTGGGTCAGCACACAGACCAAGGGAGCGACCTAGACAAGGCGAGGTGGAACGGATGAGGCAGACACAGGACTGGATGAAATAAGGCAGACAAGACAGAACTGGACTGGACAGATGCAGATCAGGGCAGATGAGAACAGATGCATATTAAGATGGATGAGACAAGGCAAAACTGATGCTGGATGGGGAGATTACCAGGGCAGTGACTGAGGGTAACCACTAGGCAGTTACATAATGGGTGCATCTCACAGATGCCAGCCCCCCATCATAGCAGATGCCAAGCCACACACACAAACAAGGTATGAGGACCTGGGCTTGAACCAGCATCCTTCAAGGCCTGGGTGCAGTGGAGGGCCGAGCAGCCTGACTCAGTGACAGAATCAGAAGGACTGGGGTTCCAGGAGGTAATGTCAAAAGGGTTGGGCTCCAGTCAGCCCAAAGCATTCATTAGGTTCAGGGAAGGGGAGTTCAGGAAGGGTGTGCACCAGGGACCCATGTCATTTTTCATTTTCGTTTTTCATTATTAAAAATTGTTTTCATTATCATCATTAATGCAATTTCTTTTTTTGTTGTCTGTGTCATTATTGGTATCAGTATCGTTTTCAAGCAACAATGAAGATTTTGTTTTTGTTATTGTTTCTGTTGTGGGCTGCCACCAGTGGCAGAAATGTCAGCACGCACCTGCCCCAGACTTCTCAGAAATTGAACTCCTTCCTCCCTTTCTCATTATAATGCAGTAGTAATAAGTGCACAATGACAATATGAACAATTACTAATATGTATGTCTAACCTACACCTAATAATCTATACTATATGCAATATATTCCTTTCTAAGTATCTAGGTATTGATGACCTGCGCCGTGAGTTGGATCAGGGCAGATCATCTCTTTTGATTCTGCTAGATCTGTCAGCAGCATTTGATACTGTTGATCACGAGATGTTGGTGGCTCGCCTGCGGGACCGAGCAGGGGTGGGTGGAATTGTACTTTATTGGTTCTGCTCGTTCCTGGCTGAAAGAACTCAGCAGGTGGTGCTTGGGGAACGTTCGTCATCTCCCCAGGACCTCACATGTGGAGTCCCGCAGAGTTCTATTCTGTTCCCCCTCCTGTTCCAACATGTATATGCAGCCTTTGGGTGAGGTCGTACGAGGGTTTGGCATACAATGTCATCAGTATGCTGACGATACACAGCTTTACATTTTTTTTTCAGCAGACCCAGACCCAGCAGTCTCAGTGCTTCACTGCTTACCCGGTGTCTGACGGCTGTGGGGGATTGGATGA
>QEPC01013258.1:412793-449205 GCA_003113815.1 Sphenodon punctatus
GGGGGCTGTTCCCCCTCCTTCGGCCTTGCCCTGTCGAAGGAAGGGATGTTAATGGTTTAGGATACTGCTACCGGAGGGCACATCCGGGCAGTACCACAGTTAATAATTTTAGATTAGTCAGCATGGCATACTGTACCCAAATTGCATTGAGCAATCCCCAGCTGCCTTTGTTGTTGTTATTGAATAAAGAGTGCGGCCTGTTTAACACCAAGATAATGTGTCTGTGTCTAATTGGGGGGGGTGCGTCGACAACTAGCCCAGATTTCAAACAAACCAACTAACAGGTCAGACTCAGAGCTTAAAGCAATAATTAACCTGGGGTTCTTTCCATTTGCCTTCAGTTTCTCAGCCAAACACTGCAGTCATGTTTCAAAGCTTCTCTCCACAACTTTAGGGAAACTTGTTTTCTTAGTGAAAGCCAAAAAACACAGACTTATCAGAACTCGCGTCACTTATGGATTTTCAACACCCTTATGTTGCTCACCCCACTTCCCTGGGTGATGGGAAGTTCCAGGGGCAGCCTTGCTGGGTCAGCGTCCCTTTGACAGGAGAGAGAAACTGGAGAGACCTACTGTGTGGTATAATAGTCCATTTATTTACAAATGTCCTAGTTCCCCTAGGTCCAGCACCAAAAGGGCTCCCAAAATGGCTCTCTCTGTAGCCTTCTGCCCCCAAAGTCCAGCATGCGATCTCCAACCAGACTGCAACTCTCTACTCAGACACAGACTGAAAGCTGTCCCACTCCATACTCAGCATCTCCCAACCCTAACCATTGTTATAAGACATGGGGCTGGCAGAGAAGCTTAGGTGTGGCTGATGGCCCTATATAATGACTTGCATTCCAGGGGGAATTAATCCCAACAAGGAGTTACATTCCAAGGGGTACCCTAAATTCATAACACATACAAACAGGAGGTGGCAACACTGAAACAGGCAATCTCTTTAAAAAACACAACCACCCCCAAACCTGTAATTTTAGAGCAATCAGCCAACCCCAAAGTCCATCCCATAATGGGGCCACCATAAACAAATCTCACCCCCTCAAATCTCCTCAGTAACCTCAGACTCAGGGGCCAAATGAGGCCAATAGTGAGGTTTTATGCTCTTTTTCCACCTCCTGTATCGGGCCCCTGTATCCACTTCCTACTTCCAAAAGACTGAACTCAAGATAATGGAGCAGAGATGAGGGCACACACAATGATAGGGGGTGGTAGATCCATGGCCAAGTCTCCCCCGCTCAAGGGGAAAACAGGCAACCAAGCAGAACCAAGTCCAGAGCACATTGGGGCAGGAGGCAAAAAGCTCCCTTCACCCTCATCTGCCTAGGGGAAACATGAAAGGCAAGTCCTCCCTCCCTCTCTCTCTCTCTCTCTCAAAAATAAATAAATAAATAAATAAATAAAAATCACTTTTAGAAGCAGCAGGTTAGAACCAACCCCCCACAGTGCACATGGGGTCACAAATCCTAACCCTCCCCTAACCCCAAATCTGCCCAGGGGAAATGCAAGCAAGGCAAAAAACAACAACCCTCTTTTTATTCAGTTAAGAAGCAGCATGTTAGAAGCAAGCCTACACAGGGCACACAGGGGCAAGCACGGGACACAATTTAATCTTAAAGCACACAACTCCCCCCAATCTGCCCTTTCCACCCCAGGCTTCCAATCTGCTCAGGGGAAAAAAAACAAATATTTAATTTAAGTGGAGTCCAAGGGCCCTGAAACTTACCAGACAGGAGCAGGCAGCTGCCACCATGGCCATGCACAGAAACTGGTTCCACTGAAACTGCAGTCTGGCTCCGCCCACTGAAGGAAGTAGGGGGGAGGGGAAGTTAGAGGGTCTGCCCTAGGAGGTGTTTTTCCAAATTGCCCTGCCAGGCTATTGATTCTAATGGCTGCTGGGCTCCCATTGGAATCCATTGTCTGCTGCTGGCCACACATCCTTCCTATGATGCTTTGGGTGTTCACTCTGGAGACTGACCCACCTCACATCACATACAGCCAGGGTCAGAAGGGAGGGGAAGGAGCCAGGAGCAGGACTGCCTGGGAGGCATTATTTTAATGGCTTCTGGGTTCCAGTTGGAACCCATTGCCTGCTGCTGGCCACATATTCTGGCTGTGATGCTTTGGGTGTTCACTCCAGAGAGTGCCCTGCCTTCTGGGGAGTGTTTTCAGGACGACAGGCCACACACAGGTGCGGCAGTGCCAGAGGCAAGATAAGAGGTTTTTGGGATGCGGGTGCAAGCTGGGGGGTGCCATGGGAAGAATGGAGTCGCTGCCCCCAGTGCCCATATGTACCAGCCGCCCCTGTCCTAGCCTGAGTTTGAAGTGGAGAGAGAGACAGAGAGCGAGGATGCAAGAAAAGTGGAAAAGATGTTACCTCTCCTTTGCCCATTGGAAAGAGGATGGGCGAGTCCCAGCGATCCTGAGATAAATCAGGTAGTAGGGAGGGACAGATCTAGGCTGGGGAGACCCCTTGGAGCAGACTCACACAGGAGATCCATGCCTGTCCACATCCAAAAGCAACTCAACTCTACAATGGGGAGCTCGGGTCAATTGTAGGGACCAGGGGACAAAGCTGCACAAAAACTCACAATGTGTGTTGGGATACTAGAAAGAAGATTTCTGGGTTGGTGCTTCGGAGCCCAGAACTAGACAAAGACTCACAACGGGCATTGGTTGGGATCTTTCTAGGTGGGTCCTGGGAGACAAGGAAAATAATGTTTTTGGCTAAGGGTCAGGCTGGAAGAAGAGGCAAGAGAAACTTGCACCTGGGTGACTTCCCAGGTGAGGCTTGATGGCTCATTCAGGTCACTGAAAGGATCAAGGGCAGACTATTCATACTTTTAAACAGGGAATGGTGCTAGGTGGGAGGATCCCATCTCTGGAGGTTACACAAAAGGGAGAGTTTGCCTGGCATCTCAATTGCTCCATATCTTTTAAGTACCAGCTCCTTCTGTTTCTTCCTTAGGCTGGGTGTTTTGCATGAGACTGGTCTTCTGAAGGGAATTTCTATGCGGCCATCTTGACCTACTTTGCTCTCCTTCTGCCTTTCCACATGGCGTTCCACCACTTCTTTCTATACACCCCTTCCGAGTGAGGGGGTGTGTGTGTCTTTTTGACTCATGTGTAACAAAGGAAAGGTAAGGTATAATAACACTGAGGGCTGGGGAAGATTTTTAGTGCAAGCACCAGAGTTCTGTAAATGCAACCTGACACATCAAGAGCTAAAACAAAACAAGAGTCAAACAGCCTTGGCCCTGCAACATAAACAGTTTCAGTGCCCTTCCCAGAGCCTCGTGATTGGTTGAGGGAGGCAGGAGGCACTGAACAATCACAGGGTGCCATTCAACAGCCTGGGACCTGCATGAGCTAATTATTGGCCAGTGGTTACATCCATCAGGTGCTTCCCCTCCCATCGTAGGCCCATTTCAAAAGTTCAACACTGTTTATGACTCAGAGATGTCTTCTCCCTCCTCCCCTATCCACATTTCCCTCCAACACCTGTCAGGCAATAATCAAATCAATAAGGACTTTTGTTATTGTTATTGATTTTGTTATTGTTTCTCTTTGTTATTGTTATTGCAAAAATGATATTGAAAACAAAGAATTTCCTTATCGTTATCAATATAACAAAAACAAATTGCATACCCCTAGAGTGCCGAGTCAGGCCAGGGACAAACAGACATGAGGAAGAAACAGTGTGATCAGGCAGTGCAGCAGATGATTCACCCAGTTTCCCTGTTGCTACTGGCTGGCCTTATATAAAGGTCAAAAACCATATAGGAAGCTGGGGACATAGAGCAAGAAAGGGTATGGCTTGGCCAGCACTAGAGGAGGTTTTCTAGCCAACAGCTAGCTGGAACCAGTGGTGCTGCCGAGCCCTCCACTGCATCCAGACCTTGAAGGATGCTGGTTCAAGCCCAGGTTCTTACACCTGGTTTTTGTATGTGTCTGTTCAGATGAGAGATTTACATCATAGGTAGCTATATCTGCCCAGTTATTTAACCCTCAACATTTGCCTGTTGAAAAATACATCATTATGTGACTCATTGGGGTAGATTTTTACTTCAGTCCTTTGGCACTTAAATTGCTTGAACGTGTAAACTAATATGAAATGTGATGGGGTAGATTTCTACCCAAGCCAGGGTATAAGTCTACCCCATGGCAAAATGAATTGGGGTGTGTTTCTACCCCAGGGGCCTTTCTGGTAACATATTAAAAAATGGTTAACGGTAACCAACTTTACTTTGAAGATATTGTATATCTGTGTGTAGATGACAATGGGCCTTTTTAGACACACGTTAAAGTTCCAGATGTTTTAATCTTCTGGGTTTACAAGTCCACAAGTAGTTTAGTTTGGTTTATTATGGCTTAGCCTTCGCCATAGCCTAAATGCATATACAATTACAAGATCATATACAATTAAAATTAGAAGAAAATAAAACAAAATAAAATACAACAAAATATCAAGTAAATAACACTGCATCCATAACAAGTACATTGTACAACCCACTTCCAGTTACTCTGGGTAACAAGAGTAACTAATAATGAGTCGATATTAGCCAGACTAAGTATACCTAATCTTGTTACACACACAGTTCAAATCCTGCAAATTTCTGCGAGGTAATCCAATTTAAGGCAAGGAGGATATCTCAGCAAGAGGGACAGGGGAACCAATATCCTGCTTTTTGGGTGCTCCAGATTACTGAACTCTTTTAGCCGTGCTCTTATTTCCAGCCTTTCTTTGCTGGCCAGCCAGAAAAATGTTGCTATAGCGTTACTCTCTTCCTTAGATGTCAAATTAAACAATAGTTCAAAAACATCCAAGTCACACTGTCCCATCTCATTCATACAATGGGGATGCAACCAGGTAGATCTCAGAATTCGATAATACGGGCATCTCAGTATGAAGTGCTCTACTATCTCAACTTCGTCCAGATTAGAAGAACAGCAACGCAGCTCATATTTAACACCAGCATATCTGCCCTCCACCACCACTGTTTAAATAAGCTGGAATCTCAGTAGAGTATAGGATCTATGGAGAACCTTGCTTAGTAACTGATCCAAATAAGGCTGAAATACAACAATGTTCTTAATCACCTTTAACCATGGAGCTACTCTCCAGTTATGTACTATTGCAAGGTACTCCTTTTTAGCTAGATCCCTTAATCTACAATCAACCTCTTTTTTGATCATCCCAACTATTTTCAGGAGCATATACGCAAAGGAGAAACCCATATTTCTTAGAAGGAAAGCCAAGTACTTAACCCAAGGATAAGTTCTAGCCCCCCTATGCTCAAGTTCATCCATAAGGCACTGATTAGGCAATACTTCCCCACATTGGGTCAAAAGTCTGAGCCAGTATCTAATGAAGGCTCTCTTTCTATAGTACTCAATATAAGTCCACAAGTAAGTTCCAGATTCATTTTTCACACACACACTGCCCTGAGGCAGTTCTTGGATGCATTCTTCACACAAACACTGCCCTGAGTCAGCCTAAAGTAGCCGCAGCTGCAGATGCGAGGGGCTGCCATGGAAACCATAGCTGTCTGGAGCAAAGCCATTTAACAGAAGAACCTTTTACAAACAAAAGTTCGGGGAGAAGTTTCATGCAGAAGTTCAAAGATCCAGGTGTTTAAGCTCTGGCTGAGTGATTTAGACACACAGAAAGGTCTGGGTGTTACAGCACACACCGAGGAGAAATGTGTGTCTAAAAACACCCAATGTCCTAAAAGGGAAAAGTTAGAGATCCACAACTTTGTGAGTTATTGCTAGAGATGTGCACCCGGACTACGAAAATACACCAAGAGCTAATGCAATGTGGTTTCTTTAGTTGGATAATTTGTGAACTTAAATAAAATAATGGAGTTCATGGCCCTGCAGTTATTAAACAGGAGCAGGGGATGTTGTGATGCTCACTTCTAGTCAGCTTCATTAAAGCTCTTACCCAAGTTCCATGCTGGCAGTGGGGCTAATAGCTGTTATGATTGCATAAATGGCTAGCTGCAGCTAATGGGTCTATTGAGACTGTATTGTCTGACTCAGCATTTAGGCAGACATGGTATTTTCAGATGTTACGTTACCACACTCAACCACGGTGAATCCCCCGTGGTGGTGGATTGTCCCATAATGTCTCGTTGCTCGCCTCCAGATGTTTACCACGGTGAACCAATGGCAGTGAGCAAAATAACCACGCTTTTGAGGATTGTCCGGGCACCATCTTCTGTTACCGCCGCCAATTCCAGGCTGTGGCTCAGACCCCGAGTCAGAATTGGGTGCAGCGACTGGATTGGCCACTGCGCCCGCCCGTCTCCAGGAGGATGGGTGGCTGGGGGAATGTGGGGGGGCGGGGCTGTGCGGCCGCACATTGCACCGCGCAGCCCAGCCCCGCCCCGTCCCCCCAGATTCCCTGCCAGAATCAGCCGGCATGTCTGCTGGACATGACATTTTGATTCGGCAGGAAAGCAAAAGGTGATTCTGTGATGGGGCCAATAGGCACCCCATTTCATCTGAAATCACCCCACGTCTCCAGTACCCACCTCCCAACTCGCTGCTAAGACAGAGGGTATTTTCAGACGTTACGAGATCACAGTGAGCCATGGTCAATCCGGTGGTGGGACCAAAGCTCCCTGAACGTCTGTTTCGTGGCCGCCAGATGTTCACTACAGTCAATCCCCAGCAGGGGTCAATATTAACCACCCTTCTGGAGCTCCGACCCGGACCATCTCTGAAAGCGTGGTCAAAGCGACTCCCACCGGGAAACAACAAAAAGTATAGGGATGGGCGAACAGACCACGGTTCTGGTTCGGCTGTTCGGTTCGGCCGCGTTCAGTTTGTGCATTCAGGTTCGGGTTTGGCTGTTCAGTTCGGCCATTAGGTTTGGCCGTTCGGGTGAAAAAATTACGCGAGAGCCAGAAAGCGCTCCGGAAACCGGAAATTCGAGAGCATGCTGAGCTGTGTGGTGAGTGAGTGTGTGCTTGACTCGGTGGCTGCTCGGTTTGTGTGTTTTGGCATGTGATTGTGTTGTTTGACTGTGCTGTGTGTTTGGGTGGTTGGTGTGTGTTGTGGGTGACTTTGGGTGCGAGTGTTTAAAAAAAAAGGTTTTTAAAAATGAAGAAGGCTCAGGGTGTGGTGCTGATCCCCTGGCTGGGGGCCAATTTACTGCTTGAGGCAGCGGCGGAGGAGGAGGTAGCGGTTGAGGCTGCTGCCTAGGCGACTACACCTCCCATGGCACCACTGGTGTCTTACTCCTCGGATGAGGAGGAAGTAGCGGGCTCTGGAGGTGCTGCCAGGTTTGTAAACTTTTTTTTACTTTGAGGACAAGAAAGGCTCTATCCATTGGAGAGAGCTCACGGGCTTGTGGGTGGGTGCATGGGTGGTGGGCATCAGTCAGGCACAAACAGTGGGCATCAGTGGGTGGCAGCAGATGTCTGCAACAGAGAGAGAGGGTAGTGGGGGGGCTTTGGCACGAGCAGCACCCCCACCCAAGCAAGGGTCTCCACTCTCCAGTCATCCTATTCCCTACACACACCCAAATAAGGGCAGGCTCTTTCCTCCAGCCAGGGTTCCATCTCCCGTCGCCATCCCTAGCACCCCAAGGAGGCCAGGATTTGCACATGCCAGCCAGGGCCTTCCTAGTTGCAATCCCAAGCACCACAAGGAGGGCAGCATTTGCACGTGCCATCCAGGGCCTTCCTACTTGCAGTCCCTAGCATCCACTAGCACCCCCGGGAGGGCAGGATTTGCACGAAATATCTAGTTGCAATCCATACTAGCACCCCAAGGAGGGAGGACTAGAGGCATCATCATAAATGCATGATATTTATTTGGTGTTCTTATGTGTTCCCATTTCAGAGAGGAATCTGATTCTGGCCATAGCCCTGCTGCTGCTGCAAGGACCACGCCAAGGCATAGGACTCACTGGACACCTAGGCGAAGATGGCCAGTGACACCCCCAGACATTCGGCACCAATCGTCGGATGTCTGGAGGTTCTATCACAAGGACGACAGAACCGCCACATGCAAGGTATGGCACGGGGTGCTGGAACAACAGGGAATGAATTGCCCTATGACCTGTTAGGAATGGAAGTCCCCTGCAGAGAAAGATTGGATGGCCACCCAGTCCACCCACTTGTGGAGACAGAATGCAGGCAGGGCCTGGCAGACCATTGGTCTGACACAGTATGACACTTCTTATGTTCCTATATTTTTCTGCTCTTTTTAGATCTGCAATAAAGTTGTCTGCTGGCAGAGGGAGGAGACCATGTCGGGGCTCATCAATCATATTGAGCGGCGGCATGATATGATTGTGAGGCGGGTGGGCGAGGAGGAGTCTGGAGTGCCGCCCATGGAGCCTCAGTGCCCGAAGAAGGGGGAGGAAGGCAACCCGAAAAAGGAGGCATACAAACCCTTTCCCCCCCCCCAGCTCTGATGTGGAGACCCCCAAGCACCTGGAGGATGTGGAGGTCAAGGCCCTTTCGGACGGGATGCAGCGGTGCACCCTGGCCCATGTTGAGGCAGTCCAGCTGTCCTCTGCCAACCTGGAGAAGGGCCTGATGGATGAGCTGCAGGCGGTCCAGGCAGAGCGGCAGAAGATGGTGGCATAGGCCCAGTATGTCTCCGCCGAGCTCCGCCATGTGCAGCTCTACCACCAGGTGCTCTCCAGGTGGCATAGGGCGATGCAAGAGGACTTGGATCATGCTGTGCTGAATGGCATGCTGAGCGCGCATGAGATCGAAGGCCCTCAGCCCTGTGAAGTACCCCTACCTCTCCTGCCCTTATCCCAATTTCTGGGGGATAGGCCCCGTGGCAGCAGAGCCACAGACTCTTAGGTTTAGTATTAAGTTTCATTTCCATCATGTTTGCTTTTGTTTTATTTAATGTTGTTGTTGTTGCTTTGTCATTGTTGATGTTATTAAAATTGTTATAATAAAAGTAGTTGTAAAGTATTTCTTGTTACGAGCTTCGTTTGACCTGTCCAATATTTTTTTTTATCACTTTGTGCTGAAGTTCTGGCTGGCAGGTGGCAGAATCTCATACAGCTTGTCGATGCCTTCCAGCAGCACCTACCACCCCATGTAGCATAGTTATTAACCCAAAGATGTGCCAGCCACAGGGTCTCACCTTGCAGACGGCACCCTAGGAGGTGCAGGGCTTGTGTTTCGGTGGGTGGGTGTGACAGAGAGAAAGTGAAACTGGCTCCTTGGCAGTGGGGAGCAGGTGCCGGTAGTGGGTGGTAGGAGGGGAGATATATAACATCACGCAGCTTCAGTGGGCATCCACGGTTGGGTGTGGAGGAGTAGGCTTTTGGTGGTGGGGCGAGCTGGCGTGTGGGCAACAGGCTTCTGCCTTCTGGATGCAGTGGAATGGAATACAGCCCCCAGTGACTGGAATGATGGTCCCAGAATCTCCTGATGATTCCTGTGATGGGCGTGCATGACTGACTCAGGTACAGTGGAATGACAGCCTGTGGGTGTTGAATGATGTCCCTAGAATTAGTGCTTGGTTTGGGCAGACTTCATTCAATCATTGATAAATCATGTGACAGGTAGTAGCAGCAGGTACAGGGAGGCACATAGAATATGTTGTGTGTTATCACCAGCCCATTCTGGTATGTTTGCTGTTCGTTCGATGTGGGCATTGAGGATGACCACGGGTGAGATTTCTTGCTGTTTCTCCAACTTGATCTGGATGAACCTCTCCCCCTTCACCCACATCTCTCATTCCAGCAGGGAGCCTCTCTCTCTCTCTCTCTCTCTCTCTGGCCATCTGGTGCAGGTGACAGACAGCAGCATGGGTGGGATCGTGTCTGTCTCTCCTTCAAGCAGTGGGTGGACTTTCTCTCTCTCTCTTATTTCTCTCTCTCTCTCTCTCTCTCTTGGCAGCAACCTGGGCGGGCAGAAAGGCACCTTGGCATGAGAGGCAGGAAGGCAGGCTGAGGCAGGCTTTGAGCTTGGCGGCAACCTGGGTACAGAACCCTTGTAACGGATAGCATATAGGCCAAGACATGGGGGGGGGCATCTCCGTGAATGGAATGACGGCATATGGGATGAGTTCCAGAGAATGAGGGGAGACAATGTGGCTAGTAAAACTCCCCACCCACACCTAGTAGTAGTCACCTAACTAAATATCCGCATACTACATAAATGTGACAGACACAAACATATGGATATAATGTCATGTTACCAATCCCCCTGACCCCCGATTGTCACCCATTGACATGACTTTGCTAATCTGCACGCCTTGCGTGACATACTTTATTGATGTCCCCATGCATGGGAGCCATCAGCACCCTAACATCCAAGAGCATTGTGGTCTGGGCTAAGAATGATGAGGGGACAGATGTAAGGGGGATGGGCAGGGACAGGTGCCTGATGGCTGGAGAGGTTTATAAGAAGTTGTGTGAGGATCCAGCAGCCTTCGGTCTGGGTTCCAACCTCACATATAGTCTTGTGGGGAAAACAAGTACAAAATGCAGGATAAAGAAGCAGAAGAATAACAAGAGATGCCACTGCCCTCCAAAGAGAAATTTGTGGTGGTTGGTGAGGAAACAAGGAGCAGCTCTCCTGCTATCACCCCCCAAGGAGTTCGGTATTGTGTGTGATAACATTCTGCAGGGGCTTGGCCGGTATCTTGGAGGTAGGGGAATATGCTTCCCCCTTCCCCCACATTCCTGTGTGAGGATTGTTGGCCCCAAACCCAGGACATTGGCTCCCAGGGCTAGAGTGGCAGCTTCTGGATCTTGTACACAGCCCTCCCTGCCTGTAACTTGGCCCCAGGACCCTGACGGCAAGTCCCGGGGCTGGAGTGGCTGCTTCTTGGTGCAGTGGTGAATGATGGCCCCAGACCCATCACAGTGGGTCCCGGGGATGGAGTGGCAGCTTCTGGATCTTGTCCACAGCCCTCCCTGCCTGTAACTTGGCCCCGGGATCCTGAAGGTGGGTCCTGGGACAGGAGTGGCTGCTTCTTGGTGCAGTGGAAAGACATCGTAGTGTGCGAGGAATGACGGCCCCAGACCCATCATGGTGAGTCTCGGGGCTAGAGTGGCAGCTTCTAGGTATTGGCCACAGCCCTCCCAGCCTGTAACTTGGCCCCAAGACCCTGACGGTGGGTCCCAGGGCAGGAGTGACTGCTTCTTGGTGCAGTGGAACGACAGCGCAGTGTGCGATGAATGATGGCCCCAGACCCATCACGGTGGGTCCCGGGGATGGAGTGGCAGCTTCTAGATATTGGTCACAGCCCTTCCTGCCTGTAACTTGGCCCCGTAACCCTGACGGTAGGTCCCGGGGCAGGAGTGGCTGCTTCTAAATAAGGTGGAAAGACATCGTAGTGTGCGAGGAATGACGGCCCCAAACCCATCATGGTGGGTCCCAGGACTAGAGTGGCAGTTTCTAGGTATTGGCCACAGCCCTCCCTGCCTGTAACTTGGCCCCGGGACCCTGACGGCAGGTCCTGGGGCTGGAGTGTGCAGTGGAACAACAGCGCAGTGTGCGATTAATGATGGCCCCAGACCTATCACGGTGGGTGCCAGGACTAGAGTGGCAGCTTCTTTGTATTGGACACAGCCCTCCCTGCCTGTAACTTGGCTCCAGGACCCTGACAGCAGGTCCCGTGCCTGGAGTGGCTGCTTTTTGGTGCAGTGGAATGACAGCGCAGTATGCGATGAATGATGGCGCCAGACCCATCACGGTGGGTCCCGGGGCTAAGGTAGCAGCTTCTGGGTTTTGACAACAGCGTTCCCAGCCTTTAACGTGACCCCAGGACCCTGATGGCGGGTCCTGGGGCTGGAGTGGCTGCCTCTTGTCATGCGTGGAATAACTAGCGCCAGTGCCACTAGCAGCAGATATTGGTTGCCTGGGCAGGCTGTCAGGCTGCGTGGCATGAGCGGCAGTCAGGCAGAATGAGGGAGGGTCAGGGTTCAAGCTTTGCAACCTGGGCGGGTAGGCAGGCAGCATGTCATGAGAGGCAGTAGGGCTGGGCAGGTGGACTTGGGCAGGCTTTTAGCTAGGCAACCTTGGTGGGAAGACAGGCACCTTTACATGGGAGGAAGGACTGACTGCCTTAAGCTTTGAGCTTGGTGGCAAGCAGGGTGGGCAGACAGGCAGTGTTGCATGAGAGTCAGTAGGGCAGGCAGACTGGTACATTGGCAGCAGGGCAATCAGATAGGCTAGCAAAGACTGTGCAGTTCAAGAGAGTGAGAGCCAGTCAGCGTCACATTGGTGGGCTGACAAAGTGTAGCTAGCCATAGGCCAGCTGGCAGGCTTACAGTTTGTTTCCCAATGCCACCCTTCCATCCTGAGGTCAGTCAGATAAGGCGGATGAGGCCATCTAGTATGAGAGAGAGAAGAGAGAGAGAGAGAGAGGCAGGGTGGTTGCCAGGCATTCGGAGGCAGGGACAGCACCTCAGCAGCACAGGAGCAGTATCCATAGCCCAGACTGAGGACAAGGAGGTGGAGGAGGAGCCCTGTCCCAAGACTGCCCCTGGCATGGGATGGTGTGTGCCACTAAATCATCACTCCTTGTCAAGGGGTAGCTCGGGGAATCCCAGCAGCGGAAGGTTCACCTTCAGAAAGAGCAACTTCTCCACCAACTTGGCCCCCAGTCTCAGGCAGTGCAGGGCACATATGTCCCCAGGGGTGGAGAACACCCTCTCGCTGGGCACACTGGTTGGTGGGCAGGACAGGATACCCTTGGCCACTTTGGACAGGGCCGGCCACATGTTGGCCTTGCCGGCATAGTAGGACAAGGGATTGCTGCTGGGATCTATGCATGGGTCCTCCTCCAGAGGGGTCTCCACTGCTGCCGAGATGCCATCATACTCCCTCCGATAGCTCTGGGTGGGCACCACCTGCCCCACTGCCCTCAGCCATGCTACTTGCCCTTTTGTGCTGGGCCCCATGCTCCCCTGAGTGGACAGAACAGAGGAGGAGCTGCTGGCAGTAGGGGTCCTGCTGCTGGTGGTGGTGGTGCTGCTGCTACCCCTAGGGCTGGAGGCAGGGATAGACCCAGATGGCTGGAGGGGTTCACTTCTCCCACTCCCACCATCCCCAGGGGCATCCCGCTGCATGGCCCGCTCTGCCTGTCTGACCTTCTGGACCAGCGTAACCTTCCGTAGGCCATAGACCGTACTCTCGCGTGCCATGCTGCCCTTGATCCTGGGGTCCAGCATGGTTGCCATGACATATTCATCTCGGAGCAGGAGATCCTCGAAGCGCACACTCAGCCCCGCCTTCAACTTCTGAGCAAAGTCAATCACCTCATCATACATTCTCCTGCCCTGAGGACAACGATCCTGCCCCCCCCCCCAACTCCCAGAATCTCATCCAAGCTGCTGCGGAGACTATGCACCAGTGGGGTCACCTGGCTGAGGGTGGCAGTGGAGATGCTCAATGTCTCCGTGATTCCCAGGAATGGTCTCAGGACAAAGACAGTTTGGGATATAATATCCCATTCCCTGTTGTACCCTGGAGGTGCCTCGATCTCTGTCTCCAGTTCCACCTGATGTAGGGCGGATTTCTGTTCAAGAAGCCACTCGGGCATCAGGAAAGTGGAGTTCCACCGAGTGGACACATCCTGGACAAGGGTGTGCACTGAGGACCCTTGCTCAGCCTTCTTCTTCCCTTCACGCTATGGTTCAAGAAGCCTGCCAGCTTCCTCCCCCACACAACCAGGGAGCTAAGGGTGCCTGGCCCAATCCCCTTCTCCCCCAAGCCCAGAGCATCCTTCACCACGAGATGGAGGGTGTGTCCAGCGCAAGGGATGCTCGTGAAGCCCCCGTCACTGACTGCCTTAAGGATATTGGTCACGTTGTCCATGACCACACACCCCTTGGCGAAGGCCACGCCTGGAGTGACCCACTCCCTCACCATGGTGACCAGGGCTACCTCGAGGTTCCTCATGGTGTGGGCTGTCCATAACTTGGGCATGAAGCAGGGCCCACCTATACCCTGCTTCAGGTCCTCTCCTGCTACTGCCAAGCACTGCCTCTGTGTCCTGCCATCAGTGTGCCGTCACCGCCAGGTAGGTGTGCTGGGCATTTCTGGTGGACCACAGGTCATCGTGAAGTGGACTGTTGCCCCCCCCAGTCCCTGCAAACTGCTCCCTCACCCGCTACTTCAAAGCCCTATGGAGCTGTGGCACCACAGTCTGACTCAGGGTAGAACGGGAAGGCAGCTTAAAGTTGGGGGCCAGGAAACCAATCATCCGCTGTAANGGACCCTGACGGCAGGTCCTGGGGCTGGAGTGTGCAGTGGAACAACAGCGCAGTGTGCGATTAATGATGGCCCCAGACCTATCACGGTGGGTGCCAGGACTAGAGTGGCAGCTTCTTTGTATTGGACACAGCCCTCCCTGCCTGTAACTTGGCTCCAGGACCCTGACAGCAGGTCCCGTGCCTGGAGTGGCTGCTTTTTGGTGCAGTGGAATGACAGCGCAGTATGCGATGAATGATGGCGCCAGACCCATCACGGTGGGTCCCGGGGCTAAGGTAGCAGCTTCTGGGTTTTGACAACAGCGTTCCCAGCCTTTAACGTGACCCCAGGACCCTGATGGCGGGTCCTGGGGCTGGAGTGGCTGCCTCTTGTCATGCGTGGAATAACTAGCGCCAGTGCCACTAGCAGCAGATATTGGTTGCCTGGGCAGGCTGTCAGGCTGCGTGGCATGAGCGGCAGTCAGGCAGAATGAGGGAGGGTCAGGGTTCAAGCTTTGCAACCTGGGCGGGTAGGCAGGCAGCATGTCATGAGAGGCAGTAGGGCTGGGCAGGTGGACTTGGGCAGGCTTTTAGCTAGGCAACCTTGGTGGGAAGACAGGCACCTTTACATGGGAGGAAGGACTGACTGCCTTAAGCTTTGAGCTTGGTGGCAAGCAGGGTGGGCAGACAGGCAGTGTTGCATGAGAGTCAGTAGGGCAGGCAGACTGGTACATTGGCAGCAGGGCAATCAGATAGGCTAGCAAAGACTGTGCAGTTCAAGAGAGTGAGAGCCAGTCAGCGTCACATTGGTGGGCTGACAAAGTGTAGCTAGCCATAGGCCAGCTGGCAGGCTTACAGTTTGTTTCCCAATGCCACCCTTCCATCCTGAGGTCAGTCAGATAAGGCGGATGAGGCCATCTAGTATGAGAGAGAGAAGAGAGAGAGAGAGAGAGGCAGGGTGGTTGCCAGGCATTCGGAGGCAGGGACAGCACCTCAGCAGCACAGGAGCAGTATCCATAGCCCAGACTGAGGACAAGGAGGTGGAGGAGGAGCCCTGTCCCAAGACTGCCCCTGGCATGGGATGGTGTGTGCCACTAAATCATCACTCCTTGTCAAGGGGTAGCTCGGGGAATCCCAGCAGCGGAAGGTTCACCTTCAGAAAGAGCAACTTCTCCACCAACTTGGCCCCCAGTCTCAGGCAGTGCAGGGCACATATGTCCCCAGGGGTGGAGAACACCCTCTCGCTGGGCACACTGGTTGGTGGGCAGGACAGGATACCCTTGGCCACTTTGGACAGGGCCGGCCACATGTTGGCCTTGCCGGCATAGTAGGACAAGGGATTGCTGCTGGGATCTATGCATGGGTCCTCCTCCAGAGGGGTCTCCACTGCTGCCGAGATGCCATCATACTCCCTCCGATAGCTCTGGGTGGGCACCACCTGCCCCACTGCCCTCAGCCATGCTACTTGCCCTTTTGTGCTGGGCCCCATGCTCCCCTGAGTGGACAGAACAGAGGAGGAGCTGCTGGCAGTAGGGGTCCTGCTGCTGGTGGTGGTGGTGCTGCTGCTACCCCTAGGGCTGGAGGCAGGGATAGACCCAGATGGCTGGAGGGGTTCACTTCTCCCACTCCCACCATCCCCAGGGGCATCCCGCTGCATGGCCCGCTCTGCCTGTCTGACCTTCTGGACCAGCGTAACCTTCCGTAGGCCATAGACCGTACTCTCGCGTGCCATGCTGCCCTTGATCCTGGGGTCCAGCATGGTTGCCATGACATATTCATCTCGGAGCAGGAGATCCTCGAAGCGCACACTCAGCCCCGCCTTCAACTTCTGAGCAAAGTCAATCACCTCATCATACATTCTCCTGCCCTGAGGACAACGATCCTGCCCCCCCCCCCAACTCCCAGAATCTCATCCAAGCTGCTGCGGAGACTATGCACCAGTGGGGTCACCTGGCTGAGGGTGGCAGTGGAGATGCTCAATGTCTCCGTGATTCCCAGGAATGGTCTCAGGACAAAGACAGTTTGGGATATAATATCCCATTCCCTGTTGTACCCTGGAGGTGCCTCGATCTCTGTCTCCAGTTCCACCTGATGTAGGGCGGATTTCTGTTCAAGAAGCCACTCGGGCATCAGGAAAGTGGAGTTCCACCGAGTGGACACATCCTGGACAAGGGTGTGCACTGAGGACCCTTGCTCAGCCTTCTTCTTCCCTTCACGCTATGGTTCAAGAAGCCTGCCAGCTTCCTCCCCCACACAACCAGGGAGCTAAGGGTGCCTGGCCCAATCCCCTTCTCCCCCAAGCCCAGAGCATCCTTCACCACGAGATGGAGGGTGTGTCCAGCGCAAGGGATGCTCGTGAAGCCCCCGTCACTGACTGCCTTAAGGATATTGGTCACGTTGTCCATGACCACACACCCCTTGGCGAAGGCCACGCCTGGAGTGACCCACTCCCTCACCATGGTGACCAGGGCTACCTCGAGGTTCCTCATGGTGTGGGCTGTCCATAACTTGGGCATGAAGCAGGGCCCACCTATACCCTGCTTCAGGTCCTCTCCTGCTACTGCCAAGCACTGCCTCTGTGTCCTGCCATCAGTGTGCCGTCACCGCCAGGTAGGTGTGCTGGGCATTTCTGGTGGACCACAGGTCATCGTGAAGTGGACTGTTGCCCCCCCCAGTCCCTGCAAACTGCTCCCTCACCCGCTACTTCAAAGCCCTATGGAGCTGTGGCACCACAGTCTGACTCAGGGTAGAACGGGAAGGCAGCTTAAAGTTGGGGGCCAGGAAACCAATCATCCGCTGTAAGACCTTGTCCTCCACAATGGACAAGGGCTGGCCATCCAGGGCAATCATCTCGGCCAACAGATGCTTGGCGTTCTCCTGGAAGCTTCTGCCATGGCGCCTTGCCGATGGCCTTGACACATCCCCCCCACACCATCTCCTCCATGGCAGTCTGACGGCGCTGCTGGAGAGGCTCCTGCTGTAATTGTTCTGCCCCCATACTGCTCCTCCTGGTAGAGGCAGCAGCAGTTGGTTCAGGACACTGGCCCACTGAATGAGCCAGGCGACTGGCCGCTGGAGTCAGGAACCCGCTGGCATCCACTTCCCCTGCCTTCCTGCTCAGCAACACAGCACTGTGGCATGCCTTGAGGTGCCTGGTCATTGCAGTTGTGCCAAGGTTGACAAGCACCTGCCCACACTTCACCACATTATTGCACAGCGTGCACTGCACCTCTCTGGGATCATCTGCCCACACCAGCTTAAAATGATCCCAGACTGAGGATATCTTCCCCCCTCCTGCCTTCTTGTCCGCCCCAGCGGATGCACTGCTGCCAGCGCTGCTGGGAGGGGGAGAACTTTGTGGCACCGGTGATGCAGTACTGGGAAGAGGGTCAGACATTGCCTCATGTACAGAGAGCTCCTCTGCGGCACTAGTGTCACTGACTGCCTCTTCCTCACTGTCCCCGGTGATCACGGTGATGCCCCATGAAGGGGAGTACTGTGAACCAGAGGCTAGACTGCCCGTGCTCGCCATGCTGCTGGCACTCTCCCTGTGCCCCCCTCTATAGCTGCTAGTGCTGCTGCTGCTGCTCCTCTCCCTAGTACTGACATTGCCCGGGGATCGGGCCCTGCCTCTAGCAGCCGGGGTGGGATCCAACAGCTCTGGACTGCTGGAGATTGCCTCGACAGTGGGGGACATTGGTGGCCCTGGAGGAACATCGGAAGAAGCAGTCCAAGCACCTGCTCCAGCACCACCCGCAGCAGAGACAGATGCAGCCTGAGCCTCCTGCGGGCTTTCTGGTGCCCTGCATGGCAGTGGAGGAGGGCACTGCCAGGAGGCGATGCAGAGCAGACAGTTGCCCTAAAGCAGGCTGCTGAGTTTGGGGGGGGGGGTTGATACGCTCTGTCTCTGGCTACTGCTGCTGCCTGCTGCTGTTCCAAGTGCATGGCCCCACCCGCCTCTGGCACGTGCCCCATTGCCTCCCCTATGGGCAGCAGATTGACCTGTCCTTCCCTTCTCCATTTCTCTCTCCAAAATAATGATTATATATATATATATATATAAAAGAAAAAAATATTTTTGTATTTAAATTTTTTATCTAATATCTATGAACTAAATGGATTAAGTACACACTACTCCTACAAACACTAAAACTAAATCACTAAATGATATCTCTATCACTAAACTAACTCTCTTACAACTGTCTACTATCTGTAACCTAAATCTATCAAAATCATCTATATATTATTATATATGGGATGAGGGGGAATAATCAAACAACACAAGGAGTGGTACAAAACTGACATGAAACCTAAATCAATCTAATAATTCTACTCTAAATGAATCAAAAACAGGGGAAGGGAAGGGAATCAGGGATGGAATATGGGAGAGGGAAAGGATTCAATGGAGGGGGGAGGGAGGAAGGAAGATTGAACACAGGGAACACAGGGAGGGATAAAAACAAAAAATAGCAACTAAATCTATCTAAGGAAAGCTAAATAAATGATAATATGGAGGTTGATGGGTTGGATGGGTGAAATGGGAGGAGGATTAATATGGATTGAGAACAAAAATTTCTGGGAGAGAGGGAGCCTTCTGAAACGCCTGCTGTTCAGGAACAGTGACTAGTTCAGAAGGTATTGGGAAGGGGGGAGGCAGACAGTTTTGTTTCTTGCTGCGCCCGCCTCACCACAAGCCCATTGGCTCCGTGCATCCTAGCCCATGGCCAATCGCAGACTGCCAAGCCAGTGGTCTGAGGTGAAAAGGGATGGTGATTTTGCAGGCTAGCTGCTACTCCAAGCCACTCTCCAACCCTTCACCCCTGGTGCCTGGAAGTCTACTCCTAGATGAGTCAGATTACTTCCCCCTCCCTGCTACATCTGGCCTTCCAGTGACCTGACAGCAGACCATGTTTTAGCCACTCGAACTCAACCGAACGCGATCCGATCTTACCAAAGTGTTCAGCCATTTCGACATTTGGAATTCGGCCGGTTCAGTCTGTTTGTGTTCAGGTTCGGGTTTGAGTTCGGTCATCCAAATAGGCCGAGTTCGGGCCGAACCCTGAACTTCCGAACCACATTCACCCATCCCTAAAAATGTAACTTCGGAACGGCAACCACCAGCCGGAATCAAGCAAAATGATTCCCAGCTGGGGACAAAGCACGCAGCATTGCTCCCAGTCAACGAGTAAGAACACAGGCCAGGGAGGAAGATTTAAAGGGCGCACAGCTGCTGCTGCTACTGCTGCTGCTGATGATGATGATGATGATGCTGTCCCTCCACCACCTCCATATCCAGCACGACCACCTCCTCCACCTGCGCCTCCTCCACCTCCTCCTCTTCCTGCCTTGCTCTCTCACCCTCCGCTCTCCTCTCCCTTCCACCTCGCATCATCCCACCATGTCCCCCTGCTGCCAGGACGGGCCACCCCAGTGCCTGCAACTGGCCCAGGGGATGAGGCACCCCGGAAACAGGTAAGGGGAGTGAGGGGGGCAGCGGTCCAGGAGCACCAAGGGGGGTGGGCAGGCCAGCAGGTGGGGGGAAAGGGCCAGGGACACGGGGCTGTTGAAACCCGACAACCAACACACACCCCCTTATGACCCACAGACATGGGGAAAGGCCCTGGAGACCATGCCCCCAGAGGACAGGGCCGGAGTGTAGGTGGAGGAGGAGGGACAGGAGGAGGGGGAAGACCGTGACTTGGAGGGCACCCACGGGAGAAGGCCGTACCACCGACGGGGGCAATGGGCGCACAGAGAAACCCAGGAATTCATTAGGATCTGGGGGACCGTGAAGCACCAGCAGGAGCTAGCCATGAACCAGCTCAATGAACATGTCTACAAGGAGATCATGCGGGACATGGAGGCAGCGGGGCACCACAGGACAGTGGCACAGTGCCTATCAAAGGCCAAGGAGCTCAAGAGGAGGTACAAGGTCATAAAGGATAACAACAGGCAGTCCGGGCACAAAGCCTGGACTGCCCCCTACTATGATGCCCTGGACCGCATCCTGCACATGAAGGGCTCCATAGTCACCCTGCACCTCATGGGGCGTGCTGTGGTCCAGGGCAGGGAATGGGCCAAGGTACCCCCTCCCCTCACAGCCCCCATTGAAGGCACCGGCTCCAGGAGCCCCACCCCCAAGAGGAACACCCCGGGACCTCGGGGACCAGCAGGCCCCCCTCGTGCACCAGCCCAGATAGCCCCCAGTCAGTGTCCATAACAGGAGGATACGAGGCCAGCACACTGGTCACCCTCAGCCAGTGGACGCAGGGGGACCCCAGCAACACCAAGGGGACAGCCTTGGAGGGCTCCGAGACCAACATTGAGGTTGAGCAAGTGGGTGGGACGGGTCAGGGACTGAGGGGGAAGGCCCAAGGGGGGAAAGGGGCACACAGGCCATGGGGCAGCCCTCAGAACCCCCCCCAAAACCACGGACCATGGAAATGGGGCCTGGGGCCCAATCGGGGGACATGGTCATCCAACCCCCACCCACCCCTCCCCATTCCCATACAGGTCAAGGCATGCCCTGGCACCTGTGAAAGCCTAGTGAGGGAGATGAAGGCGAGCAGTCCCAGGAGCAGCCAGAGGGCCCAGGTGAGGCAACACAACATGGGGGGGCAGAGGCCCAGGGAGGCAGGGCGGGGGAACTGGACCCTGGGGGCGTGGACTCATGGGGAGGCTGGGGGAGGGCACCTGCCACACTCCCGAGGAGAAGCAGTGCCCCCCATCTGTGACATGGGATGGGGGGTGGGTGGCTGGGGTGGATAACCATCCCCTGCCATGCACCCTAAAAGGGCAACTCGCCGGGTCCCAGCAGGGTGGCCCCATACCCATGGCTCAGCGGATGAGGGAGCACCAAGCACGGGTACAGCAATGCAGGGAGGAGCAGGCGGAGGACATAGTCTGCTTCACCACCGAGCAGGGTGAGCGGATAATTGCGGCTATCGATCAAATTGAGGCAGCCACTGAAAGGGCCGTTCAGCAGGCGGAGGCCAGGGACCGGAGGCTGCAGGCGGAGGTGCACCTCGAATGGAGGCGGGAGTTCCAGGAGCACAGCAAGTAGGTGAAGGCGTTCGGGCGGCTGGAACAGGCCATAGACCAGATGGTATAGGAGCACTCAGCCAAGATGGACTGGTGACATTGGCACCTTGCTGCTCCTACACGCGGGTACTATGAGTGCTAATGTGATGGCAGCCACCCCTCCAGGCAACCTGCCTGCCTCAGCCCTGATGCCAGGCCCCCCGGTGCTCCCCCCACCGCCCCAGCCGCCGGCATGGTCGCTGGGCCTGCACTTCTGCCTACCGGTCCCTGTGGGCCTCCGGAAGTAGCATCTGCCCAGGGGGCCCCCACTGGCCCCAGGGCCACCCACCCTCCCACCACCGCCCAACCCTCAGGGCACCAAGGCCTCCCAGGACACTGTCGGGGACATGGACAGCGGGGGGGGGGGGAGAAGGGGAGCTCCTAGAACTCCACGGTGTCCATTAGGTGGCCGAGATGGAGGCCCCAGAGATGGGGGAGAAGGGGGGAAGGGGAAAGGTGGCCTGAGGGGGGGCACTGGGAAGTGGGGGATGGGAGAAGTGGTTGGAGCACATGTAGAAGGGAGCTAAAATAAATGCACGAGCACCAAAGTCGCCTCCGTGTTTCTGCTCATGGCCCCGGGGCCAGAGGCGCAAAGGTTTATAGCAGCACGGTTAGGGTGCTGCTGGGGGCCCTGGGTTGGTGGGGAGGGAGTGTGCGACCTCAGCCCTCAACCTCCCGGCTGATCCGCTTTGCCAGGGCAGCACGGATGCACTTTGTGTATCGGTACTCCTGCGGGTTCTCCGTGTTCATGTAGAGAGGCACGGGGCCGGGAGGGCACCGGGGCATGGGGTACTGGAGGGCAGCCCCATCGGTCTCGCACACATTGTGCAGCACGCAGTAGGCTCCAATAATGAGGGAAAAGGTCTCCCCCGTGTAGTCCAGCTGGCCCACAAGGTTCCTCCAGCGCTGCTTGAGGACCCCAAAGGCTCTCTCGACCACGGTCCTGCTCGTGCACAGGTGGGTATTGTAGAGCGCCTCCGCAGGGGTCCTGGTGACTAGGTACACTTTAATCAGCCAGAGGGTGAGTGGATAGGCAGGGTCCCCCAGGATGCAGGGGGGCATCAGCACCCCCTCGATCTGGGTCATCCCCATATCTGCGAAGTCCCCGTGGTACATCCGGGCATAGAAGGGAGAGATGGTCATGATCCGGGCATCATGACTGTGACCAGAGTTGCCCGTGTAAATGTCTATGTACCGACCACAGTGGTCCACGACCGCCTGCAGCTGCAGGGAGTGGAACCCGTGTCAGTTGACATATTCCGAGGCCTCTCCAGCGGATGGGTGGAGAATCTCTATGTGGGTGCCATCCACAGCGCCCATGCAGTTGGGGAATCCTCCAGCTGCAAATCCGGCCATCACGGCCTCCTGGTCTACCAGCTGGATCGCTCAGTCCAGGAGCATGCCCTCCACCGCCACACAGACATCCTGCAGGATCCCGGCGATGGTGTTCACCCAAACGCCAAAGTGCTGAGAGACGGAACAGTAGGAGTCGGGTGTTGCAAGGGCCCTGACCCCAATGGCCACCTGTTGGACCATGAGAATGGGGACCCACATGGGGGTGTCCTGTCTCTCCAGCCAGGGCGTTAACAGTTTGGAGAGTCACAGGAGGATGTGCCTGTCCATCCAAAAGTGCGTTCTCCAGGTGGCGTCATCCCATTGGGCCAGTGCCCCGGCCCATCACCGCTGTACCCACTCCGTGACCCATACACACTGGTCAATGGGCATAGCGACCAGGGCTGCATGCCCCATGGTCTCCCTCTGCCACTGGAGCCAGTTGGCCACCTCGCAGAGCACATCAGCCTGCTGCCAGGCATGGAGGAGGGTCTGTCGGGCCGCCCCAGGCATCCGCTGGGCCCTGAAGTGGGCCAGGGAGTGCCTGAACCCATGATAGGCTCTCCGGGCTCTGGCAGTGCTCCTGGCCATGCACACCCGCAGTCACCAGGTGCACCTCAGCGTTCTGGATATGCAGGAGGTCAGTGTGTGAGCGGTACCACTCCATGAAAACAGCTAGGTGCATCCCGCAGGTGCCCAACCATTGCAGCTCCATGGTGACTGGTGCCCCGGGTGGGTTGGATCTGCACCTGTTATAGGATGGGGTTTGTGTAGCCCCCGCCCCTGGTTGCACCCTGCCAACCAGGCTCTGGGCCCCGGGTCACCCTGGCTGTCCCCCAGGCTGGCAAGCCCGGCTCCTGCAGGGCGTGCAGGCAGGGAGGCCATGAGCAGTCCAATGCGCGCACCTGCCTTCCCTTCAGGGGGCCTGTCGAATGATCCTGCCTTCACCCGGGTGTGTGTGGGCAGCAGCTGCATTTCTGCTGTCATCACCTCCCACCTCTTGGTGTCGGCTGCCTGTTGTCCTCGCTGCCCTGCTTAGTGTGTAGGCTTTCCTGTCCATGTACTTTGTTCTAGGAGCTGGGCTGGGTCTGCACCCCACGCCTTGCTCTGTAGCCGTACAATTTTGTGGCCTGTGCCCTTATCGTTTGGCCTTGGAGCTCACCTGCTTCCCCTCCCATCCCTCCAGGGATTGTGGGGCCCTCCGTTCCTTACACTTAGTATCTGCCGCTTGCTGGACCATGACTGCCCGCTCATCCCCAGGGCTCCCAGGCTGCAGAACCCCCGGGGTCCCCCATAGCTGGACCTTCCACGAGACCATGGCCCTGTGTGACCTGTGTCATTCCCCAGCTGTGCAATTGCTCCTGAGCTTCCCAGACAGCCTCACAGGTGCCTACAAGAGTATGAGCTCCGGGCTCCGGTACTATGGCTATGTGGTGAGCGCACGCGACTGCCGGCTGCATACGGAGACGCAAGGCCTGTGTCCCTTTCCGGATGAGCACATTCCAGAGATCAGGTGCTCGCATGTGGGGTGGTCAGCAGTGGAGACTGTGTCTGTACTCTCTGTGTGCAGCCTGGCTGCCTACACGGCCTGTCTGGCAGAGGGGGGTCCTGCCCTGGCTGTGTCCTTCTTTGGCTGTGTTCATGGGGCCCGAGGTTACCAGCGGTCCTGTGGGGTGATCTATCACCACCTGTTGGAGCTGGGTCACTTTCTGTGGCCCCCAGCTGCTGACTATAGCTTGTCAGAGCCCTCTGAAGTGGAGGTGTCCCAGGGGCTGGGCCAGCAACCGCTTCCTCCTCCTCCTCCTCCTCCTCCTCCTCCTCCACCCTTCGGTCTCCAAGTGGCAGGTGGCCATGGCAGGGGTACCAAATGGTACCAAATGGAGGAGGATGTGATGCCCGCCCCTAGGTCCCGTGCATCCCTTTTGCCTTTCCCCAGCATTCCGGGGGACAGGTCCACAGAGCTGACCCCAAAGTTTCCTTTCTATTTATATATTTTAATGTTTGGTTTTAGTTTTATAAAGTTATAGTAATGTGTTGTTGTGGTGGTTGAAAAAGTTTTTATAAAAGTTATATTTGTTGTTATGAGCTTTGTTTGACCTGTCCTATATTTTATCCCTCTCTGCTGAAGTTCTGGCAGGTGGCAAATCCCTACCTTACAGCAGCAGCAGCAGCACATGTAGTAGCGTATTAGCTCCAAGATGTGCCAGCAGCAGGGTCTCAACTTGTAGACAGCCCCCCAGGAGGGGCAGGACTTGTGTCTGTGTCGGTGTGCCAGAGAGAAAAAGAGACAGACTCTTTGGCAGCAGGCGGAGGGTGCTAGTGGTCAGAAGGGCTCTTTCAGCAGCTTCAGCAGGCATTTGTGGGTGGGTGCAGGGAAATAGGCTGGTTGGGGGCAGGCTGGCATGCAGACACCAGTGGCCACTGGCCAGTCAAGCACGAGCGACAGCACCCAGCAACAGCACCCAGCGACGACAGCACCCAGCGACAGCACCCAGATGATGGATCTTGGAACTGGAGTGACTGCTTCTGGATGCAATGCAATGGAATGACAGCCCCCCATGACTGGAATGATGGTTCCAGAATCTTGAGGATGGTTCCTCGGACAGGCATGACTGTTCTTGGTTGGGCACACTTCATTCAATCATGCGATAGGTGGTAGCAGCAGGTACAGGGAGGCACACAGGCAGGCACATATAATACGCTGTGTGTTATTTCTTTCTCATTCTGGTAGGTTTGCTGCTGGATGTGAGCACAGATGAGAGCTCTCGCTGGTTCTTGCAGGTGGAAGGAAGCTTGAGCTGGATACACCTCTCCCCCTCCACTCCCATCTCTCTTGTTCTATCCGGAAGCCTCTCTCTCTCTCTCTGGACATATAGGTGACCACATGGGTGGAATCGTGTATGTCTCTCCTTATAGCAGTGGGGAGATTTCTCTCTCTCTCTCTCTCTCTCTGAACAACAGGTTGCTAAATCAGAAAGAAAAGGTGGAATGACAGCGCCCCGTGAGCAGAATGATGGTCCCCAAAAGCCTGATGCGGGGTCCTGGGACAAGAGTAGCAGCTTCTGGATGCAGAATTATGACAGCCCTCCCTGCCTGTAATTTAGGCCCCAGAACCCTAATGGCAGGTCCTGGGGCTGGAGCGGCTGCTTCTTTAGACAGTGGAATGACAACTCCCTGTGAGTGGAATGACAGGCCCAAGAACCCTCCCCTGCTCAATCAGGGAGCTAAGGGTTCCTACCCCAATCCCCTTATCCCTGAAGCCCAGAGTGTCCCTGACCACAAGATGGAGGGTGTTTGTGGCGTAAGGGATGCTCGTGTGGAGGATGAATCTGGTACAGGGACAAAACCTAAACGATTGCTCTCACTGTATTAGGCTTCTGGTTCCTGCTCCAAGATTTCTAGGCCTCTGTCCTAATAAGAAGTGCTTGCATTTTCAGTTTTAGGAATTTAGGCTTCTCAAGCAGAAAGCCGCCTTGCATAAGGTTCAACTAGTGAAGGACAGTGGGGCAAGCAGCATGGCTGAGGGCAGTGGTTGAGGTGGTGCCCAGGCAGAGCTACCAGAGGGAGTAGGATGGCGCCTCAGGAGCAGTGGAGACCTACCTGAAGGAGGAGCCGTGCATTGATCCCTTGGCCTACTGGGCCGGCAAGAACAACGTGTGGCCAGTCCTGTCCAAAGTGGCCAAGGGTCTCTTGTCATGACCACCAACCAGTGTCAGCAGCAATCGCGTGTTCTCCATGGCGGGGGACATTTGCTCCCTGCACCGCCTGACACTGGGGGTCAAGTTGGTGGAGCAGTTGTTTTTCATCAAGGTGAACCTTCCACTGCTGGGATTCCCCGAGGTGCCCTTAGACATGGATTGATGGTGCAGTGGCACACACCATCCCATGCCAGGGGAAGTCTTGGAACGGGGCTCCTCCTCAATCTGGGCTGCTGCTTATGTGCTGAGGTACTGTCCCTCCCTCGCCGTTGCCTGTCGCCCGCTCTGCCCCCCCTTCTCTCTCATACTAGATGGCCTTGGCCGCCTTATCTGACTGACCTCATGATGCAAGGTGGCATTGGTAAACTGTAAGCCTGCCAGTCAGCCTCTGACTAGACGATCTCAGTCCGTCAATCTCAGCCCGCTCTCTCTCTCTCTCATAGTGCACAGTCTTATCCAGCCTATCTGAGTGCCCTGCCAAGCTCAAAACCTGCCTCAGCCCACCTGCCTGCCTCTCTAGTCATGCTGCCTGTCTGCCCTCCCAGGTTGCCCAGCTCAAATCCTGCCTCAGCCTGCCTGCCTGCCTCTCATGCCACGCTGCCTGTCTTCCCACCTAGGTTTCCTAGCTCAAAGCCTTTCTCAGCCCTCCTGCCTGCCTCTCATGCCACGCTGCCTGTCTACTCACCCAGGTTACTTAGCTGAAAGCCTGACTCAGGCCACCTGTCTGCTTCTCATGCCACATTGCCTGTCTGCCCACCCAGGTTGTCTAGCTCAAAGCCTGCCTCAGCCCACCAGTCTGCCTCTCATGCCATGCTGCCTGTCTGCCCACCCTGTCAACCCTGGGTGATGTTCCCCACTGGCCTTGTAATCCTGCTGCTGCTGTCTCCTTGTCCATGGGTGTTCTGCTCTTGAAAATCCAAATGTTCCCATGCAATCCTGCTGCTGCCATCTTCTGCTGTATGGGAGTTCTTCCCTGGCAAATTCTACCATCATGGCTCGGCTCCATGGGTGCAGTGCACAGGCAAATCCTGCCAATGCCATCTCTGCTGTTCCACGGGTTCTGTGCCTGAGGAATCCAATATCTGCTCCTGCTGCCAATTCTGCCTCTTGGAAATCCAATGTCTTCTGCCACTGTCAGTGATGCCTGTGCTGTGCCACTGCATCCAGAAGCTACCACTCTAGTCCCAGGACCCACCATCAGGGTTCTGGGGCCCATCATTCCAGTCACAGAGAGCCGCCTTTCAACTGTGTCAACAAACAGCCACTCCAGCCCCAGGATCCACCATCAGGGCTCTGGGGTCTGTCATTCCGCTCGAAGAGAGTCATCTTTCAACCGTGTCAAGAAGCAGCTGCTCCAGCCCCGGGATCGACGGTCAGGGTTCTGAGGCCTATGTTACTGGCAAGGAGGGCTGTCCAATATCTAGAAGCTGCCACTCTAGCCCCAGGGACCCATGCTCAGGGATCTGGGCCCGTCATTCCGCTTGCAGAGAGCCATCGTTCAACTGCATCAAGAAGCAGTCACTCCAGTCCCAGGACCCACCATCAAGGTTGTGGGGCCTACGTTACTGGCAGGGAGGGCTGTCCATCCAATATCTAGAAGCTTCCACTCTAGACCCAGGGACCCACCCTCGGGGTTCTGGGGTCATCATTCCGCTCAAAGACAGCCATCGTTCAACTGCATCAAGAAGCAGCCACTCCAACCCCAGGACCCACCATCAGGGTTCTGGGGCCTACGTTACTGGCAGGGAGGGCTGTCCATCCAATATCTAAAAGCTGCCACTCTAGCCCCAGGGACCCACCCTCGGGGTTCTGGGGCCATCATTCCGCTCAAAGACAGCCATCGTTCAACTGCTTCAAGAAGCAGCCACTCCAACCCCTGTCTCTTATACACATCTAGATGTGTATAAGAGACAGCTCCATCCAATATCTAAAAGCTGCCACTCTAGCCCCAGGGACCCACCCTCGGGGTTCTGGGGCCATCATTCCGCTCAAAGACAGCCATCGTTCAACTGCATCAAGAAGCAGCCACTCCAACCCCAGGACCCACCATCCTGTCTCTTATACACATCTAGATGTGTAGAGAGAGAGAGAGAGAGAGAGAGAGAGAGAGAGAGGCTCCCCACTAGAATGAGAGGGATGGCAGGAGGTGGAGGGGGAGAGGTGCATCCAGCTCAAGCGGCCACCTGCCAGAACCTGCGAGAGCTCTCATCTCTGCTCATGCTCAATGCCCTGGGCCACATCCAGCAGCAAACCTACCTGAATGAGATGAAAATAACACACAACATATTATATGTGCCTGTATGCCTGTGTGCGTTCCTGTACCTGCTACCACCTATCACATGATTGAATGAAGTGTGCCCAACCAAGCACTAATTCTAGGGACATCATTCATCTCCCATAGGCTGTCATTCCACTGTACCTGTAGCAGTCATGCCCGTCCCAGGAACCATCAACAAGATTCTGGGACCATCATTCCAGTCACAGGGGGCTGTCATTCCATTCCACTGCATCCAGAAGCCTGGTGTCCGCATGCCAGCCTGCCCCCCCACCAGCCTACTCATTCGCACCCACCCATGGATGCCCGCTGAAGCTGCTGAAAGAGTCCCTCTGACCACCATCACCTGCTGCCCGCTGCCAAAGTGCCTCTCTCTCTTTCTCTTTGGCACACCCACACAGTCACAAGCCCTGCCCCTTCTGGGGGGCTGTCTTCAAGTTGAGACCCTGCTGCTGGCACATCTTGGTGCTAATATGCTAATGTTACATCCGCTGCTGCTGTCACGTAGAGATCAGACAAGCTGTATATACAATGAGATTCTGCCACCTGCCAGAAGCAGCACAGAGGGATAAAGGATTGAACAGGTCAAACAAAGCTGATAAGGTAACAAATTTAACTTTTATAACAACTTTTAACATTAACTACAAACATTCAACTTTGTCAAACAGAAAACAAACATACAAACAAAGGAAACCAACTTTGGAGTCTGCGGTGGAACGTAGGGGAATGTGGGGGAAAAGGGAAATGGGTACGCGGGAGTGAGGGGTGGGCATCAAGTCCTCCTTTGGCTGATAGCCGTGTCACTGGGCATAGTCGAGGGCCTCCGCCAAGGACTCCTGCCATTTGGAGACTGACTGGTGGTACAGTTCCACATCAGCAATCTCCGAGCAGAGATACTCAGAGTATGCCTCCACCTTGTGTTACTGTGCCTCTAGGTCCTGGAACTGTCCCTCCGGTTGGCTCTCCATTGTAAGGGCTTGTCCATGTATTTTTTCTGGGCCTCCAGAAACTCCTGGGTAGGCCTCTCAACTTGGGCCCAAAAAGCTCTTGCTGCTTCAGGCTCCTCCTGGGGGGACTTCTCAGTGGTGCTGGAGGAGGGGGAAGGGCTGTGCTGGTGGTGGCGCTTTTGAATTACCTTCCCCCCCTTCTTCCGGTGCTGCTCCTCCACGCCAGAGTTTGCCGCGACACCTTCTGCCGGTGCACATTTTCAATGTGAGCGATGAGCCCTGATGTCATCCCCTAGCTGTCCCTTTTGATTTTNTGCTCCTCCACGCCAGAGTTTGCCGCGCCACCTTCTGCCGGTGCACATTTTCAATGTGAGCGATGAGCCCTGATGTCATCCCCTAGCTGTCCCTTTTGATTTTTTTCCTGCATATCTAAAGAACATAAAAAGATAATAACATAAGAAGTGCCATACTGTGTTAGACCGATGGTCGGTCAAGCCCTGCCTGCATTCTATCTCCACAAGTGGGTTGGTGGTCAATCTCTCTCTTCAGGGGACTTCCTAACTGTTCATAGAGCAATCCATTCCCTGTTGTTCCAGCCCCCATGCCTGACCTTGCATACGGCAAATATGCCTTTAGCCTTATCGTACCATCGCCAGACATCGGACCTGGTGCACCTGCTTTCTGGCAATGGCAACCTCAGTCTGGATGGTGTCCTATGCCTGGCACCAGCAGTGGGGATGGCATCATTACCCTCTCTGAAACAGGAACACACAAACAACACCTAAATAATATCATGCATTTATAATGATGCCTCAAGTCCTCCATCCTTGGGGTGCTAGGGGATGCTAGGTATGGCAAATGGAGAGACCCTTGCTACTGGCACATGCAAATCCTGCCCTTCTTGCAGTGCTAGCGCTGGAGACCCTTGCTGGCATGTGCAAATCCTGCCCTTCTTTGGGTGCTAGGGATGGCTGGCATGTATTTTGGTGGGTGATTCCTTCGGCTCCTGCCTGACTGCTGGAAGAGCCCCCCACACCATCTCTCTCTGTGGCAGACATTCGCTGCCACCCATTGATGCCTACTGTTTGTGCCTGACTGCCTACCACCCATCCACCAACCTGCATACCAGTGAGCTTGCTCTAAAGGGTAGTATTCATCTTGTCCTCAAAGTAAAAATAAAGTTTAAAAACCTGGCAACACCTCCTGTGCCCTCTTGCTCCTATGACAAGGAGCCGACCTCCACCACCTCAAGTTCCGATGGTCCAGCTGCAGCCTCTTCCTCCTCCACCTTGACCTTCCTAATCCTCTTCATTTTTTTCTCCCAACACACACTCAATAAACAACCAAACAAAACACCCACCAACTCACAACCAACCAGCCAAACCAACACAGCAAAACCAACAGTCCACCATAACCAAACCACACCAAACAAAACCACACAGCCAGTCAGCCACAACACACACGCTCTCTCTCCAGATAAGCTCTGCATGCACTCAAAATTCTGGTTTCTGGTACGATTACGGGATCATGCGAGAGCGATACCGATACTGATTTATTATTATTATTATTATTATTATTATTATTATTATTATTATTAACAAACATTTATATAGCGCCAGCAGTGTACCTGGCACTTTACAAAGTAATAAAATAGACACGGTCCCTGCCCCTAGGGCTTACAATCTGAGAGACAGGAGCTGGGGGAGAGACTTAGGAAGGGGAACAGAGGGAGAGACAAGGGACAGAGGGAGAGACAAGGCTTGGCCGAACCGAGCTCCACTGAACCAAACGACCGAATCCAAACTCTGTTCCAGGACCGAAGGACCAAACCTAAACCCGGTTCCCGAATTGAACGACTGAACAATTGAACTGCGTTCTGTTCGCACATCCCTGTCATCAGCCCACACCAACTTTAAATGTGCCCAGACAGAGGATTTTTTGCCCCCTCATGCCTTTTGGCCCACATCAGGTGATGCACCTCTGCCAGCACTGCTGGGAGGGGCAGAAGGTGGTGGTGACACAGCTCTGGGAGGGACAGCCATTGCCTCAGCTCCAGACATCTCCTGTGCAGAACTAGTGTCTGCCTCTGCCTCACTGTCCCCAATCACGGTGATGTCCTGCGAAGGGGAGTACTGGGACCCTGAGGCTTGACTGCCCAGTGCCCACCATGCTGCTGCAACTCTCCCTGTGAACCCTAAACCTGTTACTGCTGCTGCTGCTCCTCTCCCTGCTGCCATTGCCTGGGGATGGGGCCCTTTCTCTTTCAGCCAGGGTGGAATCCACCAGCCCTGGACTACTGGGGATCACCTCAACAATGGAGGACATTTTTGGCCCTGGAGGAATAATAGAAGCACCTGCTCCTGCAGCAGCAGAGACTTCCACAGCCTCATGTCCTGAAGGCCTTCCTGTGCCCTGCGTGGCAGTGGAGGATGCTGTCAGAAGGCACCGCCGAACCACTCCCAGGCTAGTGGCACTGCTGGGGCCCTCGGAAGCCTGTCACCCAAAAGTCAGGCCTGTGGAGTTTGGGGTGTGGTGATGGGCTCTGTCTGCTGCCTGCTTCCACTCCTCTGGCACAACCCCTACCACCTCTCCCACATGCCCCACTGCCTGAACCTGCCTTATTGGCAGCAGACCGGCCTCTCCTGCTTCTGCTTCCCTTCTCTATGTCTTCCAACCCAAAGAATGCACTTAAAGTTTATATATATAAACTTTTATATATAGAAGCTATATATATAACTTTTATATATAAACTTTAAGTGCATTCTTTGGGTTGGAAGACATGGAGAAGGGAAGCAGAAGCAGGAGAGGCTGTTCTGCTGCCAATAAGTATATATATATTTATTCAAATTTTTATCTAATATTATATATATCTACACTAAGACTAACTGCTATTAACTATTCTAAAACCTATGGAACTAAATGGAATATCTAATAACTACAAAGACCTAGTCCTACAAACACACTATAAAACTCCTACAACTGTCTATATCTATAATAGCTATCTAATATCTATCTATCTATCTTACACAGGGAGGACACAGACAGCTCACACCAAACAACACAGGGAGGGGTACAAAACTAAAATGAAACCTAAATCAATCTAATCCTACACTAAATAAATCCAAAAACAGGGGAAGGGAATCAGGGATGGAATATATAAAGGAAGGAGGGGTGGATTCAATGGAGGGTAGGAAGAAAGACACAGGGATGGTAAAAAAGAAAAATAACACCTAAATCTATCTAATCTAAACTAAATAAATGATATTAGGGAGGCAAATGTGTGGGATGGGTGAAATAGGAGGAGGATGGCAATGGATTAGGATCACAAACTGCCAGGAGAGGGAGACTTCTGAAAACACCTGCTGTCAGGAACAGTGGCTAGCTCAGAAGGTGTTGGAAGGGGGGAGGGCAATGATTTTTGTTACTTGCTGCACCTGCCTTACCACAAGCCCCATTGGCTCCGTGCAGCCTAGGCCTCCTGTCCCACATGTCCAATCACAGACTGCAAAGCCAGTGGTCTGATGAGAAAATGGATGGTGATTGGGCAGGCTGACTGCTACTCCAAGCCTCTCCACCACTGGTGCCTGGAAGTCTGCTCCTCAGCTTCCCCCCCCCCCCGTGCCTGCCTGTGCCTGTCAGTCATGTTTTTCCTGCCCGAACTCATCCAAACTCACCCAAACATGGCCAAACTTTTCGGTCGTTTTTGAGTTCGGATCGAGTTCGGGTTCGGTCTGCTCGGGTTCGGTTCAGACGTTTGGTTTGGTCATCTGAACAGACCGAGTTCAGTCTGAACTCTGAACTCCTGAACCGCGTTTGCACATCCCTATTAATTACTGTGATAGTTTAACCAAAATGCTTAAATACAGGAGGACCTGTAATTAGACATGGGGTAAGGAAACCTTTCCTTTCTGGGTCCCAGTTTGGAAATTAGTACAGGTTCTGAAGGTTGTGAAGGCGTTGGGGATGGGGGTGCAATAGGAGTGTGCTGAGGAAGAGAAGAGCCCAGTTCATGGATTTATTCCATGGATTTCTCCTCAACCCTTGAGTGCATGCCTACCCTTTGCCTGAGCTCAGGCATTCAGGGCTTCAGGATAGGAACTGATTCCTCCAGGGGTAAAATTCCAGAAATGTAAAGGAGACAAATAAAAACTAGTCATGGGGCACATTTGGTCCCTGGATCCGACATTTCTCACCCCTGGTGTAGACTATTCTAATATAACAGATGCTGTTTCTCTTAGAGCTCATTCTTTATCTCAGCATCATTCCTGGTTTCTTTTCATATTAGTTTTGCATTGTGTTTCCTACCTTTATTAATTTTATTCTATAGTTCTTTTCACTCAATCTCTGAATTTCTGCTTTCTCCTTTGCTATACTGCGCTTTTCTTTCCATCTAGTATCTTAACAATGTTTTGACTTATGTCAGATGTACTGTGCCTCCTGAAACAATTAACTGATTGCACATCCCTGCTAAGATAATTTGTCATCATGAGGCTGGATTGATCATGTGATACATCAGTGTCTTAAGAACAGCTCTTTAAACATCACTTTTTATATTTATAATGTTAACATGAATGACCCCAAACTTCATAAATCATTGATTTTACAAACTGGCAGTGTTCCCAGTTATATAAATCACATTGTTGTACACACCACTAATCCCTTCCATGCTAAACTGCTGTTCCTGAGTGTTTGTGGTGGGTGCTACCATGCGTATGCCTCTGCTTTTTAATTAAAAGTTTTAAAATGAGTCAAAACTTTCAAGAGATGCAATCCACTCTTCTGCTCTGTCGCCTGTGGCAACATCCAAAAAGCTAAATGTTGCAGAGAGAATAAAGCCCTTTGCAATGTTGAGCTAGTATTGAGTATGTGAAAATCCATGCTTGTATTCCTAATTACTGTCTGTCAACTTAATGCAACTAGCAGAGAAGAGAAGAGAATCCCTTTACTTCTGCTTTGTAAACCTTAATTTACTCAACCCCCCTAAAACTACAAATAGAGATTTTATATATAGTTCATCCCAAAACCTCTAGGTTAGAAACTGGAATGGTGATAGATCTGCACATGCGTGACAGCGGGAAGCTTGGAATTGCCGGTGCTCTGCTACCCAAGCTCTAAATTGCCCCTGTTAAAGTCTGCAACTGAAAAAAGGAAACTCAAATAAAGAAAGCTGACCACTATGACTGGAAAGAACAAGACTAGACAGAAGATCTCACAAGAAAATATCCTGGAAAGATTCTGTAGGAGAAACTCCGTGGTGCAGCCCAGAGAAGCGGAGAGACAGCACGGCGAGACAAGCATGGCTGGAGAAGTGCGCGAAACTGACAGGGGGTCAAATTCAACTGACACTAAAGATGACAGCGGGGCAGGCAAGTCTCTGCACAAATTAATAGGAAAAATGAAAAAGGAGATCAGAGGAGATATGAAGAAGTTAAAGTCCTCCGTAGATGAGGGAAACAGGAAGTTGGAGGGACTAGCCAGGAGGACCAAGGTAACGGAGGGTAGGATCTCTGTGGTAGAGCATCAGGCCCTGGTAGTAAATTAACAGCTTGCGGAACTTCAGAAAACAAATGATTTACTGAAAGAAAACTGTGAAGACCTAGAAAATGTTGGAAATGCAAGGACTGTGAGATCATTGCATCCGTTTGCCCAATGCAGAATTTACAGAGGAGTGTGAGTAGCTAATCATCAATAAGCAGGCCAGAAGCATACTTAAGCTTAAGTAGCTTTATTAGGAAATACATGTAGTATAGGAAAGGTCTACATCTATACTAAGTCCTAAGACTAGGTGTGTTCAGGAGGGAAGACGGAAGCTCTCTGAGACACAAAGAGATGAGAAACCTCCTGGGGGAGGAGATTGACCAATCAGGGCCTGGCAGAAGTAGTAGAGATAGGATGGGGGAAGGGTTCCCTGATCTGTCTGTCTACTCCTGCTGTTTCTAGCAAACAAGCAGGATGAGGTGCTTAGGGGGGATGCAACCAAAGGAATGTATTTCCAACAGCCCTTCTCATCGTCCCGGGCACAGAATCATTTATGTGCACTGCTCACAATTCCCAATGCTTCTTGTAGCCTCTGGAAATTGTCTCTGGGTAGCGGTTTGGTCAGCACATCCACTATAATTTCCTCTGTAGGAAAATAAATCAGTTCAACAAGTCCTTATTCTTGCGCTTCTCTCACATGGTGACGCTTGGTGTTGATGTGCTTCGACCTTGGCTTTATCCTTTCCATTTTCATAAGCTGAATGCAACCTTGATTGTTCTCATACATCTCAGTTGGCTTTGGTTCGTCTATTCCAAAGTCCTTTAGTAGTCTGTGTAGCCACACTACCTCTTTACATGCTTGAGTGACTGAAATAAATTCTGCTTCTGTGGATGAAAGGGCAATTAATGACTGCTTCTGGTTAGTCCAACTGACTGCTCCGCCCCCATACAGAAATACATTTCCACTCACAGATTTGCAGTCAGTTTTGTCTCCAGTCCAGTCTGCATCCATATATTCCATCAATCTGGGGTTCTCGCTTGCTGGTAGTTTTAAGTTCAAATGCATTGTGCCCTTCAGGTACCGTGCTATTCTCTTGACTGCTATCCAGTCCCTTTGGGTTGGTACACTTACTTTTCTGCTTAGTATTCCTACAGCAGCGGCGATTTCTGGCCTTGTGGCTACATACAACATTTTGCCAATTGCAGTTCTGTACTTGTTGTCCTGTGGAAATTTGTTTCCATAGGTGTCCCCACTTCATTAGCCTCTGTCATGCCTAGGCATTCTAAAATGTCCTTTATCTTTTGTTTTTGATTGAGAAGGAAACGTCCATCTTTTTCTCGTTCTATTTGTATTCCAAGATAGTAAGTGATACCTCCCAAGTCTTTCACCTCTATTTCTTTGTTCAGATTCCTGA
>QEPC01013258.1:460310-514831 GCA_003113815.1 Sphenodon punctatus
GGAGTGTGAGTAGCTAATCATCAATAAGCAGGCAGGAAGCATACTTAAGCTTAAGTAGCTTTATTAGGAAATATATGTAGAATAGGAAAGGCCTACATCTATACTAAGTCCTAAGACTAGGTGTGCTCAGGAGGGAAGAAGGAAGCTCTCTCAGACCCAAAGAGATGAGAAACCTCCTGGGGGAGGAGATTGACCAATCAGGTCCTGGCAGGAGTAGGACAGATAGGATGGAGGAAGGGTTCCCTGATCTGTCTGTCTACTCCTGCTGTTTCTAGCAAACAAACAGGATGAGGTGCTTAGGGGGGATGCAACCAAAGAAATGTATTTCCAACAGAAAATAGGTCACATAGAGGTAATCTGCGCTTTACTGGGATTTCTGAATCAATGGGAACTGAAGTGGCGGGTGATCTAATTAAGGCCTTGCTGAAGGAGAATTTCCCAGAGAGGGAGCTATTCCACATGACAGGTATGGACAGGGCCCACAGAGTTGGGTGCCCCAGAGCAGGGAATGCACCCCCCGCCCCATTATTGTTAAATTTACTATCAGTTAAAAGAACAGATTTTGAAGCAGGCATGTATTAAGCAGAAGCTGTCATTTAACCAGAGGACAGTGAAGATTCAGCCTGATTATGCCTCTGACACTATGAAAAAGAGGCTGAGATGGTCCAAATACTTTTCTGCATTGATTGAAAGAGGCATAATGCCTAGGCTGATCTTCCCAGCTCGCATGATGATCTCCAGTGAGGGAAAGAAGAAGATCTTTGAGAATACAGCGGAGTTGAAGGTCATTCTGGCTTCACTGCCTGCAGCAGCTAGCAACCAGGGAAATGCTTAATGAGTTTTATAAAGGTTAAAGATTTAGAGTTTAATTCACTTTAATAGTGGTAAAGCGAGAGGTGATAATTGGGTTTCTAAATACTGTTAATGTTCATATAATGTAGGGGAGTTATGTCATGATATGATGAAGGAATGAAAACAAATATTTTAAAAGAGTGAAGGGGAGGGGGGGCAGATGGAGCACAACTGTGTTACATCCAAGGGCAAAAAGTCCCCAGAAGATCTCCATGGAGGGGGAAGGAGATGGATGTCAAGGAAACGAGGGAGGGGGGGAAAGTTAAAGTGGAAATTTCAGGGGGGAAATTATCCATGTCTGAAAGCTAAGAAGAAGGGAAATGTGAAAAAAACAAAGGAAGCTTGGAATTGTGCAAAGCAGCTAGTCCTAAGAAGAATGACAAACCTCAGAATAATGGGTTGCCAAAGAGCAGAAGGACCATGAATAGGGAAAGAGCGCACCTGAGGTTAAAAAAAAGGAGAAAATGGACTCTCTCCATGGGGGAAGTTAGGACTTTAATGTTAAATGTTAGGGGACTAAACTCCCCTCAAAAAAGGAGAAGGGTAAGAGACTTGATAGAGGGACAAAAAATGGATGTCTTCTTCATACAGGAATTACACCTCATGGAAAGAGATGTGCAAAGGTTTACCAGAAGAAATATGGGTAGTTTATATGCTTCTTGCGTAAGCAAGAAAAAAGCTGGAGTTTTAATTGGATTTTTTTAAAATAGGATTTTTAAATTGAATAAGTTGTTAAAGGATAAAGAGGGGAGATTTCTATGCCTGATAGGGGAGTTAGATGACACCCTGGTCACTTTGGTGAACATTTATGCGCCAAATGAAGGTAAAGCAGCCTTCTTCCAGAAATATCTACAATTAGTGGCAGATAATGTGACGGGGTTATTAATCGTGCAGGGGGATTTCAACACAGCTCTCTCTGAATTGGACTACTCTAGGGCAGGGGATCTGGGAGGCTTCCATAAGGGTCTGGCAAAACTAGTGCAATCACTAGATTGGACCAAAGTCTGGAGATTTATGAATGGCAAGACAAAGGATTTTACCTTTTATTCACCTATGCACAACAGTTATACAAGGATTGATTTAGTGTTTATTGTAAACACAGAAATCTACAGATGCCATAAGTCATTTAGTCACCCGGCTATTTTCTCTGATCACAATGCAGTGATCTCCTCCCTGCTATTAAGACCAGAAGCTAAAGGCAGGAGTAGGAACTGGAAACTAAAGAGAGACATTCTTAAGAGTGACAGAAACGGGGACCAAATAGAGAGAGAATTGCTGGAATACTTTGAAATTAATGAAAATTCTGTTTCTTCACCAGCAATTTTATAGGAAGCAGCTAGGCGGTTATAAGAGGGAAATTAATAGCACTACAATCTAACATTTCTAGAGAAAAAAGACAATTGGCTAAAGAGTGGTACGGAAAGCTGCAGAGGTTGGAAGCCCAAAATAAATTAACTCCCACAAAATCTCTGAACAATGAAATTGGTAAAATTAAGGACATCATTAATGGAATTGAGTTAGGAAAAGTCAAGGGAAAACTTCACAAAATGAAATTGTATTTTTTTGAGGGGAGCAATAAGGCAGGGAAGCTGCTCACAAACATAGTTAAAGTTAAGCAAAGAAGGGTGCACATAACAAAGATGACAAATGTTCAAGGGATGGTGATTAAAGAATCTGAAAAGATTCAGGAGGCTTTTTTAGATTTTTACAAAAAAATGTACACCGCCCAGAACCCAACTGAAGAAGAGATTGGTAATTTCATAAATAAAACAGAAAGCCCAAAACTAAATGAGGACCAAAGGACCTTTTTGAATACTAAAATTACCCAACAAGAAGTACAAGAGGCAATTGCAGATACTAAAAAGAACAAAGCAAATTGACCGGATGACGTCCCGAACAAATTTTATAAATCATTTGCAAAGGTTCTAGTCCCGCGGTTGACAACCGTATTTAATAATATGCTGGTAGTTGAAGAAATGCCTCAGGACTTCTATAAGGCGGTCATTTCCCTGATCCCCAAACCGGGCATGCCACAGGATCAATGTGGAAACTTCAAGCCAATCTCTCTGCTCAATGCAGATTACAAAAATTTTGCAAAAATTCTAGCACATAGACTGACAGCAGTAGTTTCTGAAATTATTCATAAGGATCAGACAGGTTTCATCCCTGGCAGACAGGGGAAAGATAATATTTGGAAAACAGTATAGTATACGCGCTAAAACAGCAGAAGAACTCTGGCATGATTATATCAGCAGATGCCGAGAAGGCCTTTGATTTCACAGAGCCCAAATGTTTATTCATGATCATGAATAAGATGGGATTTCAGGGAAATTTTATGACCTCGCTGAAGACGATATACAAGGAGCCAGTTTCAAGGCTGATAATTAATGACAGCTTAACAGATAGCTTTAGGCTGGAAAGAGGGACAAGACAGGAATGCCCTCTGTCACCATTACTTTTTAATTTGTCATTAGAATTACTAGCCAATGCGATTAGGCAGAATGAGCAAATAAAAGGGGTAAGGATTGGTGACAGTATTCAAAAGCTAGTGTTATATGCTGATGACCTTCTGTTATATGTTACTGAACCAGAAAGCTCCCTCCTGGAATTACTAAAAGTGATTGACCTTTTTTCGGAGAATATAAGGATACAAGGTTAACAGAGAAAAATTGTTTGCCATGATATTTGGCCAAAATTCTGAACAAGAACAGTACCTGAAAAGACTATCACCATTCCCGGTCACAGAAACAGGTATAAAATACCTGGGCGTGACCATCCCAAGAAATTTAAAAGAATTATACAATATTAATTTTGCCCCAGTTGTTAAGAAATTAAAAGAAGAAAGCAGGTCCTGGCAAAATATGATGGTATCCTGAATGGGTAAGGTTAACCTATATGATAATAGTGCCTAAAATATTGTATAAGATGATGGCTCTCCCTATTTTCCTCCCAGAATCGTTCTTTCAAGAAATAGATACATTGGTCAAGGACTTAATCTGGAACAGGAGGAAACCAAGGATTAAAAAAGAGACTATTCTGAGGCCTAAAGACAAAGGGGGGATTAACTTTCCAGACATGAAATTATATCAAAGTGCGGCAGCGATGTGTGCCTTGCCAGAGTGGTACCAAGAAGTTGAAACAGATTGGGTAAGGTTAGAGAAAACTTTGCTTCAGGTCCAAACTTTAAAAGATGTGATCGGAGATAAAGGCAAATTGAATAAACAAGTGAGTTCGCAGGCACGTTGGTAAAAGCATGGGATGAAAGACAAAGAAAGTTGGGAACCAAGTTAGGGATAGCGCCATATACCCCTATTGACTCACTGTGTATGAAAGAATTAAATCTGGCTAATGCGCTAAGAGGGCAATTAAGGGATGCAGGGCTGACCAGAATTTAACAGCTGTTTGGAATGGGGAAGTTTATATCAATACAAAAAATGGAAAGCCTGTAAGGGATAAGGTTGATTACTTCCAATTTCTGCAGCTGAAATGTGTCTGCACCTCCACAGACAAAAAGGACTGGAGTAGAGAACAGTGTAAATTGGAGGAGCTGGTATTCAAAAAGAGTAAAGTGGCGAGGAGGCTTGGGAGAATCTATAAAAGTTGAAGAGGTGCAGTTATGAAAAAAGGATAACATACATGGAGAGGTAGGAAAAACATTTGAATCTGAATCTGGGGGAATTAGAAAAAAAAAAGATATGGAATCATATGCATAACTGTGCTTTTTCAATGGAGGTCAAAGAGATACAAATAAAGCTTACAACAAGGTTTTACTTGACCCCGATGAGATTGAAGCATATATGCATGGAGGGGCTGTGGGGAGCAGGCTGTGGGGAGCTGGAGGGGCTGTGGGGAGCAGGCGGACTATTTACATTGCTGATAGAGATGCAGTAAGGTTAATCTGTTCTAGGGGAAAATCTGGAAAACAGCCACTAAACTGGCTGGAGAACTAATTCCGTTTAAACCAGAAATAGGATTGTTGGGCCTTTTCCCAGGAGGAGCGAGAGTTAAGGGGTATCAAGATCGGTTAAAGTTTTGTTTTTGGCAGCACTGAATATAATCACCAGGCACTGGAAAGCAGAGGATGATCTTTCAGAAAAGGAATGGATGCAGAGACTGTGGTACCTTTTCAGCATGGAAAAGCTTCATGCAAGAATGCATAATGAGGATGGAAAATTTAAAAAGATATGGACTCCAAGTGTGTGCCTTGGAAAACAAACCTCCATAAAATGAAGACATAGTACAGCTGATGGAAAGCTAAAATGGAAGTAGTAAACCTAGGAAGAGAAGACATGGAGCAGGAAGGAATGATCCCGTGATATAGTGGTAAAATGCGAAAATGACATGGATACTACCCTGGTGTTCAGGAAATGTTTGTACTTTGTTTGATATATGCTCTATCTTTGATATGGAAATATCTTTGTGAGATAAATATGAGTGAAAGGGAACATGTAAGTGAAGGTAATGCATTGATGTATGCTACAGATGGAAACAGTAAAAGTCTATTTTAAAAAAAGAAACTGGAATGGTGGCAATGCTGCAAGTGTTAACTGTGCCACTGCTATTGCACTGTTTTTTCAATTTTCTATGAAAGTTAAGAAACATGACAGGGGCCTGTTTCGGGTCACTTTGACCCATTTGAGACAGCACCAAATCCGCACATCTGTTCCGGGTCCCCCTGAGGTGGGCCCGGTTCAGAATCTGACAAGGTAGGTGTCTGAGCTAGAAACTTGAGCCCCAAACGAACCAGACCCATGATCCGGACATAGGAGCTACCCATGCAGGTTAAAGGAGGCTGAACCGGGCAGGCGCATCTGTTTTCACACCTGCCAAGCCAAGCGTGGGGGGTTGCTATAGCAGCCAACCGTGGCTACCTATTATTGGCAGCCATGGCTTCCTATGGGGTGCTGGCCACAGTGTGTAGGTAGAGCATTGTCTGTATTAGTACCGATTTCAAACAAAGGTTTTGTTTTGGTATCATTATTGGTATTGGTATGCATACAATACCTAGTTTTATTTATATTTATTTATTTATATAAATAAAACTAGATATTTTGTACATATCAATACCAATACTGATACCAGAAACAAAATGTTCGTTTGAAATCGGTACAGATACTGATATTGACAATGATAATGAAAAACAACATTTTGTTATTAACAAAAACAAAAGCACATTTTAATAACAAAAACAACAACAAAAATGACATGGGGCCCAACATGGGTGTATATATAAAATATATACAGAATATAAACTAAACCTAACCTATGTATAATACAAAATTTCTATATAATATATGGACAGGAGGAGAAAGACAGGGGAAGGGAAGAGGAAACACAGAGGTATATCCATTATCTCTATTCTATATATATCATCTAATATATCTATATCTATGGGTAATTTCAGATGTTACGTGCTCCCGGGTCGCCACAGTAGATTCCCAGCTGTGGCTAGCCGCCCAACCCCGACCCTTGGTTCCGACAGGCCCCAGACAGACATGATGTGAGAGGGACCACGGCAAGGAAACAGACATCCAGGCCACAATCTGGAACGGTGCAACACACGTGACATTGATCCCGGACCATGGCAAGAACCCCCAGAAGCCACCAGGGTGGAGCAGGATACAGACATGGCCAACTGAGGACAAAGGAAGCCAAAAGTGCCACAAAGCACCACCCATGTGAGGAAATGGGAAGGGAGGAGGAGGAGGGAGGTGAGGGGCTGAGCCGCATACACACAACAGGGAGAAGGAAACCACGGACAGAGCTGAACACAAACCACAAACATGCTGGTGAGCACACACACAGCTGAATGGGAAAGAGAGCAAGGGGGAGGCACACAGGGGCACACAAGGGGGGATGGGGAACAGAACACTGGGCAGCCCAAGAGACAGCGGCAAGGACATGGGGGGGCTGAGGTCAACAACGGGCAACAAAAATGGAGGGTGTTACGGAGGTAGGGGTAGAGAAGGGAAGCAAGGGAGAAAGGAGTGGTGGAAAGGGACGGTCCCCTGGCAAGGTTCTATCTCCATAGGAACGACTGAGACTACAAGTAATTCTAACAGGGTCTTTTTTGGGTTTTCCCTCCAAACTAGGGATCACCGAGTCATCACAGGGACAGAGAGGAAGCCAATGGCCAGGGAGAACAAGAGGAGACACACAAACATAGATAAGGGTACTTACAATCTCTGCAGGTTCCAGGACACCATGCTTAGAGGAGTGAAGGGGAACAGAGGTCAAGGAAACCCAGGCTTGTGGGGGAAAGGGATGGTATTGGGGAGGAGTGGTGAAGGGGGAGAGAGGACTCGCTATCAGGGCAGCACTGGGGGGAGTCAAGGGGGCAGGATAAGGGTGTCTACAGTAAGGGAGCGAGGGGACTCAAATCCAGGGCACAATACAACAAGACTCTGAGGGGGAACACAAGACTACACACACACACACACAGAAGCACACAAAAAGGCAAGGGTCAATACAGACGGTACTCAAGATCAATCGTCACAACAAGGAAAGGGGCCAGTTTCTCTCACAATTACCAGTGGGGTCTTATTACCCCGCCGGTGCTTTTAGAGTGTTTGTGGCTGGGACGGGGTTGAGACTCTGCCCCCTGTTGCCATGTGTTGCCCCACCAAACGAGCTCTGAGTTGTCACGAGGATTTCTCTGAGGTCTCTCCGGGGGACGCCTGTGCGGGCTGAGCTGCACCTGCCGCACACCCATCCCTGTCAGCTGGAGCAGCATCCCTTAGTTCTCTCTTGGGTTGCTTGGCAGCCCAGGATGCTATCCATTGCGTCCGCATCCTTTGATGCGGTGTGACAGAGGGGGCCGGGGTCGGAACAGAGCAGGACATGGGATCAGGCATCCAACACCTCAGGGACAGCACAGGCACCACGAGGCCCCCAACAGCAACACAGTCCGCTGCACAGAGAGGGGTCCACACAGTGACAGAGCAGGGTCACAGGGGATAAGCCACCAATCCGAGGAAGATAGTGGCGAGGGCAGAGGCAGGTTCCAACAGCAAGACAACCGGTCTCAGATGGTACTGCACAGCCAGTGAGGGAAGCGAGCCCCAAGTTGAGGATAGCTGATGGTGCCGCCCCCCCACAACACGGGGATGCTGAGTGCCGTGAGCAAGGGAATCCCAGTCACAAACAGTCAAGGAGGCATCATGGGGGTGGGGGTGGGGACTGAGCATGGACACTCGCAGGGAGCCAGCTGAGCAAGGGGTGCAAAGGTCCACGGGGATCCTCAGTACAGGGGTCAGATAGCAGCTAACAGCTGACCGGGGGGCAGGTCACGGAAACGAACCCCAAGGGTATAGATGGTATAGCAGTGCCACAGAAACGGCCCTGGGGTGCAGGAAACCTGGCACAGCCAAGTGAAACGGGGGGAGCAGATGGAGCAAAGACAGCGGTGGTTCCACAATGGGAACAATGTAGCGGGTCACAGAATGGAAGGTCCAGGGAGGTGCAGAGAGTACCCGGCAGAGGCGATGGTTGGCACAAAGATGACCCAGGGGGGGACCTACAGCCAGCTGCATGGGGTCACAAAGGGGGTTGGCCCAAAAGATGATCATAGTGGGGCCACTACAACATACCCCGGCGATGGCCCATCCATGAAATGTGGTGGGCAACAAGATAATAGGCCTCAAAAGGATCAGGACTGGTGAGCCCAACATGAATATCAGCACGGGACCACACCTCAGACAGCGCTAGCTGCTCGGGTCCAGTGGGATCGGGCAAGGCATAGTCAGCAGCAGGGGGTCACGACAGCTGTCTGAGCTCCAACAGGTGGTAATACGATTCCCCATGGGAAAGCTGGTAGCCACGGGTCCCTAGGATGCAGCAGAAGTAGGACAAAGCCAGGGTAGGGCCAGCCTCAACCAGATGGTTCTGGAAGCTGGACAAGGCACAGACAGAGAGAACTGACAACATCTCAGGAGCAGACCATGGCACCAGTGACCCCCTCATCTCAGGAATGCGCCCATCTGGAAAGGGAAGGAGGCCCAGCTCCACAGCATGGAGCCAGCACTCACAAGCGGTAGCCACATATCCAAAGTGGCGGCGGCCCGAACTCAGACACTGATAGGCATCCAGGAGGGTAAACGGAGAGGCAAGGAACAATTGAATGCCAGGGGAATGCCACAGGTCAGCTAGACCCATGGTCTCCCTGTAGGTGCAGCAATGCAGGGACCAGCTGCGGAACTGCTGAGCAGGAGCTCTGATGCAGCAGCATCGGCCATGGTGCAGCTGGCAGAGGGTCTGGGAACGAAGGACAGTGGGGGCCCTCAAACCATGGTAGGCAGGGGAGGCAACCAGAGGAGCTCCAAGGCTATGCAATAAGAGTAAGGGAAGCACAATGGGACAGCAGGGAAGTGATGCGTGCAGAGAGGACACAGCACAGCTGCAGGAACCCAAGGCCAGAGACGGCCTACACACAGTGAGCAGTGATACGCACACAATGTTCATTCACCCTCCACAGCCCCGTTAAGCCGCCTACGTGCTGGAGGCACAGCCCTCACCCCTCCCATGCACCTGAGCACCCAATATCCCACTAGGCAGTAACGACCAACACCAGGGGGCACAGGACCTACAGGTGGAGCCCTCCGGTATCAGTGAGTGACCCCGTACCAACAGGAGCACCCGGTAATGCATAGCCCACAACCAATCGATGCAGCACCTCGGTACAGGGCCCAATGGACATCCGGTGGCATGTGGGCATGTGCTGGCCCTAGGCCCCTTGTAGCAAGCCAAAACCTGCAGCACAGCAGCATGAGCATGCCTCCGTGAAGTGTGCCTTATGCTGCCTGGCGCTCCTGGGGCACCTACCAGCTAAGGCCCTTGCAGGTACCTGACATGGATGCAAACTAGCAGGGTGCCTGCTGGCTCCTACTGGAGATCATAACTGGGTGGTACTGCCAGCACACCGAGGTCCAGCAAGTCACCACGGAGCTGCTCGAGATGTACACTGGGGTGCGTGAATGCCTGGTCCTGTTCGCTGAAACCACCCTGCTCGCCCACCACAGGTGGTGGCGCATCAAGGCCATGCGCATGGCACACTGGCTCTCTGGGATGTACCGCAGGGCCCTGCTGATTGCATGCACCCGTCCAGCTGCCCTCAGGCAAGCAGCTGCATGCCACTACTGGAGGAGGGTGGCCCTCTTCAGTGCTGTCATGCTCGCTATGCCCATCTACAGGTGCCTCTGGACCATGCCCTAGGCCAAGCAATGGTGGGAGGGGGCCCTGACAGGATGGGATGCTGCTGCTTGGAGGGTACACTTCTGGATGGACCAGCGTACCCTCCTGCGACTGGCAAAGCTTCTGTGGCCCTGGCTGGAGTGGCTGCACACCCCCATGTGCTCCCCTATCCCAGGCACCCAGCAGGTGGGTATAGCTGTCTGGGCTCTGGCCACCCCAGATTCCTGCTGTTCCATGGCTCAACATTTTGGAGTGGGCCTCACAACCATCATGAGCATCATCCATGACTTCTGTGAAGCTGTGGAGGCAGTCCTCCTCGACCGCATGATCCAGTTCATGGATCAGGGGGCTGTGATGGCCAGTTTTGAGGCTACTGGGTTCCCCAACTGCCTCGGCGTAATTGATGGCACCCATGTGGAGATCCTCCGCCCCCCCCCACGATGATGCGGCCGAGTACATCAACAAGCATAGTTACCACTCATTGCAGCTCCAGACCATTGTCGACCACTGGGGCCAGTTCACTGACATCTTCACTGGCCACTCCAGCTGCAGCCATGATGTGCGGATCCTCGCCATCTCCCCCTCTTCGCATGGATGTACAGGAGGGACTTTGCCAACATTCGGATCACTAGGATCGAGGGGGTGTTGATGCTCCCCTTCATCATCAGGGACCTGGCCTATCCACTGCTCCTCTGGCTCATGAAGACCCATCTGGTGGCCCGTACAACACCCGGCTGTGCACTGCGAGGACCGTGGTCGAGAGGGCCTTCGGTGCCCTCAAGCAGTGATGGAGGTGCCTGTCCGGGCACCTGAACTACTTGGTGGAGACCTCTGCCCTGGTAATCAGTGCCTTCTGTGTGTTGCACAACATCTGTGAGACCGATGGAGTGGCCCTTGGGTATCCTAGGCCACAGCAGCCAGCTGGCCCCATTCTGGTATACGTGAATGTAGCAAACCCAGGGAGTACCNGCTCTCCTTTGTAGAGCCTGCTAACGCGTTAGCACTCAATAAACTGGATTACATTTTACCCTGAACTCTGCGGTACTGCCTCGAATTGGTGAGCCCACCCGAACCCAGTGGATTCAAGGGAAAAATCCACAACAGTACCATTATGCTAAGTGGATCTGAGCAGCACTTAAGAGGCACATAACATAGTTGCCCCAGGCCTGAGACACCCGGGGTTCATAGGGAGGGACCCCTGCCATGTCCGTGCCCAGGACTGCCTAAGCCACAGAGCTCAGGTTCCCTGGTGTGTGTATCAATGAATGACGGACATGATGGTTACAGTGAATAAAGGTTTCTTTATTGTATTTACAGTGATCCCCATGCCCTAATTCCCCCTCCCCTTACCCCTGCCCCCCGGCACCTCCTGCTTCCTGGGGTGATCTCTCCATCTCTGTGCAGGCTGCTCCACGGTCTTTGAGTCACCCTCACCCACACTGGTGTCCCCGTCTATCGCTTCCTGGCTCTGTGCGGCCTCCTGGCTATCCACTGTGGCTGCTGCTGGGGGCTGATCCTGGACTGCCTTCTGCTGCTGCACCTGGAGGGGAAACTGGTGCCGTCTCAGCCCCAGTGGGATTGGGAGGTGGATGCGTGGGCCCTGTGGTCGGGGCTGCTTCTGCTGCTGCTGAGGGATGGTCACCAGCGGTGGGATGGGAGGTGGGTGTGGCCAATATTGTGCCCGGGGGTGCTGCTGCCATGATGTAGGCACTCATCATGCCGGCATGTAGTAGCAGTGAGGTCCCAATCTCAAGGGACCGGTCCAGCTTCCGGGAGTGCTCAGCGACGCGACGGTCAATGGTGTCCATCAACTGATGTATCGCCTCCATCTGGCATGTGTGGTCCTGTTTCTGCAGCTTCCTCTCCTTCCACATCTCAGCTAGGAGGTGCCTGTCCCATCCCTCCATCTGCTCCATGGCCCTGACGATGGCTGCCTCAATCCTGTCAATGGAGGTGATCATCGCCTCCCCCTACTCTGCGCTGGTCCTCATTGTCACCTCTGCCAGTCCTCCCGCTGGCGGTGCACACATGCCCTGTACTCCCGCATCCTCTGTGACACTGGCACTGGTCCCTCTCGGGGCCAGGCTGACTGGCGGAGCAGCAGATCTGCGTGATACGGGTTCGGTTAGCTCGGTCGAGCAGCTGGTACCTGCATGTGTGCCTCGCTGGAATGGTGCTGGGGAAGGCCCTGGGATGCCTGCCCATCCCTCCCCCTTTACCTTTGATGGTTGGGTCCCCTCCCCTCCCTCCATGCACCTGTGACCCACTACCCCTCCCCTGTTCCCTCATGGTCACCCTCAGCATCTCACCTTCCAGCTCTGGCCACCTGTCCCTGGGGTCCCCTGGGAGCCATGTGTGTGAGTTGATCCACTCCCCCTTGGGCCTCCACCCTCTTCCGGCCCGTTGGTGTCCCCCCATCTGCTCACCTTGCTCCACCCGCTGATGCTGCTGGTGCTCCTCCCCCTCCGCCTCCGCCTCCCCCTCCGCCTCCCACAGCAGTGGTATTGGTCCTGTATAGTAACAGCCATGGAGGTGTGGCATTAGGGCTCCTCTCTCCCTGCCCCCATGTCCCCCCTTCTCCCCGTCTCGCTCCTGGCTTCCGGTGGGCCCCGTCCCTTCTGCTTACCTTCCGCCACGTGTTCCAACACTCACGATGCCTGTTCCCCCTCTGTTGCCTCCTCCTCTTTCTCAGTCGCTCCTATGGTAAGGAAGGGGGGTTGGTTGGTATAGTTACCTGCCTATTGTACCCCCCACCCCCTCTCTGGGTCTCTGCAGGCCCCTGTGCCTTCCACACCCTCTGCCTACCTCCTATGTCTGTCTTTGGGCCCTCCATGGCTGGCTGCTCAACAGGGATCCTCTCTGAGTGCTCCCCTCGCGTCCACTGGCTCAGGGTGACCAGTGTATCATCGTCAGAGCCCAACCGAAGTGTGGTAATGGGCTCCCCGTGCCTGACTGTGATGGGGCCTAATGGTCCCCGAGGTCCTGGACTATTTCTCTGGGGGTGCAGGTCCGGTGTTGTCTGTGGGTGCACCCGTTGCTGCCATGAAGGGCGGGACATCCTCCCATGTCTGGCCCTGTGTCAAAGCACTCTCTTCCAGCTGGGGGGCCACAATAGATCCATTCGTGGAGGATCCTGTCTAGGGCATCATAATAGGGTGCAGTCCGTGCTGCAGAACTGGACCACTGGTAATTGCCCTTTATGTGCTTGTGGCCCCTCTTGAACTCCTTGGCCTTGAACTGGCACTGTGCTGCCGACCTCTGGTATTCAGTCTCCCCCATGTCCCTCACTGTCAGGTGGAACACATGCTCGTTTAGCTTGTTTACAGCAAGCTCCACCTGGTTTTCCAGGGACCCCTAGATCCTGATGAAGTCCTGGGTCTCCTAGACTCCCCACTGCCCCCCTCTCTGGTACCTCTGTCTCCGTGCTGGGCCCTCCATCTCCTGTGATGCTGTCTCCTACTCCGCCTCCTCTGGCGCCTCCATGCTTGTGTCCTGTGGGGGTTCTGGGGTTCGGGCATGTTTCCTGGTCTGTTGGGTGGACATGGGTAGGGTGCTGTGGTTGTGCCGTTCCTGTCCCCAGTCTCCCACCCTTCCTCCATGGCTGTCTGCTACACTTGCACACCCCCTGGCCATCCCGTTTTAGTCTCCTTACCCGTTTGCAGGGGGCCTCTGTCCCCTGTTGGGTATCCCCCTGTGGGGTGGGTTGCTCCGGCTCCTGCTGCTGCTGCTGCTGCTGCTGCTGCTCCTGCTCCTGCTCCTGTTCTTGCTACTCCTCATCCTTCATCGCTGTCCTGTATCTCCACTGTCTCTTCCTGTCTCGCCACCTCATTCTCCTACTGCAGTGTGCCCTTTAAATATTCCACCTTGTTCCATTTGTTGGCCATTGCCTGGCAGTGACGCTGCATGCATTGACCATGACATGGGATTGTTCTGTGTGATCGTGCCTGGTGGTTGCCATTCAGATGTTACTTTTGGCCGTTTCCCAGTGGGGATTGCATTGGCCACGGTTCTGGACCTGCTCCCATCTTGAGCTACAGAACCATGGTTGGCCTTGGCCCCCACTGGTGATTGACTGTGGTGAACATCTGGATGCAACCAAATAGACGTTCAGGGCTCATTGGCCGCGCTGGGGGATTGAGTGTGATTCACTGCGGTTAGCTGTGATCTTGTAACGTCTTAAATTACGCTCTGTGTGTGTGTACAGGGGGAGACAGGCAGGGGAAGGAAAAAGGTAACAAGGAATAAGAATTGGAAGGGTAAGGTAGTAGGGATATATATGGGAGAATTTTTAGAGCAAGCATCAGCAGATTCTTTAAATGCACAAAGTAAAAGTTAACAGAGTCAGAGTCAAGCAGTCCAGTCCTGCAGTATAAAGGGTTGAAGTGCCCTACCCTACAGTTCCCCTGATTGGTTCTGGGAGGCAGGAGGCATTGAGAAATCACAGGGTGCCATTCAACTTCCTGGGACCTGTTTGCGCTGCTCATTGACCAGCAATTACATCCATCAGGTTCTTCCCCTCCCATCATAGGCCCCGATCACGAGTTCAATACTTTTTCCAGCTCCAAGATGTTTGCCCCCTCCTCCTATCGCCACATTTCCCTCCAAAAACTACCTGCCAGGTTGCTAGTCAATAACAAAATCAGTAATGACTTTCATTATCGTTATTAATTTCATTATTTGTTGTTGTTTTCATTATTGCAATAACGCTAATGAAAATGACAAATTTTGTTTTCGTTATTGATATAACAAAAATGACATGCACACCCCTAAACGTGTGTTCCATTCCCTGAGCTGACCCATCCAGGAGTAGTCCCCCTTGGGCTGAGATGTGCAGCTGCTCAGGAGTCTGTAAAATGTACATTTGTTTACACCCAATCAATTGTTATGGTGAAATTGCAGTCAGACAATTGAAACTCAGGCCTTTTAAATCTTATGGAAGTAGTTTGGTCACAGGTAGGTTGAAGGAAAGTAAATATGATCATCACAGCAACAGGAGTAGGGGACACATATATTGCAGGTATCTTTTCAATTATCTATTTATTGAAATGCTATAAGTCACAGTTATATTTTGTTAAAAATCAATTGTACTTGATTTTCTATTGCCATCTTGAAAAGCTCCATATAAGTTATTATAAAATGAAAAGGAGGGAAGGGGGAGAAGTGAGAAAGCATACCAAATTTGGAGGTAGATTGTTTTCAGTACTCTTTCTAGACATTTTCTCTCTCTCGGCTCACCACTGTACATGAGCAATATTGGGTCCAAATCATCCTTTAGTTTGTTTTAACACCACCACCCCCCTTCCTAAACCATTTTAATAACTATTTTCAGTGCAAAATCACCTCTAGGGTTGCCTTCCTGACTCTCAATAAAAACAATAAACCAAAAATAGAGGGTTTAAATGACTGCTTCCAATAAATACATAAGTGGATAAGAGATGTTATGGTTGCCATTTAGATGACAGTCCCTGTCCCCTAAGGACTAGGGATGTGCGAACGCAGTTTGGATGTTCAGAGTTCGGACCGAACTTGGTCTGTTCGGACATCTGAACTGTACATCCGAACTAGGGCTGATGCGGCAGCAGCTTTTACCGCGCCGCGATTCCGTTCCGCCATTTCAGAACTGCCCGCGCCACACCGCGACTTTTCTGCCGATATTCCGCTAATTCCGCCGGAATTCTGCAAATCGCGGAATTGCGGAAAAATCGTGAAAAAATTGCGGAAATCGCGGAAAACCGCTATTCCGCTATTTTTTTGCGCTGGCGGAATTGCGGAAATCGTGAAAATGTCATGTTTCCACGATTCCACTAAGTTGCGGAATTAAATAAGCGGAACCGCGGAATGAAACCGCGGAATGAAAGCCTCTGCCATGCCGTTCCACTAATTGCGGAAACACTGTTTCCGCCGGAAATAGCTACCGCTGCGATATTCCGCTACAGCCCTAATCCGAACCGAACTCGAAAAAGGCCGAACAGTTCGATCATGTTCGGGTGAGTTCAGATGAGTTCGGGGGCAGGAAAAACATGACTTCGGGCAAGAAAAATGTGACTGGAAGGGGGCTGCAGCTGAGGAGCAGACTTCCTGGCACCAGGGGTGGAGACCATGGATTGTTTCAGGGCCAAATGATACCGATACAGAAAAAAAATCTTCGAATTCGGTATCGGTATCGATGGCGCTATTTTTGAATGTTCAGTCAAGTTCGGCCGAACCAAACTCCATAAAACCGAACAACTGAACCCGAACTCAGGTTTCGAACTGAACGACCAAACGTCCAAACATCCAAACCGCATTCTGTTCGCACATCCCTACTAAGGACATGTAACTTTTGTACACACATTAAAATAAAATTTAAATGGCCTTTATAAAGGATGTGATATTTTCCACATTACTACTTGGAAACGTAAAAGTTCATTCTTTGTGGAGTCATTCAACCTTCTTGTACAAGTGACTTTTCGTCCCTTTCAAACCAAGCAATTTGGTGCTAGTTTCTCTCTTGCCTGTCACCTAATATGCCCAAATTTTGAGTCAGATTGCCCAAATGTAAGGAGAGTGGCATTAGAATTATGTGATTTTTGAAAAAGTGGAAGGTTCCATATTTTTTAAAATAAATAAATAAACCTTTACTTTAGCAACTTCCAAGGTTTTCACCTCATGATTTCATTTGAACCTTAAATGTAATCCTTTCACCTCAGACAGCTACAAATATATGCAGTGTATAAAATAACACTAAGAATCATGACGCTAATCTTGACCATATTTGGAGTCCCAACCCACAGTTTGGGAATGTCTACATTTAGGGTTGGGGATTTGAGTTTTGGATAGAACTGAAATTGCCAGAAAATGGCCATTTCACATTAATCCCAAATGTTTGGATTTTTTCAGTTTCAGCATTTGGTTACTTCTACATTGATCTTGTTTTGGTTCTTTTGCATTTAGTCAATTTCAGGGTTTTTCATTGCAGCTTGTTCCCATTGACTTCAATGGTAGAAAAAGGTCAGAAACCTAAACATTCAAAGTACATAAAGATAGCAAGATCCTAAATCCATAAAGAACCGAAACGGAAACATTCAAAACTAAAACTCTCCCTGGAGTCCCATCCCTATCAACTTTAATGTAAACCAGCCACACAAAAGGTTACTGCAAGTTGGGCAGCCTTACCCCAATTTGGGCACCGTTGCTATGAGATTCACTGGTTTATATGCCCGTGACAGGGTGGATCAGCTGACTGCTCCTAGTCCTGAAGCAAGAGCAGGTGCTCTTGTTCCATCGGGAAATACTGACCATTCAGGAGCGAGAGAGAAATCTACTAAAATTTTTACATTTTCTGTGATTTTCCACTATTTCCCACAATTTTTGGTAATTTTCAGTAATTTTTAGTAGTTTCTGGTAATTTATGGTAATTTTTGGTATTATTGATAATACCTGGAACTACTGAAATTACTGAAAATTACCCAAATAGCAGAAAATAGCAGAAAATCAAGAAAAATGTCAAAAATGTCAGTAGATTTCCTCCTCATGTGAATGAAGACAAAAAAGCTGTTTCTGCTGGAAACAGCACACACAGATTTGTGTTTGTTTATTTCAGCTCTAGTTGCTACACTCTGCATCCTCAAAAGAGACCTGGACTCGGGGGATAGCAGCTAGGGTAAAACTGCCCAACTTGTGACAGTGCACCATCACTCATGAGCCTGGTCTCCATCTGTCCCACTGTGTGGAGAGGTACATCACGGGCTTTAATTTGTCAAATCAAATCAAATCTTTATTAGGCTCTAGCTTTCGCCATGGCCAGAAGAAAAAACCAAAGAACAGGAAGGGAAAAACAAAACATCAATACTTCTGCCACACAAGCTCAACCAAAATTAAAATTAAAATTAAAATTGACAATAAAATTAAGAATAAATAAGTAATAAAACCCCGTATACTGATACATCAAAAATACTATAACATGGACATAATATACCTTTGTAGCCATAATTTATTCACATAAGATAACAGCCAACCACTTTACTCAGTAACATGCTATTATTTCGCAATAGCATGTTGTTATTTCACAGAAATTGTGACATCGACACTCTCCCCTGGCAGGGCAGCCAAGATATAAGCAGAAAAATACATCTTTGTTCCATTGGTCCCCCTGCCGGGCCCCCCAACATATATATTTATCCTCTCCCTCTTACTTTAAACTTAATAACTCATCCTTCACAGAGGTCATGTCATTGATGTGTATCTCCTATCCACACTTCCCAGCACATATACTTCCACTTACCCTTTATCATTGATTACAATTGCGACCTGCAAGATGTGACTTGCTTCCACCTGCTCACATTATTTGTAACCGAGATCTAATATCCTCTCTTCTCTTAATCATAAGAGTAAGGAACGTTGTAAAGGATGTGATGTCACTAATATGTGATAAATTTGCTAAGTACCTTAAAGACTGAGCTTGGGTAAATTCCTTACCTTCCAGCAGGGGAGCCAGCAAACTCGCCCTTTGATGCGCATAGTAGGGGCAATTAAAAAGCTGGTGCTCCACTGACTCTATTTCCATAGGCGAGCATGAGCATACACGTTTTTGGTAAGGGACTTTAGCATACCTGCCTTCCACCAATGCAGATGGAATAAGATTAAAGCGGAACAATGTATATTGCCTCCTCAAGCTGGGATTCCGCAAAAGATCTAAATAAGTTTCCCTTTTAGGGCATATCTTGCTGAGTACAAATTCTGGGGCTACTTTCCAGCTCTTAAGGGCTGCGAGGTCCTCCTGTATTGTGATGTCACTAGATCTTTGTTGTATACAGGTTTTAATTTTGCCAAGGGTTTGGGTACTTAGGTAGGCAATTGAGAAGCCCAGTTTGCTCATTGTTAATGCGGTATGCCGAATCCATGAGTATGCTCTAGCTCCCTTATGTTGAAGTTCTTCTTTCAAGCATAAAACTTGAAGTGAATCAGATGGCAGGGTCAATAACTTGGCCCAATACCTGGCCAAGTTAATCCTTAAATAGTGTTCTATTGAGAGCATATTTGTCTCGACTCTAAGAGCAGCTCCTGGGATGCTATCTCCTACTTTTAACAATCTGCGCAGAAAGTAATTCTGTACCCGTTCCAAGATACTAATATCTGGTAAAAAAAGTGCATTCTAAACCAAAGGTTAGCATGGGAATAACCTTTGTTCGAAAAGCTTCAAGGATAATAGCAACAGAACTATCTCTTGATGAATTAAATGCCTTAATCAGCATCTTTGTGGTGGCCATGGACACTCGGGCCCTGTTCGTAACATGTGAAATCCATGTGCCCCTAGGGGTAAATGTTACACCAAGGTATATAAATTTATTTACAACCTCAAACGTGGCCCCCGAGATTGTCCAGCTTATATTCCTTCGAAACCTTTCTCCTATTTTCATGATCTTAGATTTTCCCTGGTTCACCTTTAACCCATTTACTGAAGCATACTCTAATAATCCTCTGATTGCTAATCTTAACCCTTTTTCTGTCTGCGCAAACAATGCCAGATCATCCGCATACTGTAGCGCATATAATGGGTATGCCTGGATCTTAGGAGGGTGGGGACTATATTTCTTAATCCATTCTATTAAATCAGACATGAAGAGATTAAAGAGGAGAGAAGCAAGTGGACAACCTTGACGTACTCCCCTTTGAATCGGAATTGGATCACTCATCACCCTTAGGGACCTTCCCTTTACTTTGGCCTCATTCTGCTCATGCAGTCCAATCAGTATATTTAACAGTGAGGGGTCAATATTATACCCTTTTAGTTTCTTCCATAAGAGGTGTCTAGGGACAGAATCAAAAGCCTTCGCAAAATCTATGAAGGCAATATATAGTTTCCCTGTCTTAATTCTGAGATACTTGACAATCAAATGGGCCATTATAAAGGAACAATCTGATGTTGATCTTTTGGCCCTAAAACCATATTGCTCCACTGGAAGAATGCCCTTTTCCTCTGCCCACTGCTGCAGATGTTGAGAGATTATTGTTAAAAAAAGCTTATTTGTCACAGGGAGCAGACTTATTGGTCTGTAACAAGTTGGGTCGTGCCGGTCCCCTTTTTTAAAGATCGGGACGATCCAGCTTTCTCCCCAAGACCGTGGAACTTTGCCACCTCTTATAAAATTTCTGAAGATCCTACAAAGAATCTGGGCCCACCAACAAGGTGCTGCCTTCAGTATCTCTGCTGATAGACAATCGGGCCCAGGTGCCTTATTGTCCCTGAGAGCCAAAATTCTCTTCTCAACATCCAAGCTAGTTATCTCAATCTTTCCTGTTGTTACTGGCATACCTCCATCTCTTGTCACTATCAAATCCTGATCTCGCCCATCTCCCTCTTGTGCAGTATATAGTTCTCTAAAAAAGCATTCCCATGTTGACATTGAGACCAGAGAGGGGCCTGAATCCCTGGGTTTTTGCATGAATCCATTGAGTATTTGCCAGAACTTTCTGTTATCCCTTGTTTGCGATGCTCTCGCCATTTCTGTCCACTTTTTATTATTAAATTGCTGCCTCTTAACTCGCATTGTAAGTTTATATTCTCGTTTCTTCAACAGAAACTGTTGATGATCCGAATTTAAATGGGTCTTTGCCCAGGCCTTTTTTAATGCTGCCAATTGAGCTTTCATAATTCTGCATTCTCTATCATACCAGTTATGCCCATCCCTAACTAAAGCCCTTCGTTGGGTCTTTGCAACATTCTCTTTTAAATATGCTATTATTTCTTCATACTTTTCTAGTATTTGGGCTGGATCTTTTTCCTGTAGCAACTGTGTGCCCCAATCCCGAAGGATTCCTGAGCGAGACAGATCCTGCATTCTACAAAAGAGGGCAATATGATTCCATTTTTTAATCACTATCTCTGGTTCAAGAGATGTTACTGAGGACCTCTCAGGCCAAAAGCCTACCTGAATTTCTAATAAACGATGTTCACTTTCAGGTCTCACCTTTAGGAGGAAGTTAGCAATCATGCTCCATAGTGTTGGGCTGATAACCGCATAATCTACTATGCTACTTCCTCTTGGGGTCTCATATGTAAAATCCCCATTACAATCTCCGGAAAAGCTTCCATTTAGGGGGACAAACCCAATAGCTTTGAGCAATGTCAGCATTCGCCGGCCCACCCCATTACAAATTATATCTTTGGATCTTCGAGTGGGAAGCTGCAATAACTGGTCTCCTGGTTCTTCCTCTCCTAATATATCTGATGCTTGGGCAAGTCCGATTCTTGCATTCCAATCACCAAGCATAATGATCCATGAACATGGATATTTTTCCTCCAGCTCAATTACATAATTCTCCAAAAAGGACCAAATGTCCTCCTTATAATACGGAGAATTCTCGGGGGGAATGTAAACATTAACCAGTATATATTGCTGAATGTCGGAGGGTTGAACAAGCATAGTTTGTACTTCCATCCTACTAGTTTTTAGCATAGTATAAGACCAATCACAAGAATCCGAAATCAAAATTGCTAGACCCCCGGAAACTCGACCCTTCTTTCCTGTCTTCTGACCCCCATGAAATTCTACATGAAATTGTCCCACCTTGGCTATCTCACCTGCATCTCTAGCCAATAAACAAGTCTCTTGGAGACAGATGATGTCAAAATGGTTAATAAACCTATTCCAATCCTTGTCTATTATGTTTGCCTTTAGCCCTGCGATATTCCAAGAGGCCAGCTTAATTAGACACCCTTCCTCCTCAACATTCCTATTCTTTGAATCCTCTCCTTTATGAGGTCCTCCAATTTCCTGACTGAAAGGGGGCTCTGATACTTCATGTCAATCTGACTCTTGGAAGGGTTCAAGGTGAACCTGGTCCACCATTCTTATTGCCACATTATTCTCTGGTAGTCTAGCATGACATTCAACTTCCAGGAGAGGAACTCTCCCATCTTGAGTTGATTCTACTGCCCTGTTAGCTATGGGGAGGGAAATGGTAGAATTGTTCGCTAGTTCCTCTGAATCTAGGTATCGTGCTGCTACCCAAGTCTCAGCGCCTTGCAGAGGCTTGTGCTGCAACGATAACCTTGGGTCTTTATATTCCAAAGTTGAAGCAGCGATGCTCTTATTAATAAGGTTTAATTTTTGAATAATATTGTCCTGATTGATTACTGGTAATTTATGAAGTGCTGCTTGCACTGTCTGTATATTGGCTCCCAGGCCATCGGATATAAACATTTCAAGCTCCTTCATGAGCAAATGTTGCGGGTCCTGAGGATCTAAGGGGAGAGGGCCATTTTTAGTTGTAAGCTCCCCTAGCAATTTACAAGTTTCCAAATTATTGGGACAACTCTCCAATGGTTGCACCTCCATTTCCACTTCTTTACTGCATGGGGGGGAGTTAGACATTTACCCACTCGCTCTCCATCCCCTCCCCTCAACTCCTGATTCAAATCTATTAATTCTCCTACTAACACTTGTTTATCCTGCTTTATCACACATTTAGCCTCTCTTCCCTTCTTGATGTGGCCCCCTTTTCCGCAGGTACACTCCTCCGAAACTGGACGGATCTACTGTTTTACTTATTCCTACAGGATGAATGTTAGCCCCTATTGCCAAATTCGTAGTGTTTTTCCCAAATCTAAACACTTCAGCCATCCCATCCCCGTTGCCATGCTGAGTCTGAAGTGCAGAAATCGCCCCACCCATATTTCCTTTAAATCTGAAAAAGGCCTCTGTCCTATTTTCTTTAGCATGTTGCGTATCCTTCTCAGATATTATCCAGTTCTCAACCCCTTTTACATTGGATACATTTATCATCTTGTTCTCCTTAACATGTTGGATGTTTCTTTCTGGGTTTAGGCAATTTTTGTCCCTTTTTCAAGGGCCTAATGGGACCAAATTAGCATCTGTTACTGGAGCCCATGATTGCCTATTTTCCTGTTTCTGTATTCCCCCTGTGTGGTCTACTATCATCCCTTTATCTATTGAAACATCTGTCCCACTGTGTGGAGAGGTACATCACGGGCTTTAATTTGTCATTCTCACATAACCACATCAAAGTCAAGGTGGGATAATAGGCAGGCCAGTGGTGTGTGTGTGGGTGGGTGGGGAGGAGTTGGGCACCTATGCAAGTGGTAGGCACATTGGCCTGTTCTGGGGCATGGTGGGATGACTGACAGTGGCCCTCCCACCCAAAACTGTTGGAGGTTGGGAAGACCATCTTCCCTGCTCTCTGCACAGGCCCTGCAGTGTGGTAGCTGAAATTGCCTGCCTTGGGGTGCATGGGGATCCGTCCCGGCCAGTCTCACCTGTCCTTGGGGCATAATGTGCCCTGAAATCAGTTTTTATTTGACCCCTTTCCAATTTTTGGTTCTGGCACATGACTCCAGCCCTATTCATTTCAATGCTAATGTCTAGCATTCTCTGTGGTCTTGCTACAAGCTACAGCTTGTAATGATGTAACTTTAAACCAGTTCAAAGTTTAATACCAGGTAAGGAAACTGACCTTAGTCTATTCACATATACAGCTAGCAGCTCATGCAAGAGATTGCCTATCATTCTCTCTTCTGCTTATCTTATAAATTATTTCTGTAGTATCAGCAATATGTCTGGTGCTGTTTAGGCATAGTAGCTTGCAGACGGTACTTGAATGTCCAATCAGGAACTGAAACTAGGGGGACTTTAATGTTGTATTCATACACAGCCAGTCTCACCCTCTTGCTGGTATCATCTGCCCATCAGGTTCATGGGGTAAGGGCATGTAGAGAGGCATTCTCAGTTGCTGCCTCACTATTCTATAACTCCCTTCCCCTGAAGGTCATCAAAGCTTGAACCTGAGCATTTTCCAGGGTATTTTCAAATGCTATGATGCCACGCTTTGCCACACTTTACTCCCCCCATCCCCTAAACCAGACTCACTGTCATGTATGTTCAGCAGCAGCCAGATGTTCACCACACTTTAGTCCATTGCCACTCGGGACTGTGGCAGTGGTAACCCTGGGTTGTGAGGTCAGAAAATTGAGGAGGAACAGCCCAGAGTAACCATTGCCATTTTTGAGATAAAGCATGGTAAGGTTTATGTCAGTTCAGCCAGATTCAACCTGTGTCCAGATAGCCCCTCCCAGAAGGATGGTGACCGCACAAAACATGTTTGCTGAGAAACAACACAACAATCCCACTGCGATGGGAGGTTTAAAGAGTCCAGCTCACAATGGAATGGCGCTGGGGCTACAGCGAATAGTAAAGATGGAACAGCAGCAGACGCAACTGGCCCAGCAGCAGCAACTGGCCCAAGGGTTGGAGCAGGAACCTGTACCCATTCAGGTAAGTCAGAAGCCCTGGGGGGCAGGTAGGGGGAAGGAGAGATAGGAAACAAGCCATCCAAGGCTCACAAGTGGCCCCTGTTTTCTGAGACAAACTAATCTGCAGTATCCCTGGATACCCCAAAAGCTCCCACCTGGGAACCAGCCTACCCGACCCCCAGAGCAGATGAGGAGATGTCTGGGGCCACATTGAGATGCTGGTCTTCTTCTGACTCTGCGGGGATGAGGACATGCAAAGGAAGCTTGTCATCGCCCACCAGAACAAACAGGTGTTTGAAACCATCCCCCGGCGGATGGCTGCAGATGGCTTCGACAGAGACACGAAGCCAACTGAAGGTCAAGGAGACAACTGAGAAGTGAAGACTAAATGCCAACAGATGGCCAAGGAGCTCAGGAGGGGGTATAAGGCCATTGTGGACAATAACAACAGATCTGAGAACAAAGCCCAGACCACCCCTTACCATGAGCTCCATGACCTGTTCCTATGTATGCAGGGGTCCATAGTGGCCCCGCGCATAGTTGGCACTGCTGCCATGGAGGGACACAGCCAGGTGGATCACCCACTGCCCATGCTGCCAGAGCCTGCAACCTGCTCGTGCTGCCGTCCCCCACCCCCTCTGAGGAAGAGACTGGTCCATCAGGCATCACCAGCTCCCAGGTGTAGCAGGCATCTGGGAGCCGGACAGCCTCCGACTTGGGTGTGTGTGTGTGTGTGTGTCAGATAGGGATGTGCGAACACCGGGGGTTTGGGGTTCAGCCCGTTCAGGGTTTGGCCCCCATGAAACTGTTCATGTTCGGGCTGTTCGGTCCGAACCTGTTTGGTTTCACTGAACCCATTCAGGGGTGGGAGAACCCAGTTTTCCCTCCCCCCTCCAGACTTCACGGTGAAAGGGGTGCCAGGGCTCACCTCCCCCCCATCCAGCCTGGTAAAAAAAGTTTAAAAAACAAACAAAAAAACCCCCACCCCAGGGATCGACCAACCTGATGGTGATGGGGCTCCGGGCCCGGGTCCAGAGACAGAAGTGGTGGTGGGTCCAGCTCCGGCAGCTCTCCAGAGTGCTTCAGGCTGCTTCTAGGCCTTCCAGAAACTGAAGGAGGGCTTCCAGCCCCTCATCATCAAAATGGAAGATCCAGAAGCCCTCCTTCAGTTCCCAGAAGGCCTAGAAGAGGCCTGAAGTGCTCCGGAGTGCCGCCAGAGCTGGACCCACCGCTGCTGCTTCTGCTGCCACCGCCGGATCCGCAGCCAGTGTCCCAGCACCACCAGGTAGGTCGATTCCTGGGTTGGGTTTTTTTTTAATTGTTTTAATATTTTTTTTACCTGGCTGGGCATGGTGGGGGGAGGTGAGCCCCAGTGCCCCTTCCACCTGTGCAGCCTGGAGGGGGGAGGGGAGATCAGATTCCCCCTGTCCCCTGGTCTGAATGGGTTCAAAACCCATACTTTGTTCGGTCAGTTCAGGCGGAGGGCAGTTTGGGTTCAGGGTGTTCGTGAATGGCCTGAACACCCCACGTTCAGACTGAACACTGAACCCCCAAACTCTGTTCACACATCCCTAGTGTCAGACACCAAGATCCTCCTGACCCTCACCAACTGTGCCCCTGACATGCTCGGACAAGGCAACATGGAGCCTTAGGGGTGAGCAGACACAGGGTTCAAGTCAAATGATAAGCAACACCAAGAAGGAGGTAGTGGAGAGCACAGCAATGGGGCATGTACCAGCAAAGAGCAGCAATTGGGCATGGACCGGGAAAGGGGTTGGTGATATATAACGTGGAGAGAAAGCTAACCCAGCCCTGCAATGTCCCACGTCAACAGCTGTCTTGGAGGAGGATGACAGGAACACCCAAGAGGCCAGGGAAACTTTTCCTGAGGCCCATAAAGGTAGGCAGTGGAAGAGCAATGGGGAGTGGAATGGGGAGGTCAGGCCTGGGCCAGCTGAAAGAGGGGTCTGTGCATGCTGGCCCACATCCCTAATGCCTTCAATCTCTCATACAGAGGAGATGAAAAGCCCCAGAGATGTCCTCCCTCCTGATGCAGGTAAGCAATTGGAACACATTGGAAAGAAGTATGTGTGGAGGAGGGAATGAATATGTGACCAGCCAGGGGCAGGGGGAACATGGAGCCTCCACACACACCATAGCCACAGCACCCAAGAGGGCCCAAGTAGGATGCACCATTACACAGGTCACCAAAGTCAGGAGGGCACAAGCCCCATGATGCTCAGGGAAGGGGACAACAGAGCAGTGCAATGGGTATGCAGACCCATACAGATAGGCCAAGGTACCATCCCCCCTACCCCCAGAGGCCAGGAATGTCCCCATATTGTGAGACTACCCCGACTGACAGAATTTCATATCTCATACCCCACAGATCTGCAGCCCCGAGAGGAAGAGGGCTCAGAAGGACGGGAACCGGGTGCCCACTGCATACAGGAGTCAAGGTGCAACAGTGCAGGGAGTACCTCACTAAGGACCTGCTATGGATGGGGGCACACCAGAGGAATGAAATCCAGGATTCCATCCAGCAAATGGAGATGTCACACGAGTGGTCCATGCAGCAGGTTGCCACCTCCACCAACACCCCGGAAGAGGGGGCAGCCCAAGTAAACAGAAGGGGACTGGGGAAAATGAAAACATGTACAGGACTGTAAATAAAATATATTGTAAACAGATGTTTGACATCCTAGTAATCATTTCCTTATGCTTGAATTCAGACAGGGTGGTACCAATGGGCCAGTCATTGGCTAAAATGCAAGGCAGGCACCCCTGTCATCTGATGGGCACAACCAAGTGCAATGCCAAACTGCATTCTTGGTGGCTGTCCTATGATGTCCTGTCAAGGCCAGAAATGGGCCAGCACAGGTACATTGTGCGTGCCTGTGACAGGGCATGTGTCCCACCACACCAATGGTCTCCTGGGAAGCCATGCTACCAGTCAGATGCCCATTGCTGCTGTTGACCTACAGGACAACTGACCCATCCCTTGTACATGTCCCAAGCGATGTCCCATCCACTCCCTGAGAAGGACCACAAGTTAGGCCCTTCCAATCCCACCCAGTGTTCTGGGGAAGCACTGGAGCGGTTCCATGGCACTCCACAACACTGGGCCCATGATGCATGAGGAACAGCCAGCACCCAACATCCCATGCCCCTCAACGTGCCCATAGGGAGTCCCCCAATATTCCTGTGGACTACACATAAAACCTTCCAACCATGTCCCATGATACCTTACCAGGGTTACATGGTTCACAAAGTAGCTCCCTGATCAGCATAGATGGAGGTAGAGACAGTGCTTGTTCACAGATGTTGGCATTTATTGTTGGAAATCCACAATCATGCATGGAGATGCCAAGTGGCCTGGGGAACACCCATCCACTATGCTGGGTTGACTGGAAGTGAGGGATCTGTGGTGGTAGGGATTTGCCTGTGGGATGGTCCTGCAGCTAAACCTGCACATTGTCCCTTCATGCCACATGCCTGCAGAGTGCTGCCCTGATTCTCTTGGCATACTGGTACTCCCACGAGTTGTTGTCATCCAGCCTATACAGGGGCACAGGTCCTGGGGGTCCAACGGGCATGGGGTAATTCAAGGCAGCACCATCAGTCTCACAAATGTTGTGGAGCACACAAGTTGCTCCTAGCATCAAGGCAACTGTCTCCACCTTGAAGTTCAGGTGGCCAGCGAGGGATCTCCAGCGCTGATTGAGAGTCAGGTAGATGCCACAGGTAGCAACTGCAATGCACCATGTCAGGCTCTAGGCGACCCTCCTCAGCTGGGCATTGTTCCGGCGCCTTGCTGAGATGATCCTCATCAGGGTCCACAGTTGCCCATACACTCAATGACCTTCCCTCTGATGATGGCGCCTTTAGCCATCTCTGAAGAGATAGATCTGTAGCTCATCCAGATAATCCAAAAGCCTGCAGGACAACAGATGATGATCTACTGCTGCTTGCATGATCAACTAGTGCTGCCTATACCACTCTGCGAGGCAGTTCAGGAGGCGACGTCAGACACTGACCTGCCCCACATCCATGATGTCGTTGACAGCAGAGAGCGGACAGGCTAACTTGACCACAGGGGTGTTGTATACCGTGCTGCTGTGAGGCAAACAAATGCCGGATTGCTCGTGCTGTGTATCTGACTATATAGCCACATGGTCCCTGGATATGTTCAGGAGCAGCTGGAGAGACTCAAGGGGTATCTTTAGACATAACGCTGTTCAGTGTTCTGTAACACAGTGTCTTACCGTTACAGTGTTTAGACATACCGTTCACCCCAAATACTGATTAAACTATCAAGACATGTTAGCATTCACTTCCAGTGTTTGGGGTGAACACTGTGTTGATGGTATGTCTAAACACCGTAACGGTAGGACACTGTGTTACAGAACACTGAACAGCGTTATGTCTAAAGACATCCCAAGAGAACTGGGGAGGGAGACAGTGTTTGGATATGAGTGTTCCTTTTGGCAAATGGCTGATGATTGCCTGTTCCTGAACCCAGTCTCCTTGTTGGACCCGCAGGCACGTGGCCTATATTTCAATACTGGCTGTATGTGGAGGGGGGAGGGGATATGGCCAGGCAATTATTTTTCTGGTTGGTTTGAACTGTGGAGTTTCATTTGTTGTTGTATTGATGGTGTTTGTGAGCACTTGGCCACCATTATCTGAGACTGAGGTGACTGCATTCATCAGCCGTGCAAACCATGCTTTACAGCCTGCTACAGCTAGTTGACTGCGGTCTGGAACCAGAGATCTGTGTGTGCACCCTATTCCCTACTGGGGGCCCTTCATACAGGACAGCTGTGGTGCCAACATTGTGAGTCTCACCCCACGGATGATGGTTCTTGTGAGCCCCCTGAACCCTTCGGATCACAGGGCATGATACTATGCTGCTTGGGGTGGGTGGGTGGGATGGTTCTTCCCATCTCCACAGGGATTGAAGTAGCTTTATGTGGGTTGACTCCTGAGCCCCTGTGGTTGGACCACCCCCACCCCCCCGGCTGCCATCCTACATGCTGGATCCATGTTTGTACCCCTGTCCATGGGTATGGGGTGCTTGGCATGTGCACGATGCTTCTCAGTGACAGTGCATGACCTAGGGCACCATCACCGGGGGATTCATTGACTCCATTGTTGTTCATTTCTTTAGCCTGCTCTGGTGCCCTGATGTCTGGGAGCATGCTAGGACAGGTACGGAGGCATGTGTTTCCCATGTACAGAGGCAGTGTGTTCTTTTCCAGGACAACATTTTAACATCCAGAGCTGTGGACATGCACTGCCCCATATCACCTGTCCACTGGCCCTCGAGGGGTTTTGTCACATGGAACCTACCTGGATCAGATGCTTGAACGAGATGCCTGGGCCCCCCATGGGACCCATTCTGAAGAGGGGAACCTTCTTCAGCGGACCCCAGAACTGTTTGTGGGATCTGCAGTCCAAGTGTGGTTCACCCTTTGGACTGTGCTGCCTTTCTGCTTTCTGTATAGATATTGTGGGGAAGTGGGGGCCGTGTCTTCCATTCACTCATCTATGGAGTGACCAGGTTTTCCTTCCCTCTGGCCTTAGCCCCTCTGGACCTGAACCGTATGGATCCTGATTATGTCCGGTCAGCCACAGGGCCGGCCCTCACGAGACACCGGTCTCCACCCTGGCCTGGACATTGGGATGGATTTTTCTGACCCCTCCCTTGTGACTGTGCCCTTGTTGGTGGGGGGCAGTGGGGGCCGCCTGCATTTCCCTTGTGGTGTGTAGTCCCCTGGACTTCCCCCCCCCTGCCCCTCCCCTGTCTCCTGTGCTGGTCCTTGCTTGTGCAGCTGTGACCAGCCTTAATACCCAGGTAGGGGTTAGTGGGGGCCACCTACATTTCCCTTGTGGGGTGACCCCCCTGGACCTTTACCCCCTGCCCCCCCTGCTGTGAGTGTCCTTGCCTGTTCAGCTGTGTCTAGCCTTAATACCAGGGTGGCACTGCCAGAGTTTCCCTAGTGGTGTGAACCCCCAGACTTTTCCCCCATGCCCATCCCCATTTCTTGCACTGGTTATATCCAGGTTTAGAGATTTTACTTCTGTGTTTATTGTATATAGTAGCTTTTATATGTCTTGTGGATATACATCTTGTTGGTTAATACGGTTTATTTTGTATACTTTGTTGTTTAGGCTATGGCATTAGCTGATGACTATTAAAGTTCACTTATCTAAACTGTGCTGGTCTGTGGCTATGCAGCTGTGACTAGCCTTAATAACTGGGTCCACAGGTGGTTTCCAGTGGCCTTCCTTGGCTGGGCTGCTTGCCTGTTGCTCCGTCCTCCTCCACACTCACCGAGCCCTGCTGTGGGTTGGCATGAGCAGTGACTTTGGCTTCATTTGCCCACAGTTGGCCATGTCTGCATATAGGCAGAGTGGGCATAGTTCTCGGAGTGGTTTGCCACTGACTGGAGCCATTGTCGCATTTGTTCTGCCGTTACGGACCATGGAGGGGGCCTCCCTACTCCCTGGTGGAGTGTCGCCTGTCATGTTTCTTTTGGGTACTAGCCCACTCCAGAGCATGGTAGCAACCTTTCCGCAGATCAGATCTAAGTGTGGTAGCCCCTTCCTGCCATCATATTTGAAAATACCCCCAGAGGCAATGCAAGATGTTTCTGTTTGGCCAAGTATTTGACAGGTGAGGACAGGGGCTTTAATTTTTTTTTTTTTTAAACTGATGGATGGATGGATGGATGGATGGTTTATGATATCATCCCACCCTGAGCCTCCAGGGAAGGGCAAAATATAAATTTAAACAAATAGGTCAGTTTAAGAAGCAAGTTAACTTTATTTATTTATTTATTTATTTATTTAAACAGTTTTCTATCCCACCCCTCCTGCTACAGGCAGCTTGGGGCAGCTCAAATAATAAAACCACATTAAAACACATACAATCCACAACAGAGTAAAAGAGAAGGAAAACAGAACCAACCCCAAACCACAACCTGCACCCCATCTCCCTCACCGAAGTCCAGGCAGAACAGCCAGATCGTATGCATACAGCATTAGGGAGATCTGGGGACAACTGGGCCTTGGCCAGGAGGGAGTTCCACAGCCTAGGTGTGGCCACTGAGAACTCCCTCTCCATAGTGGTCCACCAGGCCACATGGGGACCTCTCAAAGAGCACTTCTGGTGGACCACAGAAGTCTCTTAGGACACGGGGAGTGAGGTGATCCCACAGATAAATAGGGCCAAGGCCATATAGGGTTTTATAGGTCAAAACCAACACCATGAATCAGGTCTGGAAGACTATCAGTAGCCAGTCCAGAGTCCGCAGCACCGGTGTAATGTGCTGACTGCAGCCTGACCCCACGAGGAGATGGGCCGCTGCATTCTGCACTAGCTGCAGATTCCGAACCATCACCACGAGTAGTCCCACATATAGCATGTTGCAATAGTCCAATCTTGAGGTAATGAAAGCAAGGATGATAGTAGCCAGGTCACTATCTGAAACATACGGCCAAAGTCATCGCACCAGATGTAATTGGCAGAACGTACTCCTCGTCACAACCCCCACCTGGAGGTCCAGGTGCAGCTGCAGATCGAAGAGCACACCCAGACTGCGAACCTGGAAAGCCTGCAGAGGGTGAATCCCATCAATGATGGGAGATGCCACATCCACTGCCTTACCTACTACTTTTCACCTCTGTCTTGTCAGGATTCAATTTCAGACAGGTCACCCTCATCCAGTCCCCCACAGTTGCTAGACATTGGGTTAGCACCGAGACTGCTGGGCCTGGGTCAGATGAAAAATAGAGGTAGAGCTGGGTGACATCAGCATATTGATGACAATGCACCCCATACCATCTCACGACATCACAAAGTGACTGCTTATGCTTATACACATTGAAGAGGAGAGGGGACAAAATGGAGCCCTGCGGGACTCCACATGTTAGCTATTGAGGGGATGAAAAATAATCCCCGAGCACCACATGCTGAGTTCTTCTGGTGAGCAAGGATCTGAACCATTCAAGAACGATCCCACCCACCCTGGCTCGGTCCCCCAGGCAAGCCACCAACATCTCATGGTCAATGGTATCAAAAGCCGCCGACAGATGTAACAGAATTAGCAGGGTTGCACGGCCCTGATCCAATTCACAGTGAAGGTCATTGACCAAGGCAACAAGTGTGGTCTTCATGACATAGTCCAGATGAAAGACAGAGTGTGTGGGGTCCAGATAACTGGTGAGGTCCAGATGCCCCCTGCAGCTGCTGAGTGACTACCCACTCAATAACCTTTCCTAAAAAGAGAAGATTCGAAACTGGCTGGTATCTGGTGACGGAATCAATGTCAAGTGATATTTGTTTGAGCAGAGGCTGCACCACTGCCTCTTTGAAGCAGCTCGGCACTCTTCTCTCCTGAAGGGAGGCATTGGTCACCCCCACCAGCAGCAACCCCACTGTCTCCCAGCTGGCCTTAACCAGCCAGGACAAGCATGAGTCAAATTCACAAAAAGTGGCCCTAACAGTCCCAAGAACATCTTCCGTCTCGGTGGACGACACCAACTGGAATTAACCCCAACTAAATCAGACCCGACAGGACTTCCGCAACGTCTGGTCCACCCACTGCAATAAGTACAGTGTCAAAGTCATGGTGAATTTGGGTGATTTTCTCTGCAAAATAAACAACAAACATGTCACAGAAGGCACTAGATGACTCCAATTCCAGGATGAGAGAGGGACAACTGTCCACCCCTTCACCACCCAGAAAACTCCACTGGACGAGACTTAGCAGAAACTATACTGGCAGCAAAAAACTCCTTTTCAAAAAACAAATATAACAGAAATATCTATAAATGTTTGTATTTTTATACTAGTTTAATACTATATAGTTTCATACTATATCCTATTGGGGTGATTTTGCATTATATTTTTCTTGAGTCACTCTTCTAAAGTGACTGTATTGTACAGATTTTCAAAAGACAAATAGTCATTTCACCTTAATTATATTTAGAAATGATATTTATAGACCTCTACAAAGGAACGCTCCAATTCTGAGACGTGCAGTCTAATTATTACATGGAACGTTTAATCCTCCAAGCTTCTGTAATTTGCAGTTTTATATAGAGTAGCAGAAGCTTAGGAACACACTTAAGTACTTTTTGAAATTAGGACAGTTTTTGCCTAGATAATCAGCTAGTGATAGCAGTCTAGGGTAAAACATGAAATATTATTATGTCCTAGTGATTATAGGGTACAATAAATTAACTGAAAGTCTTTAATGCAATTTATTCTTCAAATTACTTTAGGAAGATTAGTACACTCAGACAGAAATTCTCATTACCTATCTATCCTAGCTTTTTAAAAATAATCTGATGTAAAAGGTAAAGTTACATTTTATTCATTATAGGGTGACTCGTTTTAATTTTTAAACAACGTTAATACAATTGCTAACCAGATTCTGATTACTCATTTTGGAACACAGGCCTCTGGCTTTCAGGAAATACCTGAAATGTACCCAACGACCTCTTATAGATAAATAGCTATACTGGTATAGGAATGTGTGAGCTAAAGACTATGATTCCCATTCTTATGATTTTATCATGAGCCTCAGCCTTGCTAAATCTGAAATTTCTTTTAAAATGCCAGCTCTTGAAATGTATTGAAACTTTCATGGTTTAGTTTTTTGTTTCATTGTTTCATTGTTTAGTTTTAGTGTTTAGTTTAGTCTTTCCATGAACCAGAATTCTTGAAGCTTGATTTTCTAAATGAGGGCAATGTTCAGTGTAAATCAATGGGATTTTGATCTAATCCTGTGTCAAATTTAGTTGAAATTGTTGTATGAGACCCAAAGTATATTGTTGTCTGAGATTCTATGAAACAGTTTCTCACAGTGTGGGACAAGTGAAATTGTGCCATTTGTGGATGGTGTCAAAATTCTGATTTATACTTGATATACTCTGCATGTCGTTGTTGCTGTCTGGGGTCATAAAATTATATTTAAGCCTCAAAATGAGGTCAAAAATGAAATAGTTAAAATATGTAAAAGGGGATCCAGAGGCAGTCCTGAAAACTACACATCAGTGAGCCTAAAGTCAGTGCCAGGTAAACTCGTGTAAACAGTTTCTAAGAACAGAATTACTGGACATATTGATAAACATGACATAATGAGGAAGAGTCAAAATGAATTTTGCAAAGGAAAATCGTGCATCGCTAACCTAATGGAGTTTTTTGAGGGTGTAAATAAACATGTTGATAAATGTGACCTGGTTGACATAGTGGATCTGGATTTTCATAAAATGTTTTATAAGGTCCCACAAGAGAGAGATTGGAGGAAATTTAATTAAATAGTGATGGGATAGGAGGCAGTGTCCTATCATAGGTTAACTTGTGAAATTTGTTGCCGGAAGATGTGATCAGTGCCAGTAGGATAGCTGGGTTTAGAAAAGTATTCAATAAGTTCTTTGAGGGCAGGTTCATTAATAGTTATTAGTCAAGTAGGTATGTGGGGGATCTAACCTCTTACTGTCAGGAGCTGGGAGTGAACAACCGGGAATGGATCACCCCGTTGTGACCTGCTGGGTACTTCTCCCTAGGGCTAAAGCAGCAACTCCTTTTTCTGCATTGATATTTCATTCCACCATTTCAGAATTGCCCATGACTTTCTGTAGCTTTCCTACCAGCATTTCGCTAATTCCGTGCCCTTTGCTTTGCAACATGATAGTTATCAGAATTATCGGAAAGTGTTGGAAAGCTTCAGAAATAATCTCAGAAACTGTTGGAATAATCTCAGAAAGTGTTGGGAGAAACATTGTTCTGCTACTTTTGCATCATCTGTAACCGTATGTTGGAAAGTGCCAGTGGAAATTGCGGAAGACCGCAGACAAAAGTAGCAGAATGAACGTCTCTATTGTACCGTGCTACTCATTGCAGAAGAGCTCTTTCTATCGGAAACAGATACCACAGCAGCTTGCTGTTTCAGCCCTACTTCTCCCAAGTGGCCAAGATTGGACACTGCCGAAGACAGGATGCTAGACTTGATGGACCATTCGTCTGCCCCAGTATATCACTCCTTAGGTTCTCATGGTCATAGGGGTTTTTTTGTTTGTTTTTTTTTAAACAAGGAATGAGGGGAATCACTGTTCTAAAATCTATGGCAAAACTCTCACAGACCTGCATGTAACCTTGAACTTGCAACTATCCACCCATCCAGTCCATGAGCCGCCATAGGCAGAATGGGGTGGGGTATCGAGTACTCAAGATAATAATAATAATAATAATAATAATAATAATAATCCAAGCTTCTCTACTAGAGTGGAAATTAATAGGCATTTTTATTGGTAGATAGTACTCACATTTTTGAATAGCCATCTCAATAGCTGAAACAGATATTTGTATATCCACCGACGCAGATATTCCAACTTGGTTATTCCATTTCAGTATTTCAGTTATTTTGTTGCTTTGCTTCAGCATTATTAGCGCTATTGTGCATGCGCAGTACCCCAAAAAAGTAACAACGTTCTGAGTTGATTGAACCATATAATCAAAGTCGATATCTGATGAAGGAAGGATCAAATCAAGGTTAGTATCCATGTTGTCCAACTTGACTTGAAGTGAACAAATTCATTGGATACAAAATTGACCATGCATATTTTTTTCATCTGTATCAGCTCCAGCTAACTGTATTTAGGTGTCACTAATACCTCATTCCATCCTGAAAAAACAGTAGCAGTACTTAGGAAAAGTCTACCACCAGATTAAGAGTACATTCATACCTGCTGGTCTGGTTTACACATTTTGGTTCTGGGAGAGAATCCAGAAGCCAAAACAGTGAAGGCTAGGGTGGTTCTGGAAGTCAATGGATGACAACTGGGGCATAGTTTAGTTTGAAAAGAGAGCAGTATAGTACACAAGAGTCAACCAAAGTGAAATAGAAAATGGCTACCAATGAAAAACAAAATGTACTCTGGCAGACTTTGTATGGGTTTCTATACTGGAAAGTACTGTCCTATCCTGTAGGAAACTGCAGCAAAAGGAAATGTTTCTCCAAGTGAAATGACTATCATCTGAAACCAGGTGTAAGAGTTTAGAATTTAAGAGACAAGTAATCTTGCTCAAATTAGAACCGTTTTAGAGAAGAGGTAGAGAGATGTAAAAGAGAGTGATTCTTTCTAAAGTCACACAAGAGAGAAAGAGAACGCACAAAGATCATACTCTGGGTATTTAAAGCCTCCAATGGATATAGGCATAATAGTAGGGTTGTGTTTTTTTCCTCAGTTTTACTAGACTAATTCCTGGAGAATAATTACTCCCTCATTTGTTGGCAGTCTACCTTGCCCTTTAACAGAGCTGCTGGAGTATTGCAGTGCCTGGGAATGGAGGCAATAGGCTTTAAAATTAGTACCATGGTCTACTGAGATTAAAGTGACAGATTCAAACCTTGAAAATGTCATGCTGCAGGAAGTTTAGTAGTTAGATTGTGACAGTGTGATATGCTGCCAGTGACAGAAAGTGAGAACAGGGCAGATTCCTGTCAGAGGAGGCGAGAGGAAATTTGTCCTCAGAGTCACAAGGGAGCCAGGGAGACAAAGTAACAATGGGAACAAAGAAAAAAGTGGGGAGGGTAAGGAAGCCTTCAGCTGAGTGCTACAGTGAGAAAGGACACATTAAATGCACAGTGACTGCAACAATTGCATAATTAGACAACTTAGTACTAACACTAGGTTCCTAAGGCTAAAATCCAAAACCCACTTATTTTAGACCAATCGCATTGAATGACAAAGTCAAATAAACAGCTGCAGGACTACAGCTGAAAATCTGTGAAGTAGGGCTGAAACTCACACATTTTTCTCGATGAGAATTGTGGTTCTCGGCTTATTCTGGCAACCAAGAATGAGAACCTGCAGTGTCATGGTTACATTTTTGCCAACAAATGTGAGAAAAACAAACAAACAAACAAAAGAACTGAGCATGTGCAAAATGGCCACTGGGGACTGTTCGCGCATGCACAGCCCTCTTCAAAAATGGTGGCGGCAACATCACCGCCATATTGGAAAAGTGAATCTTTTCTGTCCATGCATGGCAACCATTTAGTGCATGCACAGTCTGGTTGTCCTTTTCTAAAATGGCGGTGATGCTGCCAGTGCCATTTTTAAAAAGAGCTGTACAGTCTGGTGGCCATTTTTCACATACGTAGTAATTTGCGGGGGAGTGGGAGGTCAGTGAGATCTCAGTCACCGGCATGAAAACTTGTGAAGTCTCTCACAAAATCCAAACGGGCTTTTCGTTCAGTTCTTCTGTAAAGTTAAACCAGGAACAAGGCAATTTAAATAAAAGCTCTCAAAGCAACAAAATTCTGGATTGCTTTGAAACCAAATAAGAAATATGAGTATAACCCTTTGATATGTGCAAACTGGCTGCCCTTTTCCAAAACAGAATTTGGAATTTTTCAAAATTCCTCTGGAGCCATTTTGAGAGAGGGTGTGCATGTGCAGAATGACCCCAGTGGCCATTTTGTGCATACATATTATTTTATTTTTAAAATGAAATTGTTTACTTATTTATCCGTTGTTGTTTTTAATTACTAAAATGAAAAGGCCTTCATTAATTTTAGTAATTCAAAAAATGAAACCGAACTGCACACCTCTAGCCTACACATGCTGCTGCCTTCCTAAATGAGAGAATGCTCCCCCTCTCTCTCTTTCGCCCTCCCCACCCTGCCACATTTTGGGGTGCCAATGACAAAACCTGTGTCAGTGCCTGCCGCCACTCCTCTACCTATCTCCTGAAGCTGCTTGAATATCTCTCTCTCTCTCTCTCTCTCTCTCTCTCTCTCTCTCTCATATGTCCTCCCCACACACACACACCCCAGGGTAATCTCTGCAAGTTGATGCCCTGCAACACCTTGGGATGTCAATGTTGCCCTCCTGGGGTGATCTTTGCAAGCGGACACACTGTCACACTCTGGGGTGCCAATGACAAAGCCTGTGCCAGTGCCAGCTGCTGTTCCTATGCGTGCCTCCTGCTGCTGCTTGAAATGTGTCATTCTCTCCCATATCTCCTGCCCCACTGGGGTGATCTCTGCAATTTGACACCCTGCCACTCTTCGGGATGCCAATTCTGCCCTCATTGGGTACTCTCTGCAAGTGACACATGTTGGGGTGCCAATGCTGCCCCCCTGAGGTGATCTCCACAAGTTGATGCCCTGACACACTTTGGAGACAGCTATGTCAAAGCCAGTGCCTGGCTACTGCTGCTCTTTCTCCTACTTTTGCTTCCTGTCTCTCCCACATATCTCCTGCCCCCCTGGAGTATCCTCTGCAAGTTCATGCCCTGCTACACTTTGGGGTTTGCATACCAAAGCCAGTTCCTCCTCCTCCTCCTCCTCCTCCTGCTGCTACCTAAATGTGTTTCTCACACATATCACCTACTCCCCTGTGGTACTCTCTACAAGTTGACACTATGGCTTATTTCAGACGTGACGCGGTGAGATTCACCACAGTGAATCCCATTCCACCCCGGTGTCAATTGCTTCACCGCGGGCCGTGGTGAGCTGTGCGGGCCCAACAGACGTGACAGGGGTGGCACCACCACCCGGCGCCAACCGGAGTGAACCCAGGCCGTGGAAACCTAACAGACATGACGTGGTGGTGAGAACCAGGGTGGGAGGCCGACAAGGCACTGGGGTCATACGGCTGCAAACATGGCTGCCTAAAGGCAAACAAAGCCACAGACAGAGGAGGGCCCCACCCAGGGAAGGGAAACATGAAGGGAGGGGCAGGAGGGAGATGCAGCGCGAGCAAACAGCGGCCACATGCAAGGCGTGCACACTTCAAAGCGAGAAGTGCACACACACAAACGAAGCTGTACACCCACACAACAAAGGGGAGCCAAGCAGGGGGAAAGAGGGATCACACACCAGGGGGGACAGGGAACCCCACAGCCAGTCAGCTGCACAGGAGGGGACGGCAGCGAGGGTCCGGCATGGCCAGTCCAGGAGGAGGGGGAGGGGGCATGACCCCAGCAGGCAAGGGGAAGGAGGACCCAGCAGCCCAAGGACACAGGAGGCAATGCAAGGCACAGTGGAGCGTAACAGGTGTTTATTGAGGACACAAGCGGCACCGGCTGGGTGCAGAGTCATACAGAGCAGGAGCGCACAGGGCCTGGGTGTGGGAGAAGGGGCAGCAGCAAGGTGGGCACGGGGCCCAGTCCGGGAGGGAGGGAACCACCACAATGGCCCACCACAGAGGCCACACGGAGGGGTTCGGGGTGGCAGCAGCGGGTCCCAGGCGAGGGGGCGACAGGCAGGTGGGCGACAGTGGGTCCCAGGGGGTCCAGCCATTCTGAAGAGGCAGCAGGCGGTGACACGAGCACCCAGGCCACAGACAGAACGAAGGTGCTGAGGAGGCAGCAGGATGTCTGATGGGTCCAGAGCGCCCTACACCCAGCTGCAGAGGCTCCCATCGTGTGGAGGGGGTGGTAACGACAGCAGGTGCACATAGTGGGGCCATCGCCACAGTCCCCGGAAGAAGCCGTGCCCGACCATGTGGAAGCAGATCAGGTAGAAGGCCAAGAAGGGATCCGCACAGCCCATCCCGAGTTGCACATCAGGGTGGCTACACACCTCCGACAGGGCCGCCAGCTCCTGCCCGGGGGGGGGGCAAGCCATAATCGGCAGCAGGGGGCCAGGGCAGGTGGGACAGCTCCAAAAGACAGTAGTAGGCAGTCCACGTGAGCACAGATACCCAAGGGCACCCTGCACACTGATGAAGTTGGACACGGTCACAGCTGGGCCACCCTCACACAGGCAGGTCACATATCCAGGGAAGGCACACACACACTGAGCAGAGGCCATCTCGGCAGGGCTCCACACTGCTAGACCCCCCAGCATGTACGGTAAGCACCCTTCAGGGAAGGGGGCGAACCCCAGATCCTCACACTGCACGTGGCAGTCGCCAACGGTCACGACATAGCCGAAGCACAGCATACCGAAGCTCAGGCACCGATAGGCATCTGGCTGGGTGGGCAAGGAGCACAGGCTGCACTGAACGATGGGCAAATGCCACAGATTGCACAGAGCCATGCTCTCGCGGGTGGTCCAGGCACAGATGGAGCCCCGGAGGCTCGGGCTGGGATGCAGCAGCGGGACCTCGGGCTGGGATGCAGCTGCCATGGTACAGGTCCAGGAAGGTCTGAGCCACAACGGCCGTGGGGGAAGCATGGGATGCAGGGCCAGGGGGCTGGACAGGCAGAAAGGGGCTGCCAAGGCCGACAGATAACAGCAGGATAGGAATGATGGGGCTGCTGTGGAGCAATGAGAAGGGAGTTGGCAGCGCACAGCTGCCGACATGCATGGCCAGAAAGCCCGACGCATACCCACCTGCTAGTGGACATAGCGAGGACAGCACGCACATGCACAGGGAAGGGCAGCGGCCCAGGGCCTGAGCCCCGGGGGGCTGCGCAGGGTACCCCCGATGTCAGACCCGAGCCGGTAACTTGGGGTGGAGCACACAACCATTTCATGCCTGGTGTGGTACGTCCGTGAGGCCGGGGATGGGGTATGCACCTGTAGGAAAGAAAGAACTCATACACGGCTAGGTGTGTCCCATACCGTTTATTGTGATCCCCTGGTCCCGCCCCAAACCCTGGTACACCCATGTGCCCTCATGCCCTTCCCCCCTCCCACCCCTCAGTGGTCCTGGATGCCCCCTCCCCACCCCATCCCCTATGCTGCCCTGCCCCTCCCCCATCCCCTGCTGCCCCTGGGCCGTCCCTGTCCCCCGCCATCAGGGATGGCCGAGGCTACCAACCCCCCCTCATCTGAGGAGGAGGTGCTGTCAGCTGGAAGGGCCAGGGACCCTGCCCCTGTCCCCCTCCCACCGCCCCCGGGGGAGCCCTGTCCCCCTCCCCATGCCATCTGCAGCCATATTGGGGCCCGGCCGTCCGGCTTCTGGCATCTGAGCTGTGGGGGCACGGGTCCCCAGATCCGCAGTCTCTGGTGCTGTTGGGGAGGTGGGGGTGGTGGCGCTGCCAGGGCCTGTGGTACAGCCAGGGGGATGGGGTGGAGGGGGAATGGGTCTGGGCACTGGCACAGCACCCAACGGGGCTGCTGCCATTATGAAGGCACTCAGGGCACCAGCCTGCAGGAGGAGGGACATGCCCTGCTCCAGGGAGTGGTCCAGTTTCCGGCCGAGCTCCTCAGACCAGCGATCCTACCGGTCCAAGTGGGCTTGGAGTGCCTCCAATTGGCAGTCCATGTCCCACTTCATCAGCCGTCGGTCTTTCTGCATCTCTGCCAGCAGCGGCTGGTCCCTCCCCTCCACCTGTTGCAGGGCCCTCATTGTCCCCTCCTGCAGTCGGTTGACAGCTTCCAGCAATATTAATTATTATTATTATTATTATTATTATTATTATTATTGTGCCGGTCATGTACCTGGCACTGTAAAGAACATAGAAATAGATGCGGTCCCTGCCTGTGACTTACAATCTAACAGACAAGGAGGGGGAGAGACAGGGGAGAAGACAAACCAACATTCAAGCAGATGGGAAGTCTCAGGTGCGTGTGCTTGGCTTGGTTACAATCAGGTTGGTTGCAGCAGTCTGCAGAGGCGGGCAGACAGTAAATATATGGGGAATGACTAGCAGGCATTGGTAAAGACAGCGAGGAAAAAGTGGGTCTTGAGGAGAGATTTGAAGGAGTGGAGGGAGGGTGCAAGGTGGATGTGGATAGGGAGGGAGTTCAAGGCCTGGGGGGCAGTGAGGGAGAAGGTTCAAAGGCAGTTAGGTGAGCAGGAGAAGCGAGGGAGAGTGGGGGAGGGAACAGAGAAGGAGCGGAAAGCATGTGCAGGAGTGCGTAGGGAGATTAGGTCGGAGAGATAAAGGGGTGCTTGGTTGTGGAGTGTTTTGAACGTGAATACCAGGTGTTTAAACAGGATACGTTCAGGAAGGGGGAGCCAGTGAAGAGAGAAGAGGAGAGGCTGCACATGGTAGAAGCGACAAGCAGAGTGAATGACCTTGGCAGCGGAGTTTTGGATTGCGATAAGGACAGATGAGAGCGAGAGAGGCCAGCAAGGAGGAGGTTGCAGTAATCGAGGTGAGAGATAACCATGGCATGAACAAGGGTTTTGGCCGAGGAGGTAGAGAGAAAGGGACGGATCCGAGCAATGTTTTGGAGGGCGAATCAGCAGGATTTGGCAAAAGAGTCAATGTAAGGTTTAAAAGAGAGGTGCGTGTCAAAGATGAAGCCCAAGCTACGGACTTGGAAAACAGGATGAATGGTGACTCCATTGATTCAGATGGGCAGGTTAGAGGGAGAAGAAGGGAAGGGAGGAAAAATTAGGAGTTCAATCTTGGTCATGTTGAGCTTGAGCTGATGTTGGGACATCCAGGCAGAGATATCAGAGAGGCAATTTACGAGCCGTGAGTGGACAAAAGAGGAGAGAGAGGGGGTAGAAAGATAGAACTGGGTGTCATCAGCGTAGAGATGATGTTGGAATCCGTGTGAAGCAATAATTTTGCCAAGGGACAGGGTGTAAATAGAGAAGAGGAGAGGGCTCAGGACAGAGACTTGGGGGACCCCAACCGAAAGGGGGAGGGAGGAGGAGTTTGACTCAGGGAACGAGACATTAAAGAAGCGGTCAGAGAGGTAGGAGGAAAACCAGTCAAGGACAGAGCCACGGAAGCCCAAAGAGTAAAGCGAGTTCAATAAAAGCAAGTGGTCGACAGTGTCAAAGGCTGCAGAGCGGTCAAGGAGGACAAGTCTGTCCCTGACTCCCTCCGGCCTCGGGTTCCTCTGGGGCGCATGCCCTCTTGCTGGTCTGTTTATGGGTACAATGGGAGCTGCTGGTTAGACTCCTGGTGGCTGTGGTCCCTCCCACCCTCCTGTGCCCCCCCTTTCCCCGGCCCTGACCCACCCGCTCCCAGATGCAACCCCTACTTTCTTCCGAGGTTCCCCCTGCTGCTGCTGCTGCTGTTGCTGCTGCTGCTGCACCTCCTCCTTGCCCTGTCACTCCATCCTCCACACGCTTTCCTCTTCCCTCCTCTCCATCGACTACTCCACCACATTCCCCTACTGCTGCTTGCCCTTTAAATCTCCCTCTGTGTGCCACTTGTTTTTGGTTGCCTGGCAGCGACGCTGTGTGCTGTCACCACGGCCCATGGTCGTTTCCTTCCACCGTGGTTGGGGTTTTCCCTTCAGATGTTACTTTTTGTTTACCCCTGCCATGGTGAACATTCACCACACTTCTGGACTTCCTCCTGCCCCGACCTCACGAAGCGTGGTTAGGTTCACCCCGGCCTGCATTTGACTGTGGTGAACATCTGGATGCGGGCCAACAGACGTGCACGGCTCTTTCACCCACACCCACACCCGCGTTTGACTGAGGTTGACTGTGGTGAATGCCGAAAACCTAACATCTGAAATCACCCTATGTCATAATTTGGGTTGTCAGTGCCAAAGCCAGTACCTACTGCTCCTCTGCCGCTGCTGCTGCCACGGCTCCCAATGTGTATTTCTCTATTGGATATGCTGTCCCCCTCAGGTACTTTATCCAAGCTGACACCCTGCCAGACTTTACCTATCTGAAATTTACATTTTAAAACATCTCTCTGTTATGTTGTTTTCATGCCCATTCCCATCATCAGATTAAGGCCAGTTACCTTAGAGAGGAGAGAAATCTTAGCTACTAGTAGAAAAGACCATACAACACTGAGCTAAAAGGAAATATTAACTGAATTAGGGTGCCTATGCTGTCCCTCTTGTGTGATTTCTAAACCACTCTGAGGAGGACACTCTGAAACACTCTGGGGTGTCTACGCTAAAGTCAGTGCGTGCTGCTGATGACCAATTGTGTCTTTCTCACACATATCTCCTGCCCCCTGAGGTACTCTCTGCAAGTTGATTCCCTGTCATACTTTGGGGTGCCAATGTCAAAGCCAGTGCTTGCTGCTCCTCCACCTGCCTCCTTCTACTGCTGCTTTCAATCTGTCTCTCTCCATGTGCCTCCCTCTGAGGCACTCTCAGGAACTTGACCCCCTGCCACATTTTGATGTTCCTGAGCTGCATCTTTGGGGTGATCTCTGTAAGCTGATGTCACACCTCACATTTGGGTGCATATGCCAAAGCCAGTAGCTGCAGCTTCCTCTGTCCACTTTCTGCTGCTGCTTCCCAAATGTGTTTCTCTCACACATCTCCTGCCCCCCTGGGGTACTCTCTACAAACTGAAACTCCATAATACTTTGGGGTGACAATGTTAAACAAGTAGAGGTGTGCATCAGGGACCCATGTAAATTTTTGTTTTTGTTTTTCATTTTTGTTATTTAAATCTTTTGTTTTTGTTTACATAAATATCAAAATTCCATTTTCGTTTTTGCTTTCATTTTTTATTTCTTTTGGTTTAAATAGAAAACATATTTTTTGCTTTAGCTTTTTAGTTTTTCATTATATTTGGATGACACTTGGATGTATTGTACCTCCAATGGAAAGCATTAAGTGTTCCAAATTTCAGAAAGATTGGATAAAGGAATCCAATTTTATATGCAGTTGAATTGCACTATTTTGCAAACATCTGCATATACATTCATGGCTTTAACATCTTTGTCTGCCATATAATGTGGATGAAACTTGGAAAGTTTATACTCCTCCACATTTTTACTGTCTATACCAGCTTTCAGAAGAATTGGATAAAGGGTCTGGTGGTATAAGCAATTAACTTAGAAATGTGTGTCTGACTGCAACATCGTTGTAGTCCAACCAATGTACATTAAATTTGGCAGGGCTGTATCTTACACCTTCAGAATAATCTCTGCCAAATATTGGAAAGATTTTCTGCCAAATATCACTGCTCCATATAATTTCCACATCTGTAAAAAGGCTTCATGCAAAAACATATGCATGAAATGTGTTTTTTTCACATGAAATCCTTTTCTGAATGAATTGTTGCAGAAATCCTTTTTCTGAAGAAACCCTTTTCTACAGCTGGACTAAAGCTGTAACCAGGTACCTGAAGATTGGGGCACCCCCAATGAAACAGGGGTGCCTGAATCAATGCAGCCTCACTGATGCCTGAACAGGACCCAACAGGCTGTTCAAACGCATTGACTGGCCTTTGAAAGTGATGTGCCATGGCTGGGATGCTCTGCACAAGTCTCACATGGGACCTGTTACTTTCAAAGGCCACTTCCCCTCTGCTAGAGCACCTCTCACTTACCTGAGAGGTGCTGGGGCAGGGGGGAGCACTGGATGACCTTTGAAAATGACAGGTCCTGGCTGGGACCACTGAGGAGCCTGGCTCCACAGTGCTCTTGGCTGGTACTGGTCAGTTTCAAAAGTGGCTTCCCCACCACAGCATCTATCAGAGTGCTCTATAGTGAAAGCCCCAGTCTGCCTTTCAAACTGACGAGCCGTCTCTCAAACACTGCAAAAGAGAACACTTCAGCATTTCCGAATGGGGTTTGTCAGTTTCTCTGGGTATTAATGACCACATTTTCAGGCATCAAGTGTCCGATTGGTCCTCAGGTAGCCCGTCAGTACCTGATGCAGATCCAATCTGGACATATAAGGATTGCACCCAATACCTTCAGCTGGTGTTAGCTGGGTCATTTAAAATCAAGAGTGCTATCCTAGTTTACAATGTACTTTCCTGAGTAATGTACACTTTTTTAAAATAAAAAAGGAATTTGTAAACCTATCTGAAATTTACATTTTAAAACATCTCTCTGTTATGTTGTTTTCATGCCAATTCCCATCATCAGATTAAGGCCAGTTACCTTAGAGAGGAGAGAAATCTTAGCTACCAGTAGAAAAGACCATACAACACTGAGCTAAAAGGAAATATTAACTGAATTAGGTGTTCAGGGATAGATGAGTCACCAGCAAAATACTGTGGGCTCTGACAATAGAAGCAGGAGCATTGCCATGGGTCTTCCACAAGATGCATTTGCTTAAAATTAATGCTATATTTTCTAAGGCAGACTTCTGACAATGTTAATAAAAATCCATGGCATTGCATGTACTTATTTAATTCTCTCGGATTGTATTGACATGAATATCTTCATTTAATGGACTATGTTCCTTCCTAGGTATGTGTGCTCCATGCTCCTTTCTTTTTGTAAAGAGTATCTCCAAAATGTATTATGCATTTCCCAGTAGCATTTGACTTCCTTGTCTGGAGTATTAGCCTCATTGTGTGTGTGTATGCCTGTCTTCCAAAGGCACTGAATTTGTGGCAATTCTGAGGTTTTATGCGAGAAAAATAGCAAGAACTCTGTACTCCTGGGTTCTTTGTGGCTGCATGTAGCAGGGCAGGCTAGCAGGGAGCCGGACCATTTAACAGCAGTGTGACTGGATTAGCAATGGATTTATTGGGACCAACTGATCTAGGTATGGCTAAGCCAGCTAAGACTGTCTCCCAAAGGCTCCAGAGGTGAGATCCATGGAGGGCTCTATCTCTGATATGGCTTCAGGAGGGACTGTGCCTGACCAGCTGACTGTGTGTTGAGCATCAAGGGCTTGGAGAAAGTCCTGCGGGTGACTAGGAAGCTGTGAGACCGGCCTGGAGAGAGAGATGGCGAGGCAGGAGCTGTGTGGTGAGGCAGGACTGCCTCAGTAAGACAGTCTAAGAGAACCTACCTGGACGGCATGCATGAGCTGGAGTGAAGCTCTGACTATGAGGGGCTAAACCAGCCTGTAGCCAGAAGGCTACCCCATGTAGAAGAAGCAACTGGTTTAGAGGGTTGTGCCTGATAAAAGGGCCTATAGAAGGAGTAAAGGGACTAGTGAAGTCTAGCAGTGAGGTGGATTGCTATCTGCACTCTACCCAGGTCAGAGGGTTCATGCCTGACCTAGAGTCTCTGTGAAGTTGTGGGCCAATAAAGACAGTGTGGGAAAGACTAGAGCTGGTGTGGCATGACCCCCTGGGCACAGTCCCATTCTGTGAGTACTCACTCAAGGTACTCCTCTACACTGCACACCAGCACTTTCCTGGAAAGTATGTTTGTTTGATGTCCTGGGTTCCATACAAAGCTACACAGCACCCCAGAGTTCTTAGAGAAAGAACCCCAAATGTATGGATATTTGCCTCCAGATTGAGGGCCTCTAGAAGCTGTCAAGTGATATGATCCTCTGGCCTCCCCTGGAGGGAGGTCACTGCAGCTGCCTGACTGTGGACTGGTGTGAGGGACGTTCAAACAAGCAGCCCCCTCTAAGGAACCTGAGTTGAGGGAACTGCTGTCACAAGTCCCTCCACACCACAGGTCAGCTGAGGAGCCATCCACATGGGGCAGGGCCCCCGAACCTCTGCTGTGCAGTAGGATCAGATTCCCAGGAAGAGCTGCTGCCGAACAGCTGATTGGGGTGGGTGGGCAGGGGAATGCACTCACCCTGGTCTTCCAAGCAGCTATCGGGGGTGGGTGGGCAGAGGAGCGCGCTCACCCAACCTGCCAAATGGCTGATTGAGAAGGGTCTGGAACAGCATACTCACCTGGCCCACCAAACAGCTGATGGAAGGGGGTGGGTTGGAATGGAGGACCACACTCACTTGGCCTCTGCTTAACAGAAGATAAAGAAATTGTATCTAGGAATGTGTATGGATCTTTTCTTAAAATCACAACATTCAATTGCTTATAAAATCGGTTCCCTGTATCCAATCATTTGAAATTTTGTACATATAGTGCCCTCCATTGGGGGTACAATCTCCGCAATTTTCAGCAGAATTGAATAAGAAAGAAACAAAAAAGTTATATCCAGAAATACATTTTTCAGTGTTTTCCCATTATTTCAAAAACAAAACATTGTTTTCATTTTTATTTTCATCATTATTTTTCTTTGTTGTTATTACAACAACAAAGAAAATCAATAATTTTGTTTTCATTATAATAATAACAAAAACGAATTTCACACCCCTAAAAGCCAGTACCTGATTATCCTCTGACCACCTCCTCATTTTGCTACTTCTGCCAGTCTGTCTCTTTCTCTGATGTGCTGCCCCCTCAGGGTACTTTCTAGAAGTTGATGCCCTGTCAAATTATGCAGTAGAAGGCACTTAGGTCACTTTTATACAAGCAGCCAGGGAAACATGTTTTTAATACACCGTTAGGAAAAGCCACAATGGGTGTGTTTACATGAACCGTAAGTGGCCACTTGCCATTGGACTCGGTGGTGCGCTTAGCCTCCTGCAGCCTCTTTAAAGACATTTTCTGGAAACCCCGTTATCAAGGTTTCCAGAAAATGTCTTTAAAGAGGCTGTGTGAGGCCATGTGCACTGCCGAGTCCTATGGTGGGTGGCCACTTCCAGTGCATGTAAACAAATCCCACGTGGCTTTTCCTAGTGGTGCATTGAAAAATGCGCTTCCCTGGTCCCTCGTATAAAAGCAGCCTGAGTGTGTGTGTGTCTTACATTTTGGTTGGTGGCAGCAGTGGGCACTTAGTGTGTCTCTGCCAGCAGCATGTGGGCACAATGGCTGGCAGTCTCTCTTTCTCAGGTGGGTGGCAGCAACAGGCATTTAGTGTCTCATATTCTAGATGGTGGCAGCAGCATGTGGAAACAGTGTCTGTGGTGATTCTCTCATTCTGTCGGGTGGCAGCAGTATTATTATTATTATTATTATTAACAAACATTTATATAGCGCCAGCAGTGTACCTGGCACTTTACAAAGTAATAAAATAGACACGGTCCCTGCCCCTAGGGCTTACAATCTGAGAGACAGGAGCTGGGGGAGAGACCTAGGAAGGGGAATAGAGGGAGAGACAAGGGGTCTAACATTCATGAAGATGCGAGGTCTCAAGTGCACATACTTGGCTTGGTTACGATGAGAATGACAGCAGGGAGGTCCATGTTGCAAGGATAAGGGTAAACCAATCGTAGGTATAGGAATAGTGGCTCAGCAGGAGAAAGATTCAGACAGAGCAAAGCGAAAGAGGTGAGTTTTAAGGAGAGATTTGAAGGTATGAAGGGAGGGGGCAAGGTGGATGTGGACAGGGAGGGAGTTCCAGGCATGGGGGGGGGGCAGCAAGTGAGAAGGGACGAAGGCGCTTAGGGGAGCAGGGAAGGCGTGGAAGGGTGAGAGAAGGGACAGAGGAGGAGCTAAGTGCACGGGCTGGAGTATGGAGGGCGATAAGTGCAGAGAGGTAGGGGGGAGCAAAGTTGTGAAGAGCTTTATAGTATGTGGGGCACAGTTGCTGGTGGTTTCTCCCTCTCTCGGGTGAGTGGCAGCAGCGGGCAGTTAATACCTCTCACTCTGACTGGTGGCAGCAGTGGGCACTTAGTGTCTCTACCTCATTCTGACAGGTTGCAGCTATGGGTACTCGTTCAAAGTTGATACCCTGTCCTAGTTTGGCATGCTTATGCCAAAGCCACTAACTGCCACTCCTGCTGATGCTGCTTCTGCCAGTCCCCCTGTGGTACTGAGGTACTTTGCAAGTTGCTGAGTAAGGGTTAAGGGTGCCCAAGGATTCCCCTGGGGTATTCTCTGGAAGTTGATTCCCTGCCACACTTTGGGGTGCCTATGCCAAAGCCAATGCCTGCCACTCCTTCTGCTTCTGTTGCCCGAATGTGTCTCTCTGGGTAAAAGATATGTGCAGCTGCACATCCAGCAGTAGGATGGCTGTCTCCACCCCCCACCCATCCCCGACTGGGACAGGTTGGAGAACGGAATCAAAAGTTCCCCAGGCCTGCTAATAACAGGCAGCCATGGGTAGCTGCAATGGCAACCCCCCACGTCAGGCCAGTTTGGTGCAAAAACAGATGGACCCGCACAGTTCACTCATCTCTGGCCTACCTGGGCTGTTCATGGGGCTGGACTGTGGGGCTGGTTCATTATGGGCACATCCACCAAACTCTCCCTCCCCCCAGGGGTCTAAACTGAGTCCAGATCTGGCAAACCTGGAACAGATGCATGGGTATGGCGCTGGCCCAGGCAGTCCAAAGCTGGGCAAATTGGACCAGAGTCTCAAATGGTACAACCTTCTCTGACATATCTTTTATCCCCATGGGTGCTTTCTGGTATTTGATGTCCTGCCACACTTTGGTGTGCCTGTGCCAAAGACAGTGCCTGCCACTCCTCTTTTTGCTGGTGCTGCCCAAAAGTGTGTGTCTCTCTTAACTATCTCCTGCCCTTCCTTGGTGTACTCTCTGGAAGTTGATTCCCTATCATACTTTGGGTTGCCAATGCTGCCCCCCTGGGGCCATCTCTGCAAGTTGATGCCATGTCACACTTTGGGGTGCCTATGCCAAAGCCAGTGCCTGCTGCTCCTTTGCATACCTCCTGCTTCTGCCAGTCTCTCTCCCTCACTTTAATGTGTTGCCCCCTCAGGTATTCTCTGCAAGTTGGTGCCCTGTCATAATTTGGAGGTGCAAATGCTGTCCCCATGGGGTGATCTCTACATGTTTATTCCATGCTACACTTTAGGATGCCTATGCTGCAGTGGGCACTTAGTGTTTCTCCCTCATTCTGGATGTTGGCAGCAGCGGGCACTTAGTCTCTCTCATTCTGGAGCTTGGCAGCAGCCTGTGAGCACTGTGGCTAGTGGTATCTCTCTCTGGGTCATTCTGGCCTGTGGCAGTAGCATGTGAACACAGAGGCTGGTGGTCTCTCTCTCTCTCTCTCTCTCTCTCTCTCTCTCTCTGGCAGGTGGCATCAGTGGGCACTAAGTCTCTCTCTCTCTCTCTCGTGGGTTGCAGCTGTGAGTACTCATTGCAAGTTGATGCTCTGGGTTGCCAATGCTTCCCACTGGAATGATCTGCAAGTTGATGCCCTGCCACACTTCGGGGTTCCTATGCAAAAGCCAGTGATCCTTCTCCTGCTGCTGTTGCCCAAATATGTCCCTCACACATCTCCTGCCCGCCCCCCTGGGTACTCTCTGCAAGATGACACCCTGTCACACTTAGGGGTGCCTATGACACAGTCAGTGCCACTTCCTACTTTTCCTCTACCCACCTCTTGTTGCTGTTACTGCCTGAATTTGTCTCTTCCTCTCACATTTCTCCTACCCTCCTGGGGTGATCTCTGCAAGCTGGCACCCAGCCACACTTTGGGGTGCCTGTGCAAAGCCAGTGACTGCTGCTCCTCAGCTCTTCTGCTGATGCCAGTCTATGTAATGATGACTGTGTGTGTGTCTCGTAGTAGTTTCTTCTCCCTTGGGGTATTTTCTGCAAGTTCAAGCCAAATATACTTGGGACAGCTAGTTTCCTTTGCAAATCCCTGCTGATTCTCAGTGCCCACCCACCACCTGCCAGTCCCTGCTTGATGATTCGCCTTTTTCCTGCCTGTTGCTTTCCACAATCTCTCTGATATTCTGCCTCCTGGTTGCATTCTGTGCAACTTGAAGACTTAAAGCCTTTGCTGCCCCACTGGGAACCACACTCTCCTATGTTAGCAGCTACACTTTCAGTGTCTGGCAACTGCTCTGTCCTCTGATGCCTGCTGTGTGCCATTCTGTCTCTGATATTTCTGACCCCCACCCCCACGACAGTCTGTGAAAGTCTGGGAGAGGAAGTGTGGTAGAAACAAAGTTAAACCACCATTTAAAGACATACAGGCCCTGCTAAGTAATTCCCACTGATTTTAAGGGGAAACAAATGTAAATCTAAAACAAATGGGTTTTTAAATGAAAAACAAAAACAAAACTAATTTTAAAAATAAAAACAAAAACAAATGAGGTCCCTTCTGCATAGCCCGACTCAGAAGAGAGAACTGGGATCCCCTGATCTGGGCCTGTACAGTTGACAACTGAGCATGGGCTAGGGGATCTAAGAAGGGGTTAGGCTCAGCTCCTGGACTTGGTGGAGGCAGGGAGCATCTCATGCTTTTAAAGTGTGGGCCTGGTGTATGTGTCTCCTATTGTAACAGCTCACACCTTGATTTCAGTTCCCAGTCATGGGCAAGATGCAAATCTAATTTAGATAGAGCAGAAATGGCCTACCTGCCATTTGACATTGGGTTATTTCAGACGTTACGGGTGGGCGGTTCACCAAAGTGAACCCCCAGGGCGGGTGAACAGAACAACCACGCACCGGGGTGAAGAAAAGCCCCTAACAGACGTGACGGGACTGGGACCACGGCCGGGAACCGGGCCGACCCATCACGGACTGGGGCAGCACAACAGACATGCAGCCGATCCCCAGCCGTGGTCAAAACTCCCAGAAGGCACCGGGCAGGGGCGGGACACGGACATGGCTGCCGAAGGGCAAATGAAGCCACACGGCACAAAAGGGAACACCCACACAAGGGAAATGGGAAGGGAGGGGAGAACAGGCTGACAGGTACCACACACAGCACACGCACACACACACACACACAGCGGACCCGCGTCGGGACACACTGCAAGACCACACACCCGGGCACGCACACACAGACACACAGGCACAGACACACACACACACACATGGGAAAGGTTGGGAAGGGGGGGGCAGGGGCACCCGGAAAACAGCACAAGGAACAACGGGAGGGACGAGGGGGGGCACAGCTAAGGGGCAGGGCACAGGCAGCAGCAACCCCCACCCCCACATCACCCCCATCCACAGAGGCACCCCCACAGCACAGGAGCCAGTCTCGGAAAGGGGGGACCAGGACCCCCGGAACAAGGCACGATGGGGGCCCGCACTGCACAGCGAGCCCGGCGGGGTTGGTCCAGGAGGAGAACGGTGGCCCCACAGTCACAGAGGGGCAGATGGAGGGCAGGCAGGTCCGGGGGACCCTCAATGCAGGTCAAGTGACTCTCCCCCACCCGGGGAAGGAACATGGTCCAGTCCGGGGGCGCCCGAACCCCCAGGTCACACAAGCACCCAAGGGGGGGGGTGCAGCAGGTGCCAGGGCTGGCGGGAGCGGACCGGTAGCTGTACATGGGCGCGCCGAGAGGCCACACAGAGCACCGCACCCAGCCACCGGGACGGGCAGCCGGGGTGGGGGTGGGGGCCAGAGGGGGCCCAGGGCCACAGGCAGGTGTGGCAGCGCCCTACGAAGCAGGTGGGAGCACACCTTGGTGGAGACAGCAGGGCGGGAGCAGGCAGCGGGGACCAGGCTCCCCCCGGCCCGGGGCGGGAGCCCACATGGGGGAACGGCACCTGGGGGGCCGGGAGGAGGAGTAGGTTTCACAGGCCGCCGCCGGGGGCCACTGCGGCCCCGGGGCCTGGGTGCCCCGCCCGGTGAACCAGGTGGGGCCAATGCAGCAAGCCCCGGTGGTACCCCTGCATGGACATGTGGTGGGCGATCAGGTAGTAGACCTCGAAGGGATCATGCACGGTGAGAGCCAGCTGGATGTCCACACGGGCCCACACCCCCAACAGGGATGACAGCTCCACCGCAGAAGGCTCCAGCACACAGCAGGCAGCGGAAGGGGGACAAGGAAGATGTCCCAGCTCCAGCAGCCGATGGTACACCACCCCATGGGTGCGCTGGTACCCAAGGGCCCCGTGAACACAGGAAAAGTTGAACACAGCCAAGGCAGGGCCACCCTCAGCAGGGCACTTCATGTAGGCACTCAGACCGCACACCACCAGCGCAGACACGGTCTCGGAACCGGGCCAGGGCACATGAGAGCACAGCTTCTCTGGGATGCGCCCCTCAGGGAAATGAACCAGTCCCAGGGCCTCCGAGTGCAGCCGGCAATCATGAGGGCTCGCCTCATAGCTGAAGTAATGCAGTCCAGAGCTTAAGCTCTCACAGGCACCCGCATGGCTGCCCGGGGTGCCCAGGAGCAGCTGCATGGCTGGGGTATGCCACAGGTCGCACAGAGACATGGTCTCGCGGAAAGGCCCAGATATGGGGGGCCCCAAGGGGGCTGGGGAGAGGGAGCTCCGTGGATGGGCAGGCAGCCATGATCTGGCACCACAGAGAGAATAACACAGAGCCCTGGGGGCACACACACCTTCCAGGGCTGGGAGGGGCTCCGAGGGGCCCCCAGGACGGGGAAGGTACCCGTGGCCCGCAACATTGTAGCACAACAGCGCGAGGCATGGGGTGCGGACCCAGCACAGCTGCAGAACACAACAGCGAGCACAGTGTCTGCCTAATCGCACTTTCAAGGCCATCCTGTATCAAACAGCGTGGGGAGGGGGGCCGGGGTGGCGGTGGAGATAGCTGATGGAATGCAGCTGTCCTGGGCACATGCAGACCCGCGAGCCCATGCAGGGGTGAGGCTAGGGGCTCCGCCTGCCGGTGCAGCCACCTGCAGGCCCGCAGGCCCCAGCCCTGGTGGGGGGGGGCATGCCCGCCCAGGGGCCCACCCCCCGGACAACCCCACCAGCACAGCCC
>QEPC01013258.1:518380-529993 GCA_003113815.1 Sphenodon punctatus
CCCCCGGGGTTCCCCCCCGGGGCTCCCCTGCCCCCCTCCAGGTCCCCCCGGGGTTGTGCCCCCGGGGGGCCCCTGAGCCCCCTGTTCACCTCCCCTCGGTTCCCTGTACCCTTTTCTGGGGTGCCTCCTCCGGCCCCATTCTGGCTGCTGTCCCCGGGGCGTCGTGTCCCACCTGCAGCTGTGGGTGTTGTCCCTGGGCCGCTTCCCTGGTTGGGTGTACCCCTGTGCCTCCCTTCTCTGCCTGTGCCCCCTCCACCTCCATCGCTGCCCTTGCCTCCACCTCCTCCGCCTCCTCCACCTGCTGTGTCGCTTTCTCTGCCTCCGCTCTCTTCCACCTCCCTCCTCGCTCCATCCCACCATGCTTGCTTTCTGCTGATCTCGCTTTCAATCTCCCTCCGGTGGTTGTGTTGTTTCTGGTTGCCTGGCAGCGACGCTGCGTGCATTGTCCCCGGCTGTGGCTCGTTTCCTTTGGTTCCGCCCGGGGATTGTCATCCAGACGTTACTTTTCCTTGGTTCCCGGTGGCGGTCAGTTTGACCACGCTTCCCGGGATATTCCCCCAGCTAGCCCGGGAAGCATGGTTGAAATTGACCCCATGTGGGTATTGAGTGTGGTGAAAATCCGGCGCGTGCCGAACAGACATTCACGGCCCTTTTGGCCCACTGCGGGATTGAGCGTGGTTCACTGTGGTTGAGCGTGATCTCGTAACGTCTGAAAATACCCATTGTCCTGCCAGATCTGCAGTATCCGACACAATCTTGAAATGTCTGAATACCAAGCAACATCTGTTTAATGTTCAGCAGATTAACTGGTAAACCGCTTTACCACATTACGGCATAATTATGTAGTGCACCATTCACCATGCATGTTGCTGTTTATTGCTATTTAATACACTGCTGTTTACCATTTACCCACAATTCCTTCCATGTTTAATCCTCCCCATGGACTCGGTTTTTAGACTAGTAATGATAACATTTGGTTATGCAGTCATGCGGTAATCCGGTAATGTTAATATAGTAAACTGGTTAACTTTTGCAGTATTATCCAGTTATTTGGTTTGGTGATTAGCTGCTGTGGTAATCGGTTTGCAGCTGGATAACTGCCAACTATCCAGGATGGTGGATATTAACTGTGGATCATTATTTTGCCCTCCCCTTTCCTCCCCAATGGGGACAAAGTAGTGCTTGGAAATGGGGAGGAGGAGAAAAGGAAGAGTGAAGCAGCAGATGATAAGGTGGCGGAGGGGTCCCCAAAGAGAGGAGCAAAGTGTACTCTGGCTCTTGGCCTGCTTCCTTCATCTTGCCTCTGATCCTGCAGCTGCTTCTCATGGCAGTTGAGCTAAAGCTTGATAATAAAAAAAAAAGTGATGGGGGAGGCATAGCATGTGAAAGGGAATACCCATGTTTCCTTCCCATGCTTCAGAAAGGGTGAGGTAAAGTAACACATTTTGGGAAGCTTCATGGAGACTTCCAGGAATTGGGGGAATGCCCCATCTTAGCAAAATTCTGGTTGTGTCACTGCTGGCCATCTTAGGTTCTATGTTGTCCACTCAAAATTGCACAATATTAGTAGCAATATTACGAAGGTGCTCCACTCCTTTTATTGATGTAAAGGAGAAATTCCTGCCGTCCAATCTTGAACAGTTTTTATTTCATCCAGTAGGGGGCAAGAGTGCAGTATATTATTTATCTCTCTCTTTGTATATATAAACCACAAACACACACACACACACACACACATACACACAAATCAGTTCATTATAATTAAAGTTTTTGAAACTGGACAATTTTACTGTGTAATTGCCTTCAGATATTTTTTAATAAGCACTTTCAAGAGGGGCCTTGAAGTAATCAGGAGAAAAGTTTTTTAATGTTTAATTTTATTCTGAAAATAACAATGTAATTATTTTAATGACATGGTTATTTATGTTCTGGAAATTACATGGAAATTGAATTGGAGGAACCATAAAAAAGGGTTTCTTACCATCTACTAAATACCATGTAATTGCAAAATAATTGCCTATTTTTATATGCTGTGGACTAAAGCCTTACCAAGATTTCTAAAAATTAAAATATGACCAGCTTATCACAAGCACTACGATGGTGCTATAGAAAATAACCATGTGTACTGGTATAAAACACTTTGACAATGAGAGTTACATATAATAATGCAATACTTGGATAAAAAACAACAATATCCTGTCCTTGTAGAGTACTTTTCAAAGAAAAGGAACCAGAAGTTCTTAAGTGTTAGAGCTGAAATGTTACATGTAGGCATTATCTGCTTTTTTGACAGCTCTTCAGATACTGAAATAGAATCCCTGACTATGGCCATTTTTAAATGAACCACATGGGTGGGGGGATGGGTGTGTGAAAGCAGTGGGTGGAAGTGGGTGCGCAGCTTTTCTCATGGGCACACACCCACCTCAAACCACGGAGCCTCCTCCAATTTGCCAGATGGCTCTGTGGGTGGGTGATGGGTATAGATGGGTGTTCTGCGGAAGCACTCATGCACCTCCACCCTACACTTGTGCTGTTTGCACTGACACACAACCATCCTCCCCACCGCCAAAGCATTGCATGGATGCCCCCCAACTGCACACCTGCCCACACACCCGGGGTGTGGGGGAAGACATCCATACAAAAACTGTCTATGTCCCTTTTCAAACAGACTGCAGTGAGTGGGGAAGTGGGAGTGTAACCACAGTGGGTGGAGGTGGGGGTGCACCCATGGGAACGGGTGCACACACCCATCTCTACCCACCTCCACCCATCTCTGCGCATCGAGCAACTGGCATTGGAGCCCATTGTTCCTTGCATGGGTGATGGGTGGAAGTGATGGAGATGGGTGAATCTTGGGAGTATGCACGCACCCCCACCCACCATGGGTACCATTGCTTCAGGTTCCCACCCATCCCCACACACGTGCCGGCAGCATTCACATGGGCACTACCCCCCCCCCACCACCAAACACGAGTGTGAGGGGGTGCCCATGTGAAAAGGGCCACACTCATTTTGGGAGTGCTTGGATATTTTTAGGTTTTCCCGTTTGTTTATTTTGGTTGTTCACTTATGTTGGTATTGTAATATTGATGTATTACAAAATACTAATATGACCGAACAACCAAAATAAATACACTGGAAAAACTGGGAGGGAAATTGAAATGGAATAACCAAAATAAATTTTCAAATGGATCATACATGGATCTGTTTACTACCCATACCACCGTTTTGGGGCAAGGTATATTTTACAGGGTTGCTTGTTTTTTTAAAGGATTTGTTTTAGTTCTGCTAATTATACCCACCACCACTGAAATTCAGTGTCTGCATATAGGACAACTCCTATATGTATAGATGTATAGATGGGAGGGAAGAGAATACTATATACCTACGGATTCTGTTCCTTCTTCTAACTCAAAGGGTGCAGTCACACAAGACGTTACCCAACTTTGGGCAGTATTATCCCACTTTTGGCAATGTTAACATGTGATGTAGTGGTACGTATGCCTGGAGGCCATCAGATGGACACCCAGGGTGAGGCGGACAGTCAGCTAACATGTGATGCATCCTCCAAAAAATGCTGGAGTTGCATTATGTGTAGGGCTGCATCAAATAGACCTTCCGGGTAATCAGACAGAGTTCCGAAGTTCCAAGTACCCGGTTCAGGTACTTGGTCAAACTTTGTCCAAGGACCCAGAATTCAGAACTCAGAACTCTGGACCTTGGAAATATCTGGAACTTTAGAACTCTTTCTTTAATGATTTTAAAGTGCACCCACTTTAAAATCATTAAGCCAACCAAGCAGTGCCCAGAAAAGCAGGCTGGAAAAAGTGGGACAATTGCCCAAGAAGATAAACCCACAAATAGGGTGAAATGGCAAGCCACGGCGGTGGTTATTTTCGATGGAAAGAGCTCTTCCTCAATGATCTGCATGGTATGATAGAGATGTGAGTTCCATTACTTCCGGTGACACTTTCTGACATGCGGTCATGGTGTGAAAAGATTATTCCTACACTTTACAAGATTACTCCAGTAATTCTGATGTCACAAAGCAAAGGGCGTGGAATTAGCGGAATGCCAGTGGAAAAGCTGTGGAATATCACTGGCAATTCTGAATGGTGGAATGAAATATAGGCATGGAAAAAGGAGTTGCCGCTTCAGCCCTACCCACAAAAGTACAACTGTGGGCAGAAATCCAGAACAAAAAGCATCAGTAGTATACCCACAGCATGACCCACCATCAGCAATACACCAACTTTAAAATCATTATGCCAACCAAGTAGTGCCCAGAAAAGCAGACTAGAAAAAGTGGGATAATTGTTCAAAACAAACCCACAAAAGTGCAACTGCGGGCAGAAACTAAAGAAAGCCAGGCCAGTAGAAATAACAACACCCACAAGAAAGAAACCAGACCCACCCACACAAAAGCCTCCATTGTGCCTGGCCAGTTCCCACCTATGTAAGGCAAGCCCCCTCCCCACACACCATGTTATTTTAATCAGAAAGAAGGTATATCTCCACTGTGCCCAAGTGGTCAGTCACATTATTCATTTTCACTAGATTTAATTGTCGCTGCCTCCTGCCACAGCAGCTCAGGGTGACTTACAACATTTAAAAACATAAAAATATAATAAGGGGTATCTGCGCATGCGCTGGCGTGAGTAGCTGGGAACCACCGATGCTCCGCTCCCCTAGTTCCTTAAACAAGCTGTCCTGACATTAAAAAGAAAAAGAAAATCCTGTCTCAAAAGAGGAATGGCAGGGAGAAATAAAAACAAGCAAAAATAGATGCAGGAGAATGCGTGGGAACATTTCTGCCAGAGGAGACCTCCGGAGCGGCCCAGAGAAGTGGGGAAGGAGGTGAGCGGTTTAAACCTGGTGCCGGAAGAGCACAAAACTGACAGGGAGCAGACTTCATCAGAATAAGTGGAGGAATCAGTCAGGAAAGTCTCTGCATAAACTGCTGGGGGAGATGAGGAGGGAGATCAAAGCAGATCTCAAAAATATCAAGTCCTCTATCAATGCTGGCAATAAAAATCTGGAGGGGCTAGCAAGGAGGATTGAAGTGGTGGAAGACAGAGTCTCCTCCTTAGAAGGAGGAGAATGAAAGGTGAGACTGCATTCCTCATGAAAAAATGCCAGGACCTGGAAAACCACTCGCGCAGGGGTAACCTGCGCTTTAATGGAATCAAGGAATCAAATGGAGCAGAAGAGGTTAATGATTTGATCTGGGCCCTTCTCAAAGAAAACTTTCCTGAGAATCCCCAGCTTCACAGGCCTGAGAAAGAAAGAGCGCACAGAGTGGGGCGCCCAAGGCAAAAAGATACAGATCCCCCTAGCCCCATCATTGTAAAGTTTGTTAGTTTTCAATTAAAGGAGGAGATTCTTAGGAAAGCACGCATCAAAAACAAACTGGATTTTCAGCTTCAGGCAGTTAAAATTTACCCTGACTACGCGGCAGAGAAGATGAAGAAGACGATGAGGTGGAATAAATTTTTTGCAACCTTATTGAAAAGAATTTGATGCCCAGAATAGTCTTCCCTGCACATTTGATGATTTCTGTGGGAAGGAAGAAGAAGCTCTTTGACAACACGGAGGATCTGGAGACTTTCCTGGTCTCCCTGCCGCAGGGATGAATATGCAAGCGGAGGAATGCTGATCAAGAGGAAGGAGGTGTATTATGCCCAGAACAGGAGTGGCTGTATATGAAAGGCAGAGTGGAGTCTGAAGAAATCTTCATTAAGACTGAAAGATTTCTGGGCACCCAGGCAGTGTTGTAAGGTTCTCTGCACGGATGACATGGGCAATGGTGATAAGAGTTATGAGATTGGCTTGTTTAAAGATTCTGCATGTTAAGCAATTTTTAATATGGTAAATAGGAGCTCGGGGGGCAGGTGGGGCGCTGGATTGTGTCCTGCCAGCAGGTGTTCTGGTTTCCCAACGGATCCTCAGGGGTGGGGGTGGGTGTAGGAGAGGAGATGCATGGAAAGGTTGGGAGGTTCAGGGGGTGGAAGTCACTGTATGGGAGTGACCCAAAAACAGTGGAGGGGGGATTCTCAGGGGGGAATTCAGTCAAGCATTTACAGCATAAGGCAAGTCCTACAAAAAAAATGGTTTACACTGTTAAGAAGAGCATTCTTGAACTTAAGGAAAATATTTGATTCACAGCTGGGCATGGTTCAGGCAGGCACTCTGGCTAGGATGGGTCAGCTACTCAATAAAAAAAAGAAGGATTTAGGGTCACATACCTTATACCCAATAACCCTTAATGGCTGGAATTAAAACAATCACTATCAATGTGTGAGGTCTTAAGTCTCCATAAAAAAAGAAGGAGGGTAAGGAACCTGATAGAGGAGCAAGAAGCAGATATATTTTTCCTGCAAGAATCACACTTATTAGATAGAGATGTTTATAGATTCACTAGTACAAATATGGGACACCTGTATGCCTCATGTGCTAAAAAAAAGAAGGCAGGGGTTATAATAGGATTCAGCAAAAATAAACCTTTTAAGTTAGATAAAATAATCAAAGATAAAGAAGGAAGATTTTTATGCATTTCAGGGAAACTAGGAGAAAAACAATTAACCTTGGCTAATATTAATGCCCCTAATGAGGGGAAACTGGCATACTTTGAAAAATACCTCCAAAAGATTGCAGACTTTTGGAAATGGATTACTCTAGGACCGGGGAACCCAGGGGGGAGGCAGCGGAGGGGCCGGCACCCAGGCGCCGGTACCACGGGGGGGGGAGGTGTCAGTGGGAGCTCCAAGAGACCCACAACCTAATTGCTATCTGGGCAACACCTAAGATACAGGCCAAGCTGGCAATCAATGCCCGGAGCAAACAGGTGTTCGCCCATATAGCCACAGAGATGGGGGAGGCTGGATACGACCGCATGCCCACACAGTGCCGGACTAAGATCAAGGAGCTCAAGATGGGCTATAAGGATGTAATGGACAACAACCGGCATTCTGGATGGGCGACACAGGCCTCCCCCTTCCTGGATGTGCTGAGCCAGGTGCTCCACTGCAAGGACTCCATAGTCGCCCGGTGCCCGGTAGGAGGCGGCGTCCAGGAGGAGTGACCCATGGATGAGCACCCACCCCACCTGCAGCCGGGGAGCCCCGGGCATGACCGGACTCTGGGCATGGAATCCCTGGAGGAGCTGCCAGGGACCTCGGGCACGTGCGCCTGTGGAGAGGGGGGGCGCGGGAGTGGGGACACACCCAGCCCTACTGCCAGAGAGCGCATGCATGCCCCAGCTGACTCAGAGGAGGTTGAAAAGAAATAAAATGGGTTCTACTGCCTTTCTTCACCCAAGTGAAGCAGACCCTTGCCTAAAAGGGCTTCAGCTGCTTTTCTGCACCCCGGGTGAAGCAGATCCCTTTTAATTCTCTCGGGAACCGAGTGAAAATACTACTGTTTTGAGAGGGTGGGGAATTACTCCTCTGCTATTCCTAATAATGACTCTTTTGTTCAATCAAATAGATCTTTTATTCAATGAGCAACACAGTTTAACATACCAATTATAACTGAAGCATTTGCACCTTTAACATATGAGTCTTCACCTACTCTGACTACTTAAAACACATAAAAAGCATGTATTCTTACGTGATCAGAGGTCCGTGGTCTGGTTTCAGAAGGAGAGGCAGGAAGGGGGCCCAAACGAAGCAGTTGTAGGACTCCCTAGATAGAGGAGTCCCAAAGTGGACCAATCATCAAGCTAGCTGGTGCCCTTATAAGGGCTAGCAGACAAACATCATGAAAGGCAACTTCTCTGTCCAGGGACTGGCCTTNCGTCAAGAAAGTTCCTCCCCTTTGCTATTCAGGTTTGGGGGTCCTTCCCTGTTCGTCACTGTTTGGGGTTTGGCATGACCAGATTAGGTCCTGCCTGTGCTCCTTCCGGAAGAAAGACATGACCTTAGGCCATAGATTCCCCCACACCCCTTCTCTGAGGCGTCTCTCTGTCTGATCAAGTCATTTTCCCTTATTGCATTGCTTGGTTCTTATCTGCAACCTTGTTCTGGGAACGGACAGTTTTTACTAGTTCTGTTCTTACTGGGGCCTTTCCTTTTGTTGATAACAAGAATGTATTCCTGTCAGCATATTTCTCTCTCCTCCTGCTAGCCTGTTTCTTATAATATGCATTTTTAATAGTTCCAAAGCTAAAAATTATTATAAAGCATATAGCAAGCAAATAAAGCATATAAGAAACTCATAGCATTCTTTCAATACTTACAAATGTGTACAATATTATTTTGGTTACATTTCAACAAAAAATGAGTTACAATAGCATTCAATGTCTGTTCTGGCATATTTGTGTCAAAAGAACCACTTTTGCTTTGGTTACATTGTAGCAAGGAAATTGGCATCCTTGTTGGACCAAAATCATATCACAACAAGGTGGAGGGTGAGGAGGAGACCATCACCCTGCACCTCATGGCATGCTGCCCCGGGGACCAGGAAGACACCAGCCCCAGCAACTGAACGGCCTCGGAGGGAACAGACACAGAGGGAGTAGGTAGGGGCAATGCAGGGCACACGCAGGGACCACAAGGGGAGGGGGGCCACAGAGGGTGGAAGGGGATGGCAGCAACCCCTCACACCCCAGTCCCAGATGCTGGGAAGGGGCACGGACAGAGGGATCCGCACAGGGGCCAGCGGTGCCCATCCCGGGGTGAAGGAGCATCCTGAACACTGGGACAGGAGGGGGGGCAGGGGAACAGCACCCCACATGCTTAACCAAACCCTTTATCACCCTACAGAGCCACACCGGGCATGGGAGGGCCATGGCCGGGGGCCGCCGGTACCGCCTGCCAAGAATATGCGGGAGCACCGAGCGCAGGCGCACAGGTGCCAAAAGGACCTAGCGCAGGAGCTGGTCACCACCAGCATGTGACAATTGGAGGCACTCCAGGACCACTCGGACCAGCAGGACCACCAGTTCGAGGAGCTTGGTCGTGAACTGGATCGCTCTCTGGAGCAGGGCACATCCCTACTCCTGCAGGCTGCGGCCCTGAGTGCCTTCATACTGGCAGCAGCCCCACCGGGTACCATGCGCAGCCTGGACCCATGCCCCTCCACCCACCCACCCCGGCCGTACAACAGGCCCTGCTGGTGCCGCAACCCCCACCGCCCCAACAGCACCTGAGACCGCAGATCCAGGGACCCATGCCCCCACAGCTTGGATGTCAGTAGCCGGGTTGCCAGGCCCCAATACAGACACAGGAGGGACAGGGGGGGACAGGGGCTTCTGGCTGACAGCATCTCCTCCTCCACCTTGGATGAGGGAGGGTTGGTAGCCTTGGCCATCCCTGTTGGCAGGGGATGGGGATAGTCTAGGGGCAGCAGGGAATGGGGGAGGAGCAGGGCAGAATAGGGCATGGGGTGGGGAGGAGGTGTCCAGGACCAGTGAGGGGGTGGGAGTGGGTAAGGGCACGGGGGCACACGGGTGTACCAGGGTCTGGGGCGGGGATGGGGGAGCACAATAAATGGTATTAGCACACCTAACCGTGCCCGAGTGCTTTCCTTCCTACATGTGAATACCCCCCTCCCACCCCCCGGGTTCATGGACGTCCCGCACCAGCCACGACACGGTTGTGTGCCCCACCCCAAGGTACTGGCTATGGTCCGACACCGGGGGTACCCTGAACAGGCCCCCAGGGCTCGGCCCGCTGCTCCTCCCTGAGTCTGCATGTGCAGTTGTTGCTATCTCCATAGGCAGGTGTGTATGCGTGGGGCTGTCCGGCCTTGCATGCCGGGAGCTGTGCGCTGCCCACTCCCTTCTCATCACTCCACAGTGACCCCATTGTTCCCATCCTGCCATTATCTGTTGGCCTTGGAAGCCCCTGTCTGCCTCTCCAGCCCCTGGTCCAGCATCCCATGCTGCCCCCATGGCCGCTGCGGCTCAGAACCTCCAGGAGCTGTACCATGGTGGCTGCATCCCAGCCTGAGGTCTCGTTTGGAGCCTCCATGGGCTCTGTCCATGCCTGCCCAACCAAGAGAGCATGGCCCTGTGTGACCTGTGGCGTTTGCCCATCGTTCAGTGCAGCCTGCGTTCCCTGCCCACCCGGATGGATGCCTATCGGTGCTGGAGCTTTGGTATGCTGCGATTCAGCTATGTCATGACCGCTGGTGACTGCTGAATGCACTATGAGGAACTGGGGCTTGCCCCCATCCCTGAGGGGTGCTTCCCGGACATGCTGGGGGGCCTACCGGCATAGAGCCCTGCCGAGACTGCCTCCACTCAGTGTGTGTGTTCCTTTCTGGGATATGTGACCTGCTTGTGTGAGGGTGGCCCTGGAATTGCCGTGTCCTACTTCATCAATGTGCAGGGTGCCCATGGGTATCCATGCTCCCACAGCACTGCCTACTACCCTCTGCTGGAGCTGTCCCACCTGCCCTGGCCCCCTGCGACCGATTATCGCTTGCTCCCCCCATCTGCCTGTCCATCCCCCGGCCCTTCATCCCATGCTGCCCCCACGGTTGCTGCGGCTCAGTCCCTCCAGGACTGGAGCTGTACCATGGTGGCTCCATCCCAGCCCGAGGTCTCGCGCGGAACCTCCGGGGGCTCTGTCCGTGCCTGGACCTCCCGCGAGAGCATGACCCTGTGCAACCTGTGGCATTCGCCCATCGTTCAGTGCAGCCTGCGCTCCCTACCCACCCGGTCGGATGCCTATCGGTGCCTGAGCTTTGGTATGCTGCGATTCAGCTATGTCGTGACCGCTGGTGACTGCTGCATGCACTATGAGGAGTTGGGGCTTGCCTCCTTCCCTGGGGGTTGCTTACCGGACATGCTGGGGGGCCTAGTGGCATGGAGCCCTGATGAGACAGCCTCTGCTCAGTGTGTGTGTGCCTTTCCGGGATATGCGACATGCCTGTGTGAGGGTGGCCTTTCTGTGGCCGTGTCCTAGTGGCCCGGATGGATTCCCCAATGACTTTTATAAAGCCTTTTCACACATATTAGTCCCATACCTGACAAGGGTATTCCACAATATTTTAGAAACTTCAGAGATGCCTCATAACTTTTACGATGCAGTAGTATCCCTAATTCCAAAGCCTGTGAGACCAGTGGAGCTCTGTGGTAGCTATAGGCCTGCTATCTCCCTGCTGAGCCTAGGAGCCTGCTTGGGATTTGCCACCTACCTGCCTCGCTGCTGTAGGGGGCTCTTGCAGCTCTGCCACCGGCGGGGAGAGGGGTCCTGGTGCACCGCTGCTGCCGCTGCTACTGCTGCCGCTGTCATCGTCACCTTCAGGAGAGAAGAACAAGACAACTGACTGTGAGCTTTTGGGGGGACAGGGGGGAACGCAGAGGCCATCCACGTGGGCTGACCTGTCCCCTCCCCCCCACCCGGAAGTATCTGGGGGCTTAAGGCCCCATGTCCAGCGGCTGAGCTGCAGGCCGCGGCCGCAGGCTCGCGGTCCGAAGGGCCACGGCCAAAGGGTGCAACACTTTGGGGCACTTCGGGGCCACAGGGGGTGGCAGGGGGCTATTATTGTTTTGTGGGCTTTTTTGTACAGGGCTAGGGTGGTAGGGTGGGGGGTGTAGGGGGTGGTAAAAGGGGGGTGGACCCAGTGACTCCCCTTGGTGGCAGCAGGGGGAGCACTGGGAGGGTT
>QEPC01013258.1:538458-556089 GCA_003113815.1 Sphenodon punctatus
CCGAACGGCCGAACACGAACACACGAACCGATCGCGGCCGAACCGAACGGCCGAACACGAACCGCGATCTGTTCGCCCATGCCTAACAACTAATTGAGGATAATGAAAAATTACAGGAACAAGTAAAGGTCTTGTCAAGTCTACATGACCTCATCAAACAATTGACATTGGAAAATAATCACCCAAAAGGAACATGTAATTGTAAACTTATTATTGATAAATTACAAAAGGAGGTCCAAAGACAGGCTTTACAGATCTCCTGTGTGGGTACTGATTGTTCTGGAGCAGATTGTGGTGATTTTGATTTTTCCCAATGTCAAGATCCAGAATATTGGGATGACTCATGTTGTAACACAGTTGCCACTCAAATTTACATTACTGTTTGAAATCCTACCGGGGGGGGGGGAGTATAATGACCTGTTTGGTCACCCTGACTCCACAGGAAGTTATTCATATTGCAAACCAAATTGGCCCTTTTACTGAAGAAGATTCATTAGGATGGTGTTATAAGGTATATCAAGAGTTTGTTTCAGAAGCTTTGAATCAGCAGGAATTGTCAAAGGTTCTCCTGGCCACTACACCTGATTAGGAGGAACAAATGACACAATGTCTCCAGAGGGGAAGTGGTAATATCTTGAACACACTCAGGGGAATAATGGATGGTATGCCCACTCGAAAAATAAGACACAAGGTTTTAACTTCAGTCCAGAAACCCGGGGGAAATCCCATTGATTATATAAATAGAGCTGGTCTGGGATGGTTAATTGCAGGATTTAAAGCTCTAGGCCAAGGACAAACAATTTAAACTGTGCCTTGGACACCAGAAGAATTACAAGGATTATCTGAAGGCTTGGATGTTTGGTGGAGAGACAAACTAGGCTTATAGGCCCCAGGGGAGCCTCATTATTTTGCCCAGTTAATAGAACTAATAAATCAAATAAAAAGACAATATGGACAACCACCCCCAAAAACTAAAACCACCCCCAAAAACTAAAACAAAGATAGGGGTAATAACCTATTCTAATAGACAGCGGGTGATTTCAGATGTTATGGTTGGGCGGTTCACCACAGTGGATCCCTGGTGGGGGTGAATAAAACAACCACACCACGGGGCCAAGAAAAGCCCCAAACAGACATGACGGGACCGGGACCATGACCGGGAATCGGGCTGACACATCACGGATCAGGGCAGCGCAACAGACGTGATGCCCATCCCCGGCCGTGGTCAAAACTCCCAGAAGACACCAGGCAGGGGCGGGACACAGACATGGCCGCCTGAGGGCAAACAAAGCCTAAAGGCACACAAGGGAACACCCACACAAGGGAAACAGGAAGGGAGGGGGGAAGAGGGGGAAGCGGCCGACAGGTACCACACTCAGCAGGCGCACACACACACAGAGCGGTCCCACAGCGTAACACAAAGCACGACCACACGCCCGGGCACACACACACACACGCACGCACACATACATGTACATGCGGGAGCACCCACCCAAGGGAAAGGTCGGGAAGGGGGGGCAGGGGCACCTGGACAAAGCACAAGGAACAACGGGAGATGGGGGGGACACGGAAGAGGGGGGGCACCGCACAGGAGCAGGGCTAGACACAGGCTGCAACAACCCCCCACCCCCACAGCACCACAGTCCACAGAGGTGCCCCCACAGCAACACAGGCAGTCTCTGAAAGGGGGGGCCAGGACCCCAGGTCCAAGGCACGATGGGGGCCTACAAGGCAAAGCCAGTCCGGAGGAGACGGTCCAGGAGGGGAACACGGGCCCCACAGTCACAGAGGGCCACAGGGAGGGCAGCCAGGACAGGCAGAGAGGTGCTCCAGGTCCAACGACACGAACCCCCCACTGGGGAGCACCATGGCCCAGTCCGGGGGGCCCCAACCACCAGGTCACACAAGCACCCAAGATGTGGGGGGGCCCGCAGCAGGTGGCAGCACCTGTGGATGCAGACAGACAGCTGGACACGGGCGGGTCAGAGACGCCACCGAGGCACTCGGAACGGCAACCGGGGGGGCCACGAGGGGCCCCCAGCATGCAGCCAGGGGCAGCAGCGCCCCAAAAAGCAGGCAGGTGCACACCATGGCAGAGACATCAGGGTGGGAGCAGGCTGGGGCTGGGAAGAGCACAGGGAGGGGGCCAGGAGGGCTGGGGGGGCCGGTCCCAGGGGGGGCCGGGAGGAGCACAGGGAGTCACAGGCTGCCACTGGGGGCCACAGCGGGCCCGGGTGCCCCACCCGGTGAACCAGGTGGGGCCAATGGAGCAAGCCCTGGCTGTACCCCTGCACGGACATGTGGTGGGCGATCAGATAGTAGGCCTTGAACGGATAAGGCATGGTGAGAGCCAGCTGGACATCCACACGGGCCCACACCCCCAGCAGGGCTGGAAGCTCCACTGTGGAAGGCTCCAGCACACAGCAGGCAGTGGAAGGGGCCCAAGGAAGATGTCCCAGCTCCAGAAGCCGGTGGTACACTGCCCCACGGGTGCGCTGGTACCCACGCGCCCCGTGCACACAGGAAAAGTAGGACACGGCCAAGGCAGGGCCACCCTCAGCAAGGCACTTCGTGAAGGTGCTCAAACCACACACCACCAGCACAGACACGGTCTCTGCCCCGGTCCAGGGCACATGGGAGCACCGCTGGTCTGGGATGCGCCCCTCAGGGAACCGAACAAGCCCCAGGGCCTCCGTATGCAGTCGGCAATCTTGAGCGCTTGCCTCATAGCCGAAATAACGGAGACCAGAGCTTATGCTCTCATAGGTGACCACATGGCTGCCCGGGGTGCCCAGGAGCAGCTGCATGGCTGGGGTATGCCACAGGTCACACAGAGACATGGTCTCACGGAAGGTCCAGATATGGGGGACCCCAGGGAGACAGGGGAGCGGGAGCCCCGTGGATGGGCAGTCAGCCATGGTCTGGCACCACAGGGAGAATGACACAGAGCCCCGTCAGCAAAAACACCCTCCAGGGCCGGGAGGGGCACTGAGGGGTCCCGCAATGCGGCCGCGAACTGCAACATTGTAGCACAACAGAGCGAGGCATGGGGCGTGGACCCAGCCCAGCTGCAGAACACAATAGCGATCTCCCTGTCTGGCTAACCGCACCTTCAAGGCCATCCTGCAGCAAACAGTTGGGGGGAGGGGGGCTGGGCTGGCGGTGCAGAGGGCTGATGGAATGCAGCTGTTCAGGGAGTGCGCGGAACCATGCGCCCGTGCAGGAGCGAGGCCAGGTGGCCCACTTGCCAGTGCACCCAACTGCATGCACCCATGCCCCAGCACCCCCCGGGGAGGCCCATGGCTGGGCAGAGGCCCGCCCCCCCCAGACAGGCCTGCCTTAACAGGCACTGAATAAAAGCGCCGCTCCCCCAGTGGGCCCCACCACCATGGAGTGTGACAGGGCAGCGGCCTATTGGATGTTCCTCGCGCTCGCAGCCGAGAGGTTCCATGACCACACCGAGCAGCTGCGCCTCCAGACCGCGGAAGTGCAACTGGCTGCTCGGGTGCGGGTTGCCCAGGCCCATGCATCAGCATGGGGCCTCTGGGCCCAACACGGATGTTGGAGAGCCCGGGCGCAACTCAGGGTGCTGCGAGTCTCTGGGGTGGATTGGCAGGCTGTGAGCCGGGGCCGGACCTGGCCCGCACTGCTGCCAGGCGCCTCCTCTGGGCAAGGTAGACCCTGCGCAGGGCAGCCCTGCTTGCTATGCCCATAGCCAGCCCCCCATCATGTCGCCCTCCCCCTCCCCCCCTTCCCCCCATCCCCCCTCGCTTCCTCAGGCGTCCCCGTGAGCACCCGCTGGGGCCCATGGAGCTCTGGGAGCTTTCCTCCCCCCCACTGTCCATGTGCCCTGCAGTGTCCTGAGCTGCCTTCTGGTCCGGCAGGGGGGCGGGTAGTGGTGGGGAGAGGGTGTCCGGGGCCCTGGGTGGCCCCTGGGGGGGATGCACCCTCTGGAGCGCCAGGGGCACTAGGAGGTGGACGCCCAGGTTGGGGCGCCTGGGCGGGGTGCGGGGCCTCCGAGGGTACCAGCAATGGGACCTGGGCAGGCAGGGTGCCTGGGGGTGCACCTGCCATCACATAGGTGCACATGGTGCCGTGCAGGAGCAGGGAGGTCCCGATGTTGTGGGACCTGTCCATCTTGAGGGCGTGCTCCCGCACTATGGCTTGAATGTCCTGCCTCAGGCCCCCGAGCAGCTCCTCCTGCCTGCTGTGTCCCTGCACTCCCAGCGCTGCTCCAGGCACACCTCAGCCTGGAGCCTCCGATCCCTCGCCTCAGCCCGCTCCAGGGACCGCTCGATGGCCGCCTCCATACGGGCCATGGCCTCGATCATCCTCTCCCCCTGTTCTGCAGAATTCTGCATGATCTCCTGTGCCTGTTCCTCCCTCCTCCTGCGGACCCATGCCCGGTACTCCTGCATGTGTTGCGCTGGAGCCTCGGGCCCTGGGGACGCCAGCTGGCGGGGTTGCCCTGTGGGAGCGAGAGGGTGAGTGTGATTCTTCCCCTGTCCCCTGCCCAAGATGGGGCAGGGGCCCATTGGGCGCCATGGCATCCCTCCTCGGCCCTCCCCACCCCCTGACCCTGGCGCCCCCTCCCCTCTGCCCACCCGGTGAACCCCTCCCTGCACCCCAGGGTGCCCTCCGTCCCGCCCCAGCTGCCTCACCTGAATCCTGCACCTGCTGGCTGGGCTCTTCGACAGCTGGCGGCTCCATCTCCTCGGGCCATTCCTGGGGTGTTCCGTGTCCTGCGGGCGAGGGAGGGAGGGAGTGTGGGTGTTGGGTGGACCTTTGGGGGACCAGGGACTGGGCCCCCTCCCGCCTTGGTGGGAGGGGGGCATTGGCTCAGGTGTCCCCTGCCCCCTCCATACCCCCCCTGGCCCATGCCCCCCTGGTCATGGTCCCCCCCTCTCTGGGTCGGGCGCTTACCCTCGATGTCGGTCTCGGATCCCTCAGAGGCCGGCCCCTCGATGCGGGAGTGTTCCCCCATGGACCACTGGCTGAGGGTGGTGACGGTGCCGGCCTCGGACTCAGCTGGTCCAGCCCGGGGTTGGGTACTCTCGGGGCTGCTGCTGGGGGGGGGCCCTGCCGGTGCTGGAGGCCACTGGATGCTCCTCCTGGGGGTCTGGGGCCCCAGAGCTCATGTCTACCGGGCGGGGGGCAAGGGGAGGGGGTACCTCGGCCCTTTCCCGGCCCTGGACCACTGCGCTGCCCGCAAGCCATGGGGCAACTATGGAGCCCTTCATATGTAGGATGCGGTCCAGGTCCTCATAGAAGGGGGCAGTTCGGGCCCCGTGTCCAGAGCGCCTATTGTTTTCCTGGATGGCCTTGTACCCCCTCTTGAGTTCCTTGGCCTTGGAGCGGCATTGTGCCGCTGTGCGCTGATGCCCCACCACCTCCGTGTTCCGCACTATGTCCTGGTAGACATGCTCATTGCACTGGTTGAGGGCGAGCTCCATATGGTACCCCAGGGTCCCCCATATGCAGATGACGTCCCTGGTCTCCTGGAGCCCCCACTGGCCCCCTTGGTGGTAGGCCTTCATCCGGCATACCCAGGGCCGGTCCTCCTCCTCCTCCTCCTCCTCCACCTCCTCCTCCTCCACTTCCTCCTCCTCCACTGGAGCTGCCTCCACCCGCGCAGGGCCGGTGTCCTCCGGGGGCTTGTCCGCCCGGGCCATTTTCTGTGTCTGTGGGGACAGTCGGAGGGGCGTGTTGGGTTAGGTGGAGGCTGGGCCCCCTCGCAGGGCTCCCCTGCCCCCCGCCTCCCTCCCTGTCACCCGGGCATGCCCGACCCCCCAGGGTTCCCCCGTGCCCCCTGCTCCCCTCCCCTAAATTGCCCTTACCCATTTCCTGGGTGCCTCCTCCGGCCCCGTTGCGGCTGCTGCCCCCGGGGCGTCGCATGGTGCGTGCTGCTGGGGGTGTTGTTCCCGGACTGCCTGCAGGGTCTGCGTGACCCCTGTGTCCCCCTCCTCCCCCGCCTGTGCTCCCTCCACCTCCACCGCTTCCCCTGCCGCCTCCTCCTCCTACACCATCGCTCTGTCACCCACCGCTCTCTTCCGCCTCCCTCCTCGCTCCATCCCGCCATGCTTGCCTGCAGCTGATTTCCCTTTAAATCTCCTTCCGGCGGCTGTGTTGTTGCTGGTTTCCTGGCAGCGACGCTGCATGCATTGTCCACGTCTGGGGCTCGTTTCCTTTGTTTCCACCCAGGGATTGGTGTCCAGACATAACTTTTTGTTGGTTCCCGGTGGGGATCTCTTTGACCACGCTTCCTGGGATATTCCTCCCGCTAGCCCGGGAAGCGTGGTTGAAATTGACCCCATGTGGGTATTGAGCGTGGTGAACATCTGGCACGCGCCGAACAGATGTTCCGGGCGCATTCGCCCTGCCGCGGGATTGAGCGTGGTTCACTGTGGTTGAGCGTGATCTCGTAATGTCTGAAAATACCCAGCCAGAACATCAATGTGGAAGGGGGCACCCCACTAACAGAGGCAATAAGGGTAACCAAGTCAGAAGAGAAGGTCCACCTGATAGAATATGATATAGGAGATTTCAGGGGCCAGATACTGAAATTGATAGATTGGGAGGCAGACTGTGGTTTCTGTTGAAGGAGATGGGAGAAGATATGTCTAAATGGCATAAACAGCCTACCCCAAGTCTAATGAAGAGCGTCCTGGATAGGTAAGAATAAAACAAGGCTGTCAAACAAGTGACTGCCTTGATCCCAGCAGCCCCACCGGTCCCACCACTTTCATTTGAGGAATTGTGCAAGGAAATTAAGGGTTTGGCAGATATAATAAAAGGAGGAGAGGGACAGACACAGCCCAACTCAGATTAGGGAATCCCCATTGTTTCTCTTGGATCCTGGTGGCAATATTTGTGGAAAATAACTAGGGTTTCGTTAAAAAGAACATGAGAGGCAGTCCAAATTGATGGGAAAATTTATTCAGCCCTACTAGATGCAGGTGCAAGTATTTATTTTGTGAATTTCGTACCCAGAGGGGGTATATGGGGACACTCAAGATTAATACAAGCATATGGAAGAAAAACCACTCTAAGTACTAAAGAAAAAGTAGAACTTAATATTGTAGGCAAACTAATGAAGGGTGTCTTTGGGACTGATCCCCAATCTCTGGACCCAGTCATTTTGGGAATGCCCTGGCTCTTGCAACAAAATGTTTGGTATAACCCATATGAGTGTACTCTGTGGACTCTTCTAGAACCTTTCCAGAGAAAAGTGTATGAAGAAATTAGGTATGGAATGTATTCAGTTAATACCCTTACCAGTGATCAGGAAAATTGGTGGAAGACAGAAGTGCCAGGGGTGTGGCAAAAATCTCTGACCGAATGTGGAAAACATGTCACAGTCCAAGTTGAAATTGTAGTAGGTACAATGCCACCTGGGAAACAGTATCTCTATCCCAAAGCAGCAGAAGAAGCCAGAGTTAAAATACTAGAAGATTTAGAAACCCAGGGTGTGGTAAAGAAGGTCAATAGTCCTTTTAATACCCCAATTTGCCCAGTTCTTAAGGCTAGTGGGAAAGATTAGAGACTTACTGTAGACTACAGGCATGTAAATCAAGCTACCCCATTAATGATCCCTGTAGTAGCCAGTATGCCTAATGTACTATTGCAAATTCAGAAAAATGCCCACTGGTTTACAGTTATTGATGTTGCTAATTGTTTCTTTGCAATACCACTTACTAAGGAATCTCAGTCCCGGTTTGCCTTCACCCACAAGAACCAACAATGGACTTTTACTAGGGTACCACAAGGGTTCCATAATGCACCATCAATAGCTCACCAACATGTGTGCCAGATGTTAGATAGATTGCCCAAAGAAGTGAAAAATAATGTGGTATCGTATGTGGATGACATACTATACTGTATGTATAGAGAAATCTATACTGGCAGTATAGAGAAATCAGTCAAAGACAAATCCATCCAAGTATTAAAGGGAATAGAACAGGCTGGTTTTAAAGTTAACTTTAAAAAGGCTCAGCTAGTAAACCCCACAGTAAAATACTTAGGAATAACCTTGGGAGAAAAAGGACAGATGGTGGATGTGGGAAAGGTCAGAGGATTGTGTGAAATAAAGTCACCCAGAAAACAAAAGAAATTAAGATCTATTCTAGGAGAGTTTTATCCGGCTGCACATTCTATATTTTGCCATTACCAGGCCCTTATGGAAACTGTTAAAGAAAAAGCCTGTTTAGAGTTGGGGGGAAGAACAAGAAACTGTCTTTGCAGCTCTTAAAAAAGCAGTAATGAGCACCAGCATTAGCATTTCCAGACCCAACTAAAGCATTCTACATAAGATTAGCAACAGGAATGGAGGCAATTTCATCTGTACTACTACAGAAACCCCCCCAAGGAAAATACATACCTGTAGCTTATTATTATTATTATTATTATTATTATTATTATTAACAAACATTTATATAGCGCTAGCAGTGTACCTGGCACTTTACAAAGTAATAAAATAGACACGGTCCCTGCCGCTAGGGCTTACAATCTGAGAGACAGGAGCTGGGGGAGAGACTTAGGAAGGGGAACAGAGGGAGAGACAAGGGGTCTAACATTCATGAAGATGCGAGGTCTCAAGTGCACGTACTTGGCTTATGATTCTATGACCCTCCAAAGACCAGAAGTGGGGTATAGTCCTTGTGAGAAAGAATGTCTGGCAGCCATCTGGGCAGTACAAATGTTTGAGGCATACACTGAAAATGCTTTGGTAATTATCCAAACCACACACTCCCTACTAAAATATGTTTTATCAAGGAAAAAGTTGCCAAAGGTATCCAACACTGCTCTGTTGCTCGCCCAGAGGGTGGGGTGGGGTGTACAATCACAAGCGATAGACAGACCTGACTTGCTTGCTGCCTCTTTGCTAGAACAAGGAAGTGTGAATATGAGGAAAGAAAGATACAGCAGGACAGTGAGTGGAATCCCGAGCAGATACTGGGGGAAGGGAGAAGAGTGTGGTGCACAGATGGAGGAAGTTTTTATGACAGACTAAGATACACAAGATGGGCAGTGATTAGTACAGATAAGATCCAGTTAGAAGGGACAATGGCATATGGCTCTGCACAAGATGCTGAGCTTGAAGGGATTTTGCAAGTGCTGGAGTACGAAACTGAGCAAGGGAATGAAAAAGGGGAAGTCTATTTAGTGACAGACAGTGAATTTGTGACAAAGGGCATCCAACACTATATGTTTGGATGGGCAAAAGATGGGTGGATGATAGCAGATGGTAAGTCACTCAAACAATTAGAAAAATGGCAAAAGGTAATGCACCAATGGAGAGAGAAAGAAGGTAAAGTCAGGATAATGTGGATTAAAGCTCACACAGGGAAATGAGATACATTCAGCAAACTGAATCAAAAGGCTGATGACTTGGTCAAAACACTTCCTCAAATAAGTGAGGTGTCATTAATCAATCAGGCAGACCAGGAACAATTACTCATAGATATGCACAAATGGGCACACCAGGGAGAAAAGGAGACTTTGCAAAAGGTCCAACAAATAGCCAAGTGGCCAGGCCAAAGGAAAATGGTCAGGAAAATAGTACAGGGATGTTTTTGCTGTGCAACTATGAAAATAAAAACCCCACAGCACCTCCCTATGTATGGTCAGTGAAGTTGGGGACCATGGCAAATGTTGTACATGGATTGCATTGATTTGTTGCCTATTACAAAAGAAGGTTAGAAATAATTGTTAGTGGTAATAGATGCTGTCTTAGGTTGGGTGGAGGCTTTTCCCACCAGGACTAACGCTACAGCTGTTAATGCTAAATACTTGTAAAAAGAAATATTTTGCAGGTATGGTACCTCACAGGTCCTATCCTCAGATAGAGGGTCAGCCTTTGTTTCAGACACTATGGAACAACAGTGTGCAGCTCTGGGCATTAAAAGGCAACTGTACATTTCATACCGGCCACAAAGCTCAGGCATGGTAGAACGCATGAATCAAACCATTAAATATGTCCTGAAGAAAGTATGTGCAGACTCAGGAAAGGACTGGGTATACCAGCTTCCTACAATACTAGCTGCACTACAGAATTCTGAAAAACTAAAAACAGGTTACACCCCATATCATATATTATTTGGCCAACCCATGTTGTGGGGTTCTATTATGAGTACTGATGAAGTGGAGACTCAGTTAATTTCCACTTACTTGAAAGATACTAATGATTCTCACCAACATATTTGCAACAAAGTCCAGGAGGAAATTCACTGATAGATGCACCATTGAAGAGCTGGCAATTGACCAGCCTGTCATGTATCAGAAATTAGGAGCAAAACAGCATACATTGCAGGCAAATTGGACAGGTCCCTACAATAATATTAACTGATTATCACCTACAGTATACCAAATTGAGTACCAAGGAAAAGTGAAATGGGTCCACCTCAGCCAATTAAAACCTTATAGAGGGGGCAATTGCTAGATACATAGAGATTTGCCACCCAAATTCCCATCATGAATAGAAATCAAACAAGGAAGGGATGCATGCATAGACCCTTTTTTGGGACCCATCACAGCCTTCCTTAATTTACAGACCATCCATCAGTATGTTTTATCCCGGGATGGAACCTGTACAGAAAAATGGAGAAGTAGTGGAGACTCATCAATTGTGTCCCCAGGGACAATGATCCAATGGATATATGAAGTTCCAGTAGGGGAAAACCTACTTAAACTAAAGGGGTGGCTCTACCAGTCGTTGTATCCGGGGTTTCCCCAACCAACTGTCAAATTTGCAATAGAGGCTCACTCAGTATCATGGAAAGAGGACAGTAGACAAAGGACAGATGCTCCTTGCACACATGTTTTCATATACGATTGCTTTCTTTGTCATGGTGTGGTCCCAGGATGTGTACATATAGCTCAGCAGACAGGCACCAAAATACAGTAGTCGCTCAGAAAGGAAGGAGTTTTTGACTCCATAATTTATATATTGGGTGAATTGGCAGGTGCGGGTAAAGCACTCACACATAGATACCCGCTTCCTAGCAACCCAGGTCCAAAGGTATGGACACTGCAAAATCTAGCCTCAAAGACGATGTCAAAACAAGGAATTTGGCTCCCATCATGGCTGAACCAACACCCTGTGCGACAAATATTGAAAAATATCTTGGCACATGGAGTGGTAAAAATTGGATTTGATGGGATAACATGCTCAGAGTGTCAACCAGGAAAAAGTAATGGTCCATATGATTACTGAAGATTGTCCTTTAATTTCAGCTCATGACCAGTCATGGGGCAGCACAAAGATATGCGGGAAATTAATGGACTTCTTGAACTTTTGATCTCACAGCAAGACTTTAACACCCCATTTGTTTTTGTTTTTTATTTTGTGTATTATTATTATTATTATTGGTTATGATTATTATTATGGCTTTTGTAGTGAACACTATATTAATGCCACATTTATATGCATAATTATGTTGGATACAGTTGCAGCTTTAAATACATTCCACCAGGGGCATATTATTCCACAGGGGAAGGGGATGCTGATGAAACATCATATGATTTTGTAACCCCTGTGCCAGTGGTAGTACAGTCTAATGTTGCATACTCAAAGGGTCGTGTAATTTTTAAACAGCCACCAGAACCAGAATATGCCTATTGCTCTATGGTCCAAAATTGGCCTTGGTACAAGAAAAGATCAATCCGGTGGTGGCAATGTGGAAACTGTGGAAGGTTTGATTGGGAATGTGGAATCACTTGGATTTTGGGTTTCATCCCATCTGCAGCCAACTTCCCTTTTGACTATGTGCACTCGACTTGTACCACCTTGCCTGCAGCCCCATTTCCATTGCAGGCAGATGCAGAAATGGCCCCCACATTACCTCAACAGCACCCCACAGTGCCTCAACAGCAATCAAGTTCCCCTGGGCAGTCTGATGAATACTTACTAATACCAAGCCTCACTGATAATTTGCACGAATGGTGCAAAACTCACTTGTTCCAAACTAACGAGGGGGAACAGTGGAAGAGACTAATGAGATGGGATTATAGAGACTACACTACCTCACATTGGAAAAATGTAAAACAGGGATCTGATTGGAAACTCCTTCAGGACTTCCTCACAGCCAAAGCCGTGGTGATCCCCGGGCATTGCCACCTCCCTTGGAGTAGTGGTTCCCTTCACCTGGTAGTAACATGGGGTACAACAACGGACATTGCAAGACATTTTCAGCACCCTAACGCTTTTGACATCACTTGTATGCAGGAGGGTACCCTGGATAATCCTTGGTTCCTTCACAGCTGTTCCTTGATTGCTTTTGATAGTGACATTTTGAGATCCTAGACCCAGTATCAATGAAATGATCAGAGTGTTTCCACCAGAGCTTTGGTGGCAGTCCCCAATTAGGCGATGGGTGGTGGTAAATGCCTCATTGGCGAGTATACTTTTACTCTACGGAAGGAAATGTTTGTGCTCTCTTTTCACTTTCCTAATTGTTCTAGGGGTGCAGCTGTGGACGCATCCCTGCTACAGGCTATATTAAATCCTCATGTACGCCGTGATACACTTAGTTGAATGTAGGATGGTCTAAACTCTGTTGCCTCTGCATGGAATGTGTACAAGGGAGAACAACATGAATCTCGCCTAAGGCACATCGAGAAAGCTGAAGGACTCATTAATCAAGCAAGTATTTCTGCAGCTTGTGCCTCAGCAGGCCTGGCGTCAGAAACTGCCCACTTAAGTATGTCCTTAAAACAAACATTACAGCTACTGCTTAATAGTGTTATTCAAGCAGAAGAAGCCCTAACATGGGATATGGCAAGTGGACAAGTTCAGAGCTTCCTTAATGTTAAGGCCCATAGCATTAGAGACTCTCTTGCTGAAGGAGCTTGGCCCCAGGACCTGGGAAATATCAATGTACCACAGTCATTAAATTGAAGCTGGTAGTTTCGCCATGTCTGGCAGTTTCGCAATGTCTGGCAAACTAAAATGCACAACTACATATTGTTCATGTACAGGCAAGGAGCCCACCACTGGTCAGTTGGTATCTGCTGTAAAATTACAAACAGGCATGCTGGCTAATTGCCAATGGGATTGGGTGGTGCACAGAGATATATGGGAAGTATTGACTCCCAATTCATCCCAGTTTCTGTTAGATAACCCAGCTGTAAATTCCAAAATTTGGATAGGTCTGGGAAACCTACGGAAGGGGTGGCCACAGGAACCCTCCCCAATTGCAGTGCACACAACCCATGGCACTAGGGTCATGGCATACCATAGGAGACTGAGTTTGTTGAATGGGGCACACCAAACATTATGACACAAGTGGGTACCTAGTATTTTCCAACACCTCTGCCTGTGTATCCCAGATTCAGAGACTGCACCCCATTACCATATGTTTACAACTGGGCTCCCAAAATGTGTCCCTCACCTGGCCTCAGCTAGAAATAATTAATGTAACTTTAGAGATTTCATTTCCAACAGCCTGGAGCACTTTTGTTCATTATCATTTTCCAAATGCTGCCCAACTTTACCAATACATTGATTCCTTCTCTGAGTCAGAGAAGAGGGCTGTAATAATCCAGGCTAAATTTCAAACTGTGGAAAAATAATTTAAGCTTCCAATACGTATTGCACCATTATGTACCTTTGCTGATATATTATGTTATGTAACCTCCGCATTCGCAACCACATTTTGGACAGTTGGGACCATTATAGCAGTTATTATAATTGCTTTGTTTGGATTTTGTTGTTTTTGTTGTTGTCATAAAAGAAATCAGTGAGCAATTTTAACCCATGCAATATTATAATAACCCAGATGATTGTAAAGTTTTAATTTTTAAAAAATGCTTTTGAATTGCTTTATATATATTGTTTTGCTTTTGTATTACTTTATGTTGGCGACACCTGTTGTAGAACTTCAGGTGCCAAGAAGGGGAATGTTGTGTGAATGTTTTGAGTTACTGGTTTTTAGGTCAACATTGGCTGAAGCAGAGGCCTCTGGGACTTTGAAGCAAGAACTCGGGAGTGAACTGAAGAACAAGGAGGCAACCAAAAAAAAAAAGAGAGTTACAAAACATTCACAAGACCAAAAAGAAACTGCTGACTGTTGTGTGAAACAAAAGCTGCTGGGAAAGTGATGAAGTTTGCAGCAAACAGCCTTGAAAATAGCAAGTTTAAGAACAGGAAAACTTTCAAGGCACTGCAGGAATGCTTTGCCAAAGAATCAAGACAAAGATCATGTTTTACCAAGACAGAGTGATCAGATAAAATCAGGATATAAAAAACAATTACAAATCCCCCCCCCTTTTCAGAGATAAGCTAACCTGGACAGTTTCAGAGGCAGCTTGATGAAGCCACACTTGAGCCTAAAACCACCAAGTTACTCTGAGTTTGGCCTTCTCCGATGTATGCCTGTTTTGTAAGTATGAAAAGTGTACTAATTAGGAACATATTTTAGATTGAGAAATTTATAATTTTATTAAAATCTGTTTAATAAAATTTCTCTTATTGGTTAGCTTTGTGTGGTTTCCATTCTTGCATGGTATTTTAAAATAAGCTTCCTCTATAAGGACCCTGGGGGTTGATCACCCTCAAGGTCAGGGTATTATGGAGTCACGCTAGTGGCTCCATTAGTTAAGGCAGAGCTAACGTTCTTCATTGAGAGTTCCATTGATTTCAATGGGAGTTTTCGGGGCAATTTCCTCTGGCTTGCAACTGCGTTGACAGGGTTTTCTCTTTGATCTTCTTAGTAAGAGAGAATCTGGTTGCATACAGAAGTCAGGAAATGGTCAGGGTATGTGCTTCTCATTTCACATTGTGAAATGGAGTAGTGGAAGATGTTTATTTTATTTATTTTATGTTTTATATTTGTGTGTGTAGCTCCCCCCCCACCTTTGGGGACTAGCAAGTGCTTAGCCTGCACTTGCAGTGAGACCGCCACTAGGGGGCAGAAGAGAACAACTGAGTGAGTTGCAGGGGGGGAGGGAGAAGAAAGAGAGACAAGATGGCTGCCTGAGGAGAGGCTGAGAAGGCCTGGCAGAAGAAACAGGTGTGCTAAATCAGCAGCACAAAGCAGAGCTGCGATCAGAGGCTGCCTGAAGGGGAGCAAGGCCAGGGAGAGAGGAGGGGAGTTGGAGCTGCCAAGGAACCTGGGGCAGTCAGAAGAGACCTGAGCCCTCACCGAAGCTACCAGTGAAGAAAGTGTTAAGGCTCCAGTGAGCTGCCAGCTTACTGACAAAACCCATAGAGAGGATACTCGGTCAGCAGCCTGGCTGACGGGGGACCAGAGGGAAGGACAGAAGTCTGAGGATTCAAAACCCCCAGGTACCAGAGGGATAGCATGGGAGGTCATCTGGCAGGGCTGCCAGCAGGACATTCATCCAGGCAGCACAGCACAGCTTCAACCAGGCCAGCGGAGGGAAAGCCCACCGGCCTGAGGGGTCACCTTATCCCATGACCCTATTACTATTACCCTGGCAGGAATCTCCTAGAGGCCTCAGCCTGCACGCTAACTGGCCCAGCCCAGAACTCTAGGGGAGAGGGAGTGCAGGGTCCCCAGAGAATCTGTTGTGGGAACAGAGGAACTTGAAGCATTTTTAACCTGCCTTGTGAGGCTTATTTTCTGTTTAGATTAAACCTGTTGTTTAACTTGTTAGCCTGTCTCATGTGTGCGTGTTTCAGTGGGGGGGGGGTTTCTCTGAGCTAGTCCTAGGTAGGGCGGATGCGGCAGCAGCTTTTACCGCACCGCGATTCCATTCTGCCATTTCGGAATTGCCCGTGCCACACCGCGACTTTTCTGCGGATATTCCGCTAATTCCTCCGGAATTCTGCAAATCGCGGAATTGAGGAAAAATTGCAGAAAAATTGCGGAAATTCGCTATTCCGCTATTTTGTGGCACTGGCGGAATTGCAGAAATAGTGAAAATGTCATGTTTCCACAATTGCACTATGTTGCGGAATTAAATAAGCGGAACCATGGAACCGCGGAATGAAAGCCTCTGCCATGCCATTCCACTAATTGCGGAAACACTGTTTCTGCCGGAAATAGCTATTGCTGCGATATTCCGCTACAGCCCTAGTCCTAGGCACTCCCACCACAGGGCCCTGGGCCATGCAGGGGGGGAATAGCCTGCCCCTTTCTTCATCAGGATTCCCATCCTGTATGTACCCCGGGTGGAGGCACTGCAGTTTTGTGCCAAATCAGGAGAGCAAGTCCATGAATTCAGGCACTCTATTCCTTGGACCCCTCCCCAGGAGACAGAGACAAGGGAATAGCCAAGGGGGCGCTACATGTGTGTGTGCTTTTACGGGACTTAGCTCATGCATGTGCAAAAGGGGTGGCACAAATCTGCCCTCTTCTGGCTGCTCGCGCTGCCTGTGTGTTTTTTTCCTGGAGAGGGGAGAGGAGCGGAGCCAGGAAGCAGAACACTGTGTAACTGACATGACCGTGACTAGGCTAGTCAGTGTCATGTCAGTTACACAGCTCCCTGCTTCCTCAGGTCCTGGAGAGGGGAGAGGAGCGGAACCAGGAAGCGGGGCACTGTGTAACTGACATGACCATGACTAGGCTAGTCAGTGTCATGTCACTTACACAGCTCCCTGCTTCCCCGACTCTTGGGTCCTGGAGAGGGGAGAGGAGCAGAGCCAAGATCCAGGAAGTGGGGCACTGTATAACAGACATGACACTGACTCAGTCTCAGCACAGTCTGCAGGGCTTAGAAGAGCAGCAGCAGGTGTGCGGACAGCAGCGGCCGCCTTCAGTGCCTCCCGGTTGACAGTTTGTACCCAGGACAAGCTCAGCCAGTGGAAGGCGGCAGCTGAGACTACCCATGGGTGTCCAAGCCCTCCCCCCTGGAACCTGGAGGCATCGAGGGGAAATCGCGAGTGAGTGACTGGAGTGGGGGCCCTGCAGGGAGCAAGGGGCATCAGTATGGGGCAGGGGTAGGTCCATGGCTGGGTCTTGCAACGGCAGGAAAACCTCCACTCACTCAGTCCCTAAAGTCAGCTCAAACTGGTACTGAATGAAGCAGTGAGGTGAGCAGCTTCCCTAAGAGGCATCGGCTGATGTGGGGGGGGGGGGGACACCACTCTTCTCGCTCCCCTGCCCCCGTTAGGAGCCATGGGTTGCGGGAAGGCTGCAGGGGCTCCTCCTCATGCTGGTGCTGCTGCTCTGAGTCTCTGTCTCCCTCGCGGTGCAAGGCCCGCCTGCTATCAGTCACTCCCTCCTGCCCTCCTTGGCCAGCTCAATGAGTCCTTCCTCGCTTCTCCTTGGAGGGAGGCTGATCCCCATGAGGCTATAAGTGGGAGGGGGCCACCCACTGGGACTGTCTGTGGAGGCCAGGGCCCTCTCCCCCTGCCAGCGCCATGGGGTCATGATCAGCCAGGGGAAGAGGCGATTGGGTGGCAGCAGGTCTCTCTCTCACCAGGCTGCACCTTCTCCTCCAATGCTAATCCTCTGCCCATCATGTATACATCTACTATAATCTGTTCCCATCTATATACTATCAGAAATCACTGTCATGTGTTTGATTGTGTTTTAAAACCCCCCAAAGAAATTAGAGAAACAAAAAACCTACGGTTTAACAAACTTAGTTAAGGCAGATTCATACCAAGCAAACTTTAACAAACCTAGAAATTGTGTGTTAAGGCTCCCGCCTTAACTTCCACACCAT
>QEPC01013258.1:566136-599648 GCA_003113815.1 Sphenodon punctatus
GAGTTAGCTTAGTGATAGAGATAGCATTAGTGATTTAGTTTTAGTGTTTGTAGGAGTAGGTCTGTGTACTTATTAGATAATCCATTTAGTTCATAGCATTTAGAATAGTTAATAGCCGTTAGATTTAGTGTAGATAGATATATAAAATATTAGATTAAAAAAATAAAAAAAAACCATATAAAAACCAAAAAAACAAATAAAAAACAAAAGAAAACCATATAAAACCCAATAAAAAAACAAAAAACCATATAAATAACAAAAAAAACAACATAACAATACTTCCCGAACGGCTGAACGGCTGAACCGAACAGCTGAACGGCCTAACCGAACGGCCTGTTCGGATGACCGAACCGAATAGACGAACCCGAACTCGGCGAACTAGCCGAACTGCCGAACTGAACGGACAAACCGAACGCAGCTGAACCGAACGGTCGAACCCAAACCGCGATCTGTTTGCCCATCCCTAGAGTCAACCTCCCAGATATTTGGTTGTACCATAAGGCAGGAACGCTGGTACCCCTTAATATTTGGTACTACCAACCCGAAGCAGTGAAATGGGCTCAATTAGAACAGAATATCCTGGCTTGTGTTAACTTGAAAAGCATAGTAGCAGATGAAGGAATTCCAAATAAGAAAATGTGGGGAAAACACCCCTTTGTATGGACAGTTTGGTTGAATTGGCAGACAACAATTAAAAAACTCAAGACAGACAAAAACCAGTTCCCATACTCACCATAGACTTACTCTGTTTCCAGAAGTTCCAATAGGCCAAAAACCTATGGGAAAAATTGGGGGGGAAAGGGTTAGTAAAAATCAATCAAATACTAGAAGGGAAAGAGATAATGAAAAAGAATGAGGTGGAAAAAAGTGGGATAAAGTGGGAATGATGGACTACCTGCAACTCAAACATGTGATAACCAAAGTAAAAAAGGGAAAAAACTTTGCCAGAGACCCCACAACTCTGGAACAAATCCTCTTTGAAAGGGCGGCAATGAAGGGGAGGTTAGCCCGTATATATAAAGCTTTGAAAGAGTTGTGGTACCCAAAGGGGCTGTCCTACATACAAAAATGGAAATGTGATTTAGGAGCAGAGTGGTCAGAGAAGGAGGAATCCCAAATTGTCAATTATAGGCACACCAGTGGGCATGCGCTAGAGATTAAGGAGTGCCAAATAAAGCTGGTGATGCAGCATTATTTGACCGCGAAATAATTTAAGCATATAAATAGAGAAGACAGAGGGCTATGTTGGAGGGGCTGTGGGGTCTTATTTGCACTGTTGAAGGGTCTTATTTGCACTGTTAGTGGGATTGTACACGAATAAGCCCTTTGTGGAGGTGTGTATGGAAGAAAATGGAGGAAATGACAAAAGTGACAATTCCGTTTTGCCCAGAAATAGGCCTCTTGGGCTTGTTTCCGGAAGTCAAAGTGCTACAGAATCACATAGACTCCTGTTCTGCATTCATTCAAGCAGCAAAAAAAGGCATTGCCTTACATTGGAAAGAGAATAAAGAACTTAGTGAAGGTGAATGGATGAACAGACTCTGGTACCATCTAACCATGGAAAAGATGGTAGCCACTCTACTAGATAAAAAAGAAGCATATACAGCAAAGTGGTATCCTTGTGTCTGCATTATGAACGAAACAGACTAAACAGAAGATGAAAGAGCTTTCCTTTTTGACTATTGCATATAATATGTTAAAGATATATAAAATGATACCTGAATCCATGAGTTTGTGTTCCAAGTGTTTGGTTTGTATTTGGTTGGACTAACTGTACTGGTAAATATTTCAATACATTGTAAAATGTATAACCATCCTTAAAACAATCAATAAAGTTAATAATTTGGAAAAAAATAAATAAAATAAAATTTTAAAATGTCCTCAAACACTATAAAATTCAGAAAAAGCACTAAAAACATACTAAAGGGCAAACAAGACCCCTCCCCCCGAATCCCCCCCACCCTACCCATCTCCCTCTCCAAAGGCCTGGTGGAACAGCCAGGTCTTACACGGTCTTTGGAAAGAGGGGAGATCTGGGTACAGGCAGCCCTCATTCGGAATGGAGTTCCACAGCTGAAGTGCAGTCACCAAGAATGCCCTCTCCATCGTTGCCACCAGGTAAACCCGAGGGACTTCGAGTTGGGCATCCCCGGCCAACCGCAGGGGCCATGAGGCAGTCCATCAGGTAGGCAGGTCCCAGACCATTTAGGGCTTTAAAGGTCATTACCAGCACCTTGAATTGGGCCACGGAAGACAACAGGCAGCCAGTGCAGAGAACGGAGCACAAGTGTAATGTGCTCGCAGTGATCTGTCCCTGTTAAGAGACAGGCCACTGCATTCTGCACCAGATGTAATCTCCAGACTGTCCCCAAGGAGAACCCCACATAGAATGTGTTGCAGTAGTCCAGAGGTAATAAAGGCATGGATGATGGTGGCCAGATAAGAGTCTGAGACATACAGCTGCAGCCACCGTACCAGATGTAACGGGAGAAATGCTCCCCCAGACACCGCCTCCACCTGGAGATCCAGGCGGAGCTGTGGGTCGAGGAGCACCCCCAGACTACGAACTTGTGTGGCCAAAGGGGGGAAGACCCCATATATGACGTGATCCACCACTACCCCAGCCCTACACAGCACCATCACCTCTGTCTTATCGGAATTCAGCCTCAGATGGCTTGCCTTTATCCAGTCCCCCACAGTCGTCAGGCACTGGGTAAGCACTGAGACTGCCAGGTCTGGGTCTACAGAAAAGGAAAGGTAAAGTTGTGTGTCATCGGCTTACTGATGACAGCACACGCTGAACCCTCTCACGACCTTGCCCAAAAGCTGCATATATATGACGTTGAACAGGAAGGGGGGACAGAATAGAACCCTGCAGAATTCCACACATGAGGTCCCGTGGAGATGAAGTACGTCCCCCGAGAACCACACATTGAGTTGTCCTGGCCAGGAATGAGCGGAACCATTCAAGAACAATTCCACCCACCCCGATATGGTTCCACAAATGAACCACCAAGATCTCATGGTCAACAGTATCAAATGCAGCTGACAGATCTAATAGAATTAGAATAGATGATCTCCCCTGATCCAATTCACGGTGCAGGTCATCGACCAAAGCTACAAGCGCAGTCCCTGTGCCAAACCCAGGATGAAACCAGACTGCAAAGAATCGAGAAAACTGACCCATTCCAGATGCCCCTGAAGGTGCCAAGCTACCACCCGTTCAATAACTTTCCCTAAAAAGGGAAGGTTACAGACTGGCTTATAGCTGGCTGGGGAGTAAATGTCAAGAGATGGTTTCTGGAGCAGAGGTCGCACCACCGGCTCTTTGAGGCGGCTCGGAACTCTGCCCTCCCCAAGGGAAGCATTGACAACCCCTGCCAGCAAAGGCACTTGGAGGCCTTAACCAACCAGGACAGGCACGGAACTAATTCACAACAGGTGACTCTTACTGCCCCAAGGCCATCCACTGCATTGGCAGGGGATACCTACTGAAATTGATCCCATGAAATCAGGCAAGGTGGGGCCTCCACTCCCTCTGTCCTAATGCGACATCGAAGTCAGGGTGAATCTGAGTGATTTTATCTGCAAAAAAGTCAGCAAAAATTTCACAATGGGCACTGGATGATTCCAGTAGCAGGCGGAGAGTGGCCAGACTGAGCAGCCTCTGCACCACCTGCAAAAACTCCACTGGACATGACTTTGCGGATGCAATGAGGGGAGCAAAGAACTCTTTCTTTGCTACCTGCACCGCTACAGCATACGCTTTTAAACTAGCTTTATGCTGCAATCGGTCGGCTTCAGCGTGAATCCGGCATCACCATCTCTCCAACCGCCATCCTTCCTGCTTCATCCAGCCCAGGTCCTCTGTAAACCAAGGAGATCTTCAACATCGACATTCCAGCAGTGGACGCCTGGAGGCCATTCGGTCAGTGGCCTCCATCAACAAGTTGTTCCAGAAGCCAATGAGGTCATTGACCAAACGGTCATCAAGATCGGGAGGTAATTCCGCTAGGGCTGTCTGTAACCTTTCTGGTTTCATAGGTCTCCAGGGGCGAATCAACCGAACTGGTTCTACACCTTTCTGGGGGCAGACATGCACCAGGAGACCGGTCTGGAGGAGATAATGATCCGTCCATGACAAGGGCATAGTTTATATATCCCTCACTAAAGGATCCCCTGTTTCAAGGCCAGTACAGAATATCAGGTCAAGGGTGTGTCCTCCATCATGTGTCGGTCCCACAGTCCTCTGAGATAGCCCCATGGTTGTCATGACGGCCATGAACTCATGCTCCACTTCCCCAAGATTGGCATCGGTGTGTATGTTGAAATACCCCAGGACTAAAGTCCTTGGAGATCACAAGACCACCTCCAACACCAATTCAACTAGGGTGTGTAGGGATGCTGCCATACAAGTAGGTGTGTGGTATTTCAGCAGCAGCCCCAATCAGTCTCTGGCCAAATCGATCAACAGATGGACCCCACCCCCCATACCCAATACTGTCTGCACTGCATACCCAATACTGTCTCACATACCAAGTGTCCTTAAAAATAACAGCTACATCACCTCCCCGCCCCTCTGGTCTAGGGTGGTGCTGCCCAGAATACCCAGCTGGAACAAGGTCAGCCAAAATTGACCCTGACTTAGTGTCCAGCCAGGTCTCTGTAATGCACATGAGGTCAACTGATAGATCCAAGATCAACTCCCAGATTGCTGGATATTTATTAACAACCATGTGATGGGAGACCTGATGCAATGGGCCTCCTGAACCCCAGCCTTCAGGCACCCCACCTCCCAAACCTTGGCCTTCTCCCAGGAGGAGCCAGCCAGTGACACACATCCCCCACCCCCTTTGCACACTACAGCCTCAAGGCCCCTTGCAGTCTCCCTGGCCTGGTCTGCACCTCCACATGGGGTCTCAAGACACAGGGGACCCCTATCCATCCTTGGACCTTTGCCCCACACTTGGACCAGAAGAGTAGTCTACCCCCCCACTCCAAAACCCCCAGACTCCTGTGCTCACTTACCTCACTCGGATGCTCAGCAAATGCAACTCTGCAGTTTACTCCTCCTTCCAGAAGAACAAGGTGAAGAATGGCTTCCAAGTTCAGAGTAGGCCCCAAAAGGGAAAAAAAATGCTACCCCCAAATTTATTTTGACAATTTAATAACTCCACCTCGGGGCGGCTTACAATAAAATCATATAAATATAACAACATCATGATTTATAATGAAATCATATAAATATAAAATAACATTCCCACCCAACTTAAAAATATAAAAAACACAAAACCCTCCCATAATTCTCCCCCCACCCCCCACCACATAACCACCCTCACCCATCCCCTCCAGCAAATGACTGGTAGAACAGCCAGGTCTTACACAAGCGATGAAAGGTCAACAGGTCAAATTTAACATCAACACCAATCTCTGAGCTCTGCTGAATGATTGCCAGGAAAGCCTTCATGGCAATTCACCAGCAGAGTCACTATGCCCACCCCTATCTCCCCCTCCCCAAATCTCCGAGGGTAGCTCTTGGATTGGACACCTTTTTAAAATTCAAAACATGCAACCAATCCAGAGACCGGGGTACAGCTTGGCACCAAAACAAACAGGCAGCAGCAGCACAAACTGCTTTTAAAAGAAGCTGAACCTCACCATTGTGAAAGAACCAAGGAACAATACCAACAGAAAGAACTGATACAGCTCAAACTTTCGGTTCTCGATTGAGAACTGAAAGCATCATTATCAGACACTTTAAATGCAAATTAGGTATTTCTGGAATTGAACAAAAATCCAGAGTGACCGAATAATACATTTAGAAATCACAGTCTATAAATAATCTCAAAGGAAAAATAAGAAATGTAAAACAAATGTTATCTGGAAATCCTAGGAGTTCTGTATTAAAAAGCAACCTTTCCAAGGAGATGGCCAGTCCCCTTGAATTGACAAATCTTATCCACTAGAAGACAAACAGCGAACTGAAGTGAAGAAGTGGTGAGTTTTCCCCGGTTTGGGGAGTCTGCTGCAGTCCAAGTGTCCCACAGACAGAGGCCCAGGGGTGATAAGTACTGACCTGTGCAGCTAGCAATCTGACAATTAGGGTAAACGTTTATAGACCATTCAATTAGTCTGGAATAGCAAATATGGCACTCTGTGATAATTCATCATGTTTAGCAAGTTAGTTATGATTTTTAGCAAAATATCAGAATAGTTTGCACCCTCCAATCAAACTCATCCTCTTGCTTCCTCTTTTCTCTGATCTGTCAATCAGGTCTTTCTTCTTCACTCCCTCCCGCCCCCACCCCATTGGCCTAATTCCAAGTGAGAGAGAGTTCAGGGCCTAATAGCTTCCCTATTTCACTCTCTACATTAGCATTACTTCACTTATGTCAAACAGGCAAGCAGCCTAACTTACTCATGTCAAGCAACCAGACAAGCATGCAGCACTTAACTTAGCCAGGGGCAAATAAAACACTACACTCATTAAAGACAATAGGAGATGAGACGTTGACTTCCATAGAATCAGGGTCATTGCTGCTAGTGTAATGGCTGATGTGAAATTCTGGCCTGGATTCTTTTTTTGACTGATCCAGCCATTATGATTACTCTAGTCCACGCTTCTCCAGACATCTGTAGTGATTTGCGCTCTGTGCTGTGCATTCGCAAAATAGTGATGCCCTATACTGCACCGCATTTTTGTGCATATACAATATAAGCACTCCCATTTTGTGCATGTGATTAAATGCATGGTGGAATTCAATCCAATCGTCTAAAAATGCAGAAACTTTCCATAAAGATGGAATGACTGTTTTGTTTCATTAATGGTTAGTGTGGATGTACCCCACATCTATTTATATATTTATTTTTAAAAAATTATACCCCCACCCCGTTGCTAGATGCAACGCGGGGCTGCTAACAACATCAAAAATACACAATAAAATAGCATACAACATAATGAAACATCAATAAAGAGAAAGAATAAAAACCAACCCCCTCCCTCACCAACCCCCACCCCCTATCCACCCCCTCACCCCTCTCCCTCGCCAAATGTCTGACAGAACAGCCAGGTCTTACAACTCCTTCGAAAGGCTGGGAGGTCTGGGGCCAGTCAGGCCTCCACCGGAAGAGAGTTCTAGAGTAAGATAGAGAGAAGTGTATCCAGTACCACATCAGACTGACTGGCTTTCCCAACCCAATGGATCTGGTATCATTTGTTCAAACATCTTTTTGTTTAAATATAATAATAATAATAATAATAATAATAATAATAATAATAATACTTTTATTATAAAATATAGGAAGGCACAGGTGCTGGGTGCTTGTTGCTGAGGGAATCAAACTGCATTTCACCCATTGCAGTGACTGTCCTGTAGCAGGGCAACAAGGAAAGCTATTTGTTCAGAACCTTCCCCCAACTCTCACCTTCCCACACCAGTGTTTCACTCCCTGCCCGTCCTTACTGCACCTTTTTAAATTTTTATTTCTCCAAATTAAGCTCTGGTTATTAACATGAACAATTATATAATATGCACAATCAAAGTTATTACTGCAGCTTTAAGACTTTAAAGTAGAAGTAATTTATTTCTGCTGTGATGCTCTGAATCTAGCCAAGAGCACGTTCAGCTCTCTGACTAATAAAGAAAACAATGATTCCTGGATGTTTGAAAAGGAAGGTAATTGGGCAATATAATAAGGAATGATTTGACGCCACATGGATGTTTATCAATTTCTACAACAGTTTTAGGAAGAAAATTCATGTATTTTCAGATGACAAAGGGTCTAAACCCCGCCCCCAAAATACTTTAAATTATAAAAGAGCTTAGACTGCAAATGTCATTGTGCCAAAACTTTACAAATATTGGAGGTGTAATGGCTGTGCTTAAGACACTTGGCTATATCACCAAAACTGTGGGTTCAAGTCCTGTTTGGTCTTATGCTGGATGGCTGTCTGTAGTCCACCTAGCTGTGTATGGGTACATGATCTATTGAACTGGTGAAGTCAAAGGCCCTTTTCACACAGGTGCCCCCCCCAGCACATGTGCGCGGGTGGGGCGAGGTCACCATTGCGAATGCCACGGAGGACATGTGTGCGGTGGGGGGGGGCATCTGTAGGCACTCCGCTGGTGGTGACTAGGGGTGCATGCGTGTTCCTGTGCTCCACCTATCTCCAACGATGGGGCAACGGGCACCAATTGTGTGTTATAACCAGGCTAGTCATGTATCCTGGGAGATATATCCCCTCTGTCTTCAAGCATTCCACTGTCTCCCCCATCCTCAAAAAGCCCACCCTGGACCCATCTGACCCCTCTAGTTACCGGCCAGTCTCCCTCCTTCCCTTTGCCTCAAAGCTTCTGGAACGTGTCGTCTACTCCCGCTGCCTGGACCTCCTCTCTGCCAACTCCTCCCTGGACCCTCTCCAATCCAGCTTCCGCCCCCTCCACTCTACTGAAACTGCCCTGGCCAAGATCACCAATGATCTACTTGTCGCTAAATCTAAGCGCCACTACTCCATTCTTGTCCTCCTTGACCTCTCTGCTGCCTTTGACACTGTCGACCACTCGCTCCTCTTGGACTCGCTTTACTCTTTGGGCTTCCGCGGCTCTGTCCTTGACTGGTTCTCCTCCTACCTCTCTGACCGCTCCTTTAATGTCTCCCTCCCCGAGTCGACCTCCCCCTCCCTTCCCCTCTCGGTTGGGGTTCCCCAAGGTTCTGTCCTTGGCCCTCTCCTCTTCTCTATCTACACCCTGTCCCTTGGCGAAATTATTGCCTCCCACGGATTCCAATACCATCTCTATGCTGATGACACCCAACTCTATCTCTCTACCCCCTCTCTCTCCTCCTCTATCCGCTCACGCCTCGTCGACTGCCTCTCTGATATCTCCGCCTGGATGTCCCGACGCCAACTCAAACTGAACATGGCCAAGACTGAACTCCTCATTTTTCCTCCATCCCCCTCCTCTCCCTCTGACCTGACCATCTGCATTGATGGGGTCACCATCCGTCCTGTTCTCCGTGCCCGCAGCTTGGGCTTCATTTTTGACACGCACCTCTCCTTTAAACCTTACATTGACTCTGTGGCCAAATCCTGCCGATTCGCTCTCCTCAACATTGCCCGCATACGCCCCTTTCTATCTGTCTCCTCGGCCAAAATCCTTGTTCATGCCATGGTTATCTCTCGCCTCGACTACTGCAACCTCCTCCTTGCTGGCCTCCCTCGCTCCCACCTGTCCCCCCTTGTGGCGATCCAAAACTCTGCCGCCAAGGTCATTCACTCTGCCCGTCGCTTCGACCATGTGACGCCTCTCCTCCTCTCCCTTCACTGGCTCCCCCTTCCTGAACGTATCCTGTTCAAACTCCTGGTTTTCACGTTCAAATCGCTCCATGACCAAGCTCCCCCTTACCTCTCGGACCTAATCGCCCTACGCGCTCCTGCGCGCGCTCTCCGCTCTTCCGCTGTCCCCTCCCTCGCTCTCCCTCGCTTCTCCTGCTCGCCCAACCGCCTTCGTCCCTTCTCCCTCGCTGCCCCGCATGCCTGGAACTCCCTCCCTGCCGACGTCCGCCTCGCCTCCTCCCTCCGCTCCTTCAAATCCCTCCTCAAGACCCACCTTTTCCATGCTGCCTTTCCCAATGCCCTCTAGTCTTTCCCCTTGCTCTTACTGTCGGCCCTCCTCTGCTGACTGCTGCTACCGACCACCTTGTAACCAAGCCAAGTACACGCACCTGAGACTTCGCATCCGCCTGAATGTTTGTTTGTCTTCTCCCATGTCTCTCCCGCTGTCCCCTCTCCTTGTCTCCCCCTCCTTGTCTTTTAGATTGTAAGCCACAGGTAGGGACCGCAGCTGATTATATGTTCTGTACAGCGCCAGGTTGTTACTGGCGCTTTATAAATGTATAATAATAATAATAATAATAATAATAATAATAATAATAATAATAATTTGAGTGGTTTAGAACAGAAGTGGGTAACATTTTTTATTTATTTTGTCTGGGTGTCAGGGGTTGGCAATTTAAAGAACACCAATGGACCTAACCAAAGATCTAGAGTAATATTGACCTCCATTACCCCCCAATTCTCATATTTGTATTGAATTCATAGAGATCAGTTATTTCAATGTCAAAATAAAAACAATGAGATAATAGTGAGGAGAAATATGCAGGAATGAGTAAGGGGCTGCAGGGAGTGTAAAAGAGATATAGGAGTGGTAAAGAGATGTGGGGAAGACATGCCAAAGCAGAATGTATGTTCAGGTGTGTGCTCAGGGCAGGGGAAAGCATGGGAAGCTCTGAACAATGGATCTGGTGTGTACCCTTGGGAGTGCACCTGCATCTCCACTGCCTTTCTCATGAGCACACTGCTGCAGTGAATGAGGGTAGTGACTGAATATCAGGGGCGTAGATATGTTGGAATGGGCTCTGGTGTATACGATTGAAGGAGGCCTTCCCACCTTTCCTCTCAGTGTTAGATGATGCAGCTTCACTAAGGGAGGTAGGCTTTCCAGGTTTATAGGTCCTGGTGCAGTTGCATAATCTGTCACTTAGAGGTACGCACAAGGGGCCCATGTCATTTTATTTTCATTTTTTGTTTATGATGCTTAAATCTGTCATTTTTGTTTTCATAAATATCAAATTATCGCTTTCGCTTTCTTTTTCCATTGGTTTCAATGGAAAACACATTTTTGGCTGTAAACTTTTTGTTATTCATTATATTTGGCTGAGACTTGGAATTATTATACCTCCAAAGGAGGGAATTAAGTGTACCAAATTCCAAAAATATTGGATAAAGGAATCTAATTTTATAAACAATCGAATTATATTATTTTGCAAAACTCTTCATATACATTCTTAGCTGTAACTTATTTGCCTCAAATTGAATGTAAATGAAACTTGGCAAGTTTACACCCCTTTCCATATTGACATGGGGGACAGAAGACAGGTGGCAAGGGCTGAATTTCAGGCAGCCTTGCCTTTTTTATACCATATCTCAGGGCGGGACTATTTTGCTCACTGGACTTGCCAAGGCCTGAGTACCAAATAGGCCTACTTAAATTGGGTAACTACTCGAGTGGATGCTATATTGTAATCAATGTTTACATACCTCCCACAGTTTCAGATTATTATAGAGCAGATGTTTGGTCAGCTCTGGAAGAAACTATGCTAGAGCTGGGCAACCAATTTCCTACTGCAGCTTTTGTTTTAGTGGGGGCTTGGAATGTCCACTTGGACAAAACATCACCAAGGCTTATGTTTCCCCCCGAACCTGAGTTGGAAATGGAATGGGGTAAATCTCCCAGTGTTACTTCTGCCAAGCTATACCTTGAGGGATTGATCCAGAGTTTTGACTTGGTGGTTGCAAATGAAGATCTTCTTGATGATAAAGTGGTTTTTTTTACTTTCATGGGCCCAGAAGGCAACACCAAGGTGGACTTAATTTTGATAGAGGCATATAGGCAAGAGCTGTTTGGGGAGGTCAGCCTTACATTAAGGCCAGAAAGTGACCACCTTACCTTAAGAATTGGGCTGCAGATGGACATGAGCACTTGGCCTGGGAGTCGGGTACGTAGTACAAGAGATCTTTATGTCCGACCTAGAAAACTAACTCCTGTGGCACTTATGAGTGAGTTTCAGGTTACTGGCTGGGGAAACAATGTTCTGTCATGGGTCCAATCTGTACAGGACGCTGCAGATTTGGACCTAGTACTGAAATGCTTTAAAGACATACTGAAGCACCTCCGAGACAAATTATTTAAGGAAGGTAGACCTTTAAGACCTAGGAAGTTGACCCATAACCTGTGGTATGATTTGGAATGTAGATCTGATAAAAGGAATCTTATTAAATTGAAAAGGAGATGGGCCAGGAACCAATCCAAGGGTCTATGGGAGGAGTATAGCCGCCTGAGGGCCTCTTATGCACGCCTATTAGGAGATAAAAAGAGGGAATATTAAGATGGAATATGGGCAAAGATGGTGACAGATTTAGCTACGGGGTACTCAGCTGGCTTTTGGTCCTCTCTGAATAAAATTATCAGGCCTAGGGGGGTATTGCCGGGTCATCTCAATAGAGGTTTGGGCGGACTTCTTCAAGGGATTATACTCGAATTGCCAGGTGCCTTTGGAAGATTTGGTAATCCCTTTATAGACATATGATCCATCCAAGTGGCAACTGGAAGATTTTTCAGAGAATAAAATCATCAAGGCCATTATGTCATTAAAGCAGCAGAGGGCACCGGGCCCTGATAAAATTGTGGCTAAAATGCTTCAGGCAGCGCCAGTATGGTGGGCCTCGGTCCTATCTAAACTATTCCTTAAGGTCAGTAATGGCCTGAAGGTCCCTCAATCTTGGGTTAGAAGCTGAATAGTACCAATTTTTTAAGAAAGGCAAGGTACAGGACCCTAACTCCTATAGACCAATCAGTTTACTATCAGTGATTGGCAAGCTATATGCTAAATTTCTTTATAAGCATTTGGAGTCATGGGCTAACAAGAATGCAGTGGTTCCGCAGGAACAGTTTGGATATAAGACAGGCCATTCAACCATTGACTGTTGTTACATTCTTCAACATATTGTTTATAAGTACCACAAGATCAAAAAGGGTAAATTGTTCTTGGCATTCATTGATCTGACTAAGGCATTTGACACAGTCCCCTGAGCAAGGCTATGGGCAAAACTCAGAACTCTGGGATTTTGTGATAAGTTGCTTTTGCCTATAGTCCAGTTGTATTCCAATAACAAGACTGCTATTAAATTCGGCAATTTGTCTTGGCAAACTAGCAAGTTCAGTATCAAGAGGGGGGTTCATCAGGGCTGTGTCCTGGCCCCACTCCTCTTTAACCTCTATGTATCCATAATGTCTGAAATCACCCAAAGATCTTAGGTAAGAAACCCAAAGTCTCTAGGTGTAAAACTGGCATTGGGGACATGGAGGTGGTCAGTGTATTTAAATATCTTGGAGTTACATTTACCACTAGAGGCACCTGGAATGTACACCTCAAGAATAGAGCCAATGATGCCTTGAAGGCAGCCCGAGCCCTAGGAAGGGCCACAACTATTTACCTCTGTTTACGCTATTCTGAGAGTTTACCAGGTCAAGGTTCCCCCTGCAGCTGCATTTGGGATAGAATTGATTCCATGTCCCAATATTGATATCTTGGAAAGAGTCCAAAATATCTTCCTTAGGAATATACTCAGAACTGGGCCTGGTGTCCCAGGGACCATCCTGAGGGCCAAAACGGGTATTATTTCAATTGAAACTTATGCCAAAAAGTCTTGCAGTAGGTTCTGGCTAAGAATTCTATCACTTCAGGAATCGCACCTACTGTCCTAATGTCTGAAAGAAGAATTGGCCAAATCAGGGCCAAGACCTTACCCTTGGCTAAGCTATTTGGGGGCTCTCCTTGGTGGTATGGGTTTCTCCTTTCAATACTTTGTTGCCAAGCAATTAGCTGCGATAAAAAGGGAGATATACCAGAGGTTGGGGGACATCGCACAGCAGGAAGACCTTGGGAAGATCTCTTTGGACCCAACTTAAGTATGATGTAGCATTCGAATCCTATCTAGACCATTTGGTAAACCCAAGACTGCGGAGGAGTTATACTCTGCATCATTTTCAGCTTTTGCAGACCGCAGTCTTCAAAGGCAGATACCATAAGGTGAAATATGACCAACGATGTTGTACTGGTAGAATTAAGGAGGTGCAAACTATGGATCATTTCCTCCTGAGATGCTCTTATTATTCAGCCCTGAGGGTAACGTGGTTGTCCCCACTCCTTAAAGAAAACATGACCCTTGACTCAGGAGGATGTTATTCATCCCTCCTTTCGCTCTCCAGTAGGGGAGGATTTGGTAAAAAATGCATTCTTTGTTTGGCTGGCATCCAAGAGGAGGGTCAGTATAAAGGTAAAACCACCATTGCTGGGCCAACCAGTCTAGAGGGACCACCCCCTTGCCGCTATTCAACTTGGGCCTGAGGAAATAAGTAGGTTTGTGTTTTAACACTAATTACTTGTTATTATCATAAGTTTATTAGTATTCTGTAAATCGATTGTTATATGGTGCTGGAGAATGTATATTATAGCCCCAGGTGCATGGGGAATTTTTCCCATTGGTTTTAACTTGTTTTTTTCTCTACTGGTTGACTTTTCTGACCTCTTTGGATTTATTATACTATGGATGAGTTATTTTAGCTTATCTTATTTTTTGTACATTTGGGGGGATAGGAGGTTAAGGTATTTTGTATTTTGTTACGTATCTTACCTCAATATGTATGTTATATATGTCTATTGTTTGTTTGTCTGTTTGTTCCTTGTTTTGGCTATAGTGATGACTGAGCCTTAATAAATTAATATATATAAATTGACTATGTCTGCTAACTTTTAGAAGGATTGGATAAAGGATCCCAGTGGTATAAGCAATTAACTTATAAATGTATGTCTGACTGTAACAACTTTCCAGTCCAAACATCGTACATGCAATTTGGCAGGACTGTATATCTAACGTTCATGATCATCTCTGCCAAATATCAGAAAGATGTGATAAAAGGTCCCAATTTTATATGCCTGCACCGCATATGCAGAGAAGGAGCCTATGCCAGGGATTGTCTTATGTGCCACTGTGGTATAAGATCGGTTTGTGATGCCAATTGGCCAGCAGAAATGTCAACCAAATATCCTCATTCTGTACTGTGACCATTCCAAAATCCCCTCCCCCCCCTTGTTACTGGGAAGTCGGAAGCATCTGTTTGGGAAAGAGTCAACAGACATTCTCTTATGTCCTATGTCAAAGTGCTGCAGGATGTGATTGTGATGATACTTGGCCAGCCTGGATGTGTAAACTATGGGTGATTTCAGACATTATGCTGTACCAATTCACCACAGTGGATTCCCAGCGGGGTGAACAGATCAACCATCCCCCGTGGTCAAAAAAAGCCCCTAACAGACATGACGCGAGCGGAACCACAGCAGGGAATCGGGCCGCCAGACTACAGCCCGGGGCAGTGCAACAGACATTACGCTGATCCTGGGCTGGACCGTGGTCAAAGCACCTGGAAGGCACCAGGGCGGCACGTCCTGGATACTGTCGTGTGCCCTTTAAACCTCCCTCCCTGGTTTGTGTTGTTGCTGGTTGCCTGGCAGCGACGCTGCATGCTTTGTCTCCGGCTGGGAATCATTTTCTTTGGTTCCAGACAGTGGTTGCCATTCAGACATTACTTTTTGTTGTAATGTACTTTTTGTTGTTCCGTTGGGAATCTCTTTGACCACCCTGGGTATTTTCAGATGTTACATTTTCAGTCAATTCCCTGTGGTGGCCTGGACCACGTAACGTGTGTTGGGGGGAACAGATGTTCCCCCCCAGATGTTACCACGGCGTGGGATCACATGCACCATGTGAGCGGCCGAAGCAGTGGGGCCAAAGGTTGTCGCATGTTGAAGGTGATTCCCTGCCGTGGTGACCCCCGCCGTCATGTCTGGACAGTGGCCACAGCCCGGAATCGCTTCAGGGAGTCCAGCCCATGGCCATAGTGGGTGAGCGCTGCGGTGTCATTGGCCGCAGCGGTCATCCGTCTCCCTAGAGGGCAGGCGGCGGGGAGCTTGGAGGGCCGTGCGGCCGCACGTTGCGCCGCGTGGTCCCGCCACTTCCCCGATTCCCTGCCGGGATCCCCCGGCACGTCTATTAGGGTGTGATGGGTCATCCCGGCGGGGGATCATTTCATTGATTTCATGATGGGGCCAATTGGCCCCGTCACATCTGAAAATACCCACTTTTGGAGATTGTCCCACTGGGAGCTCTGGAAGCGTGGTTGATTTTGACCCCATGTGGGTATTGACTATGGTGAACATCTGGTGGCCTCTGAACAGACATGCAGGGTGCTTTGGCCCCACTGTGGAATTGACCGTGATTCACTGTGGTTGAGCATGATCTCGTAATGTCTGAAATCATGCCCAGTTTCCTGATTTCTGGGATGCTATTCCCAAATATGTCCCTTCCATGCCCGCCTGAGGGTTGCCCCCTATGCCTGCCTTGTAGCCACTACTGGTTGGTCCTGTACAGCTAGAAGCATGCAGTAATTGACCAGTGAATGTGTCTGTCAGTCTGTTGGGTTGCTCTACGTCCTCCCTCCTACAGCCTCTCTCCCCCTGCCATGCTAGGTGCCTGCCTCTGACTGGCACTGCATAGCTGCTATTTATCTGAATAATGGTCTTCAAGGGTCAACTTCAATTGCTTATAAAATTGGGTCCCTTTATCAAATTGTCCTGCATTTTTTCAGAAATTACAGGGAAGGTGTGGGATACATTCTTGTTAAATATCTTGTAAACACTAAACCAGAGGGAGAATACAAATGCTACATCTGGAAATGTACTTTCAAGCTAACGTCTTATATCATTAGGACCCTTTATCCAATTTTTCTGAAAATTGGCAGGAGTGTCATGCATGTGGAGGGACATAATAGTCACAGGTTTCATGAAAATTGTATGGAAGTTATAAACATTGTAGCCATGAATGTGTATGGAGCTTTTCTTAAAATGACAACATTCAATTGCTTCTAAAATAGGTTTCCTTTATCTAATGATTTCAATAATTGGTTCACATAATGCCCTTTATTAGGGGTACAATCTCCCTAAGTTTTGTCAGAATTGAATAAGAAATCTAAAAGTTATAGCCTGGAATACATTTTTCAATTTTTGTCCTTTATTTCAAAAACAAAATGTCATTTTCATTTCTATTTTCATTATTATTATTTGTCATTTTTGCTACTGCAATAACAATAATGAAAATGACAATTTTCATTATTGTTAATGTAATAATGAAAATGATATGCACACCCCTATAGCTATGTTAAAATATTTGTTATGTGTTATAATATATTTTAAAAGAAAGAAACAAAGAAACAATAACAACATTGTTCTGTATTTTGATTATGGGCCAGTGATAAAGCTGAACCATATAGCAAAATAATTATCCATGGTTAAGTTCCACCATTCTAAATACTTTGGCAGTGATCTTACCACAAACCGATTTCTGCAGTGACAAACTACTAAGCGAAATAACTTGATAATACCACAAAAGTGAACTGGTTTACCGTGTTACGGCATAATAGAACATTAGCGTTATTAGTCTAATATCTGGTCTGGAAGGGTAGAAGGAGTAAAGAGGAAAGGAATTGTGGCATTACAGTGAAAAACAATATGGCAATACAGTAAACAGTGCACCAAGGCATTATGCAGTGAATCAATAAAACAGTTAACTTGTTAATCCAGTAAACAATAAATAGATAGTACTTAGTATCTTAAACTTCCCAGCTTGTGTCTGATACTGAAGTTCCAGGTGGATACCAATTTCAGCGCATTTGGTGGTTTCCTACTCCATCTATAAAGACAGCAGAAAAATGAAATCTTCATAGTAACAAGTGAAAGCCAAATGCAATGAAAACATTACTAGCTTATTATTATTTATTATTATTATTAATAATAATAATAATAATCATAATAATCATAATAATTACAAAAAATAAAATTTTAATTTTTAAACTTAGTAAATTAATAAAATAATAATTTATATAGCGCCCCCTGCCTTACATGGCACTCAGACTGCTTTTACACATGACAAAAATGAGTTCTTTCAAGTGATCAAGATAATTCTTAGTGTTATAAATGCTGGAGTTTTGTAATGTGAGAATGTGCTATTCCCATTTTAGTAATTAAAATATGAAAATGGATGAATAAGCAAACATTTGTTTTCACCCATTTTCTTTATACAAATTAAAAATTTTTTTTTTAAAATCCCAAGTATGTGCAGACTGACCCCAATGGTCATTTTGTGCATACACAGTGATTTTTTGTTTGTTTTTCTTTTTGAATTTTTAGTTTAAAAGATAATCTTTAAAAAAATCACTTCACATGTGCCAAAATGACCTCCGGACCATTCTGCATATTCTGAGCAGCTCTTTTTTTTAAAAATGGCACTGCTGCTGCTGGCACCATCTTGGAAAAGTGCTGTGCAGACACAGAACAGCAACCATAAAAATAAAATAATTTTAAATACAATTAAAAAAATAAATTAAAATGGTGGGGTTGTTTACAAAATCCCCCCAAAAACTAAACTGGAAACAGTAGGGGTGCCATCCACACACTTCTAGTTATGGGGCATTTGTCACAAAAAGACAGCCGTCCACAGAATTGTGAGAAGAATTAAACTTCAAAAAGCACTCCCAGATGAAGAACCCCCAGTTACATGGCTTTCAATCAGACTTTTCTGACAGAAGTCCTGCTGAAGTAGCAAACCTCCAGGGTATATCCACAGAGGAAAAGCACCTCCCAGGAAGACAGTAGGTTCTCTCCTGAGAATATGTCACATCACAGCTTCAGGCAACCGAAAACATATCTGACAAGTTGGTCAGTGAGAATCAAGTTTTCACAAGTGCCTCTAAGTGTATAAAAGTGAAATGGTTTTATTTATCTCTAACAGTAATAACTATGCATTGGTATTTGTCAAAATTATGCATTTCTGATATACAGGAGAGAGGAGACCAACTACTGTTTACAGGTTACTTAAACCTCAGACTGACTTCTAGCCAGTACAATAGGACCTACAAACAACCAAACATTAAGTCACATTAGTCAACTGTGATCTAATTGCTCTCCTGTGTTGCCACTATGGCAACTTTTGTGTCTAACTAATGGTATAGGGAGAATTTCATTCACAATGAGATGGTTCTCCTGTTAAAGATAGGAAGCTTAGACTGTGAAACAAAGATTCACAAATGAAGAGTGATTTTAAAATGTTCACTTAGCAAATGTTCTATGAAAAATCGTGGATGGAAAAGATGTTTAATGTGCCTGAACTGAATAAACTGACCTGTTTAATGTGAGTTAAGTTGTTTTTACTATGACTGCTGTCTTTCTTCTTCCCAATAAGACAAGACATAAAAGATATTTAAAAGACTACAGACAAAGAATCTTTTTGTTGGGGGGTGGGCGTGGTAAAACTGGCCGCAACTCTTTATTGTTAAAACAGCAGTCTAGGGGAAATGGGGGAATTAATTCAACCATCACAACCATCCTCCTTTCCAAAATATAAGTCCTGTGCCTAAACTCTTTTCTCCAAAATGGATTCTTCTGATCCATTGTATTTGTTTCAAACACCCCAACCCTCCTGTGGTGGGGCCTAGGGGTGTGCAGCAGGCACAATGTTCATTTTTGTTTACAAAAAAACCCTTCGTTTTCAGGGGTTTTTATAAAGGAAAACATTTGTTTTTGTGTTTTCCTTTTCTTTTTTGTTTATTTTTTATTAAAAATAAAAATAAAGATATATTAAACATCACTATGCATGTGCAAGGAAATGTATTGCAGCATACTCCCATAGAGCATTAGAATGACCGTTTGAATGCAGTCTGTGCGAGCATGCTCTCTAAAGCTCTCTGGGAGCATGCTGGGAAATGTAGTCCAGCATACACCCACAGAGCATTAGAATGGCTGTTCTAATGCTCTATGGCAGTAAGCTGGACTATGTTCCTCAGCATGCTCCCAGAAAGCTTTAGACAGCATTCTCACAGACTTTTGATCTTGATACGAACACTGGTTTGACCCTGTGTTCACCATGTGGCACTGCTTAGACACACAGCCCATCTTGGGGCAAATTGATGTTTTGCTCACCATCTGATCTCAGCACGCAAGCGCTGCCACCTCATTCCCCATGTTGTACCTGATAACATGCCAAACAATTTCATTAGACACAACGTTGGCCACGTGTTCAGCCAAAACACGCAAATTGTCCTTGTGATGCAATGGTGTTCACATTGCATATTCAGCGGCTGGCCAAATTGGTGTTGGGATTGTTATGGTGCTTACACACAATGACCAAGCATGTGCCTAGGGGTTTTAACACCCAATTTTTGTTATGTCTAAAGATGCCGAGAGACTGCATTCATACAAAGAGCAGCTGCACTCTACAGCATGTGCGAACTCCCGTGGCTGTCAGGTAAATTTGCTGCCCCCCTTCCCTGTCCCCTGCTGCCTGTCACCCCCTCTTCCTACCCACTGCACCAGAGTACCTTCCCCTCCTTCCCTTCCTCTTCCCAGGGGGGCAGAAAACTTAACAAAGTTTGCTGCCCCTCTGCCCCCTTCCCTGCCTGTTGTCCTCTTCTCCCCCTTTCCTGCCCCCCTGCCTGCCATGTCTAGGTTCTGAGCATTTACTGACTTACCAAGGAGTGACCCAAAGTCAGGACCGATCCACAGTAACTTAGAAATACTCAATATATATATATATATTTAAAGCTATTTGGTATATCCCTAGTAAAAAACAAACTTGATGGACAGATGGCTGCTGCCTGACCCAATCCAGGTCAGGCAGCTGTGGTAGACAGAATCTTGCCTGGGTTGGGGAGCAGAACAAATGTGTGCCACACCAGGCAGCCAGCTGCAAAGTCTAGGGGCTGGGAGAATGGAGGATGTGTGGCCAGCAGCCTCTGCACCCTGTGCCCCACACCCCCTGCTATGATGGGTAGCCATGGTGGCCAATGACAGCCAATCATGACAGCCCTTCATGGCAGACCTGGGCTAGGCCAGCAGACCAGCCTGAAAAAAACCCGTGTACTCCCAGTATGACCCACTTTGGCCATATTGGACAGAGGCCATCCCAGGCTGTGATCCCAGTGATCTCTTGGATCACAGCCTGGCCTAGCCTGATATGCTCTGGAGCAATCTGGGGTGAACATCTGGTGGGCCCCCAACAGACGTGCTTATGGCTTTGTGGGCCATAGTGTAGGCCACTGTCTTATCTGTTTTTAGCTATTATCGTCTTGATTAATTATGACTAAGGCCTCATTCATATGATCACTAATTCTGAGGATATCTATCCTCATCTCTTTTTAAACTCCCTCCCCGCCCACACACAACCTTGTTCACATGAACACACAATTTAAAGAGAAGTAAGGGCTGATTGGCCTTTTGGGGGGGAGGGCATAGGCCTGATTAAAAAGGAGTACATACATTCTTAGGGGTAAGTGATTGGGTAAAGAGGGGAATGTATGCTATGCCATTTAGCATCTAGCACATAACTGTTCATATGAATAGTTATTCTCAGGATAGCCTCCACAAAGGGGATTATGCCAAGATTGTATGAATGCTTGCAAGTGGACTACTATTACTGGAATGAGTGTCCTTGGGGGTGAAACCGTAGAAGTAGCCTATCTGTGTGAACAGGAACTAAGCCACATATCCTGGAATCATTTCACCCACTTGAGGAAATGTTTTTGTTGGGGGGAAAAAAAATAAGAACAAATGTCCATGTAATTTGGTGTCGAGGAAGAAATGAACAGATTCAGCTGCTATCCAGTGAATTAATGGGTTGATTTGTGGCAGCTCCGCCCATATATCTCAGATTCCAATCTCGCCACTATTATCCATGCATTTGTCACCTTGAGGCTAGACTATTGCAATGCATTCTACATGAGGCGGCCTTTGGTGACAGTTTGGAAGCAATGCAGCGGTTTGTCTCCTTACGGGGACAGGCTGCAGGGAACACATAACACCGGTGCTCCGTGCACTTTACTGGCTGCCAGTTGTCTTCCAGGCAGATTCAAAGTGCTGTTTTTGACCTAAAAAGCCCTACACATTTTAGGCCCCACTTATCTGAAAGCACACCTCACTCCCTGGATCCCGGGGCAGCCTTTGCGGTCATCTGGGGACACCATCCTGGAAGTCCCGCATTATCAATGGTTCCAGACAGACATGAGGGCATTCTCAGCAGCCACACCATCACTGTGGAATGCCACACAGGTTGAGGCCCATCTCAGTCAGGATCTTCTGGCCTTCCGCCATAATTGTAAGACCTGGCTCTTCCATCAGTCTTTTGGCATGGGGGAGGGAGGCAGAGGGGATGAAGGGGATGGGGTAGGGGGTGTTGTCCTGGTAGTGATTATTCATTTCATTTTCATTTATTTATTTAGGCACTGGCTTCCGCCATGGCCAAAAATACATACACAATTAAAACTAAGTACAACACCCAATACACAATTGGCTGTATACAGCTGTATACAACATACACAATCACAATTCTCATTTACCAGGTCCCCCATAGCCTCTTCTCACGTTATCATAGCCTCGATCATACATATACTTACACATAGTACCAGCACTATTTATCGGGGTTCTTATCCCTTACTTATTATATTACCGAACTCTTAATCCATGCGCAATTCACTATTCAACAGATATTGCCATTCTGCAAATACGTTCCCATTTGCTGGTTGGACAGCTGACCATTCCCCAAGTCCTACTACCAATACTAGTCCCAATCCGTCCTCCCCGACTCATTCCATGTTTTGCTATGTCAACTAGCTTCCACTTGTAGTTCCATATATTTCCCTAATTACTCCAACCCTTGTCAAATGTCTAGCTGTTTCCTTATGGCCTCTGCATTGGGCCAGAATTTACGACCTCAACCTGTGAAGACATTTCCTTGATGGAACCAATTCTCTTTAATTTTGAATGGACAGCTAATCTCCTTTTCCCAGCCAACAGAACATACATTGCAACAGCCTTCATTTCTTCCCTCCCTCTCAATCCCAACAGGTGCAAATAGCAACCCTCATTGGTTATATCCATTCCCTTCTTTAATAAGGGAACCAACCAAACTGTCCTCAGTTCTTCATAATATGGACAACGCAGCAGAAGGTGCTCAGTTGTTTCCACCTCCTTCAGACTACAAGGGCATAATCTTGTTGAATATGGGACCTTTTTGTACCTGCCCTCTGTCACTGCCAGTTGTATGAGTTGAAAACGTAGCAAAGTGTATCCTTTATGAATTTTACCATTAATCATAGTATCCAAATATGGCTCCAGCCCAAATTCCCTTTTGAACAACCCCAACTTTGGGGCTACCTTCCACTCTGCTACTACCCCAAGGTCCTCTTGCTGCGCCATATCCCTCTTTCTAATGCAAATTTCATGTCTTATGGCCGACACACTATTCCCTATAAAGTAGGCAAAGGAGAATCCACATGATCTGAGAATCTCCCCCAAATATCTCAGCCATGGGTACTCTCTCTGCCCTGTATTTTCAAGTTCCTCTCTCAAGCATAGTAGGGAAAGATCTTCCTCTTCATGGGTCATAAGCCTTAACCAATACCTGACATAATTTGGTCTAGCTAACATGGCTATAGAATTAACCCTCAATTCCGCTCTCAAGACTGCCCCTGGAGTGCCAGATCATACCTTTAGCAAACGCCTAAGGAATTGATTCTGCACCCTCTCTAGAACTATCACATTAGGATTGGCTATTACTTCTAACCCAAACACTGCTATTGGGGGAACCTTAGAGCTGTATACCTTCAAAAATTCCGAGATAGAAACCCCAGTTGATATACTTATTATTGCCCTATTTAGTGCCTGAGCTACACACTGAGCCTTCTGAGCTCTAGCCTGAATATGGGAATTCCAAGCTCCTCTACTAGTGAACATGACTCCTAGGTATTTGAATTCTTTTACAATCTCAATTTCTCCCGCTTCTGTTTTCCATTTTCGCAGGTTCGTCCTTTTGCCCACTAACATTAATTTTGATTTCCCTAGGTTAATTTCTAACCCATTTGTTTCGCAATATTGCTGAAACTTACCTATGGCCCTACGCAGACCCCCCTCTGTTTACAATAGTAAGATTAAGTCATCGGCAAACTGCAGTAAACTGACCTGCGCCTTCCCTACTTTCAGTGGGTGTGTATCAGCCATTCTAATACATTTGGCCAAATCTGAAACATAGATATTAAAAAGAAGAGTTGCCAATACACATCCCTGCCGCACTCCCCTCCTAATTTGAATGGTTTCGCTCAGGCCTATTCCTGTCCTCACCCGGGCTTCATTGTTGGAATACAGTTCCATAATGAGCCACAGTAGTCTTTCTTCCAACCCAAGGTCCTTTAGCTTCATCCATAACCTAGACCTCGACACTGTATCGAAGGCCTTGGTTAGGTCCACAAAGGCTAAATAGATTTTACTTCCCCTTACCTTGGTGTATTTGAATATTAGGTGCTGTAAAATAAAGCAGCAGTCTGTTGTGGCCTTTCCCTTCCAAAAACCAAACTGCTCATGTGGAATAATGCATTCCAACTCTACACACTTGGCCAACAAGCTATAAATTATCTTAGCATATACCTTCCCAATATTTGATAGCAGACTTATTGGCCGGTATGTAGCTAGGTCATTTGTTGCTCCCTTTTTTTTTAAGGGGACAATAATGCTCTGGGTCCAGGAACTTGGCACTAAGCCCGCATTGCTAACTGCTAGAAACAAGGAAGACATCAGTCTAGACCACCACCTTGGCGATGCTTGCAAAATTTCCGCTGTAATACTATCTAACCCTGCTGCCTTCCCTCGCTTCAAAGATATTATACAATCCGTTATCCTTTTTTCCTCAAAATCACTTCCTAACCATAGTTGACACTCCTGTGAAATACCCTCTCCCAAGTCAGTTGTAGCAATCTCCCTATCTGCATAGAGGTCCTGGAAATAACTCTCCCACATCCTAATGGGGATTTTCTGTTCCCTACCTTTTCATTTAGAGTTAATAATCTGGTTCAATGTAGACCAGAATTCACCAGAATTTCCAGTGCGAATATCCACACTCATCTTAACCCACTTAGATTGATAATACCCTTCTCTTTTTTCCTTAAGTAGGTGTTGGTACGCTGATCGTAATTCCCTAAATTTAACCCCGGCTATCAACGTTGCTTCCTTTACCCATAACCTTCTTCCCACGGACAGCTGGGCTTTCAGCCTCCTACATTCCTGATCATACCATGGAAGTCCTAAATAAGACCTACCCTTCCCTGCCTTGTATGTCAATCCCCTCTGTAAGCAACTTATGATTTCCTCGTACAACCCAAGGAGCAGCTGTGGATTCTTCTCCTGTTCCATCTTCAACAATTGCTCCATCTTCTCTGAATCACAAATCCTCCGTACCTCACCCAAAAGTGCAACCGGAGTAAGTTTCCTTAATCTTGAAGGTGGTTGACTAGAAATATCCTCCTGCTGTTCTAAATGGGGATTAGCTATCTTAAACGAGAAGACCAAGGCCACATGATCACTTTCTGGCCTAATTATCCTTCCTACTTCCCCAAACCACTCCCTAAAACTCCCTTCAACAACTACATAATCTACCTTGCTCCTTCCCTGAAAACCTATAAATGTATTTATTATCTTATTTGACCTTTGCATTTTTATATTTTGTACATGTGTTTATTTTATTGTGATATATTAGTGTTGTATTCCGCTCCGGGTCACCAGAGGCAAAAGGAGTAGGATAGAAGTGCAACAAAATAAATAAATAAATAAATAAATAAATAAAAAAAAATTTGGAAGATTTGAAAAGGTTAGACTAACATTCTCACCTTCTTCTGCCATGCACCACTGTACTGGTTCTAATTGTGTTTCGAAATAGAAGTATCAAGATCCAGCAACAAAATCTACAAATGAAAAAACTTCCAGCCTCACTTTGCAACACTGAAAGTCATGGTTAGTTCAGGTAAGGTTTCAATAAGTACAGCTGAACCTTTGAGTTTTGCTGAACCAAGCGGAACTTCTTAATCTAAGACTCATTCATCCATTATTCAAGATCCATGTCACTTCATTTTAAATACCATTTTATCTGAAAAGAACGTTTTCCTTTAGCTTTGCCGTAACACTGCTTTAACTTGACTAGGAATACCATTGGAAATAGCAAAGCAATCCAAGGGCTCCCCTAACTGGTGGATGCCTCACAGCTGCTAGAACCATTTGGATGAAGGGAGTTACCCATTAAACTCTCAGAAACACAATGAGCGTTACCCAAACAACACACAATGGATGTGGATACCAGTGAAAAGGTCAGTCTGGGAGAGGGAGTTGTTGGTGCAATGAAAGCCATAAACTGCCACCGTAGGAGATCTAGCTTAATCAGTCACAAAGGGTATTTTCAGACGTGACGGGGAGACTTTCTCTCCATCACGGAATCACCCATTTGATTCCCCGCCGGAATCCCACTGTCACGGTCAGCAGACGTGCCGGCCAATCCCGTCAGGGAATCTGGGGGGGGCGGGGCTGCATGGTGAAATTTGCGGCTACACAGCCCCGCCCCCCCACATTCCCCTGGCTGCCCGCCCTCCAGTAGACGGGCGGGTACAGTGGTCAATCTGGCCACTGCATCCGATTCTGACCCGTGGTCCGGGCCACGGCCCAGAATCGGCATCGGTAACAGACGTTACCAGCCACCGATTCCAGGCTGTGGTTCAGGTAACCACGCTTTCAGCCATGGTCCCCAGACAAGGGCCGAAAGCGTGGTTATTTTGATTCTTGCTAGAGGTTCGCTGTGGTGAACTTCTGGTGGGAATCAAACAGACGTTACGGAACCATTCCCCACCACAGGGTATTGTCTGTGGTTGAGCTTGATCTCGTAACGTCTGAAAATACCCAAAGGGTGTTTTCAAACTTGACGGTACCACGGGTGAACACGCTTTGACCAGCATGGTGACCAGTGGTCCCATTACATTAGAAAAGGCCTGCCAGTTGTTTCCCTGGCCAGATGCAGGATTTCCACAGGCCATGGTGGTTTTAACCCAGGCTATGACTTGGGCCAATCGCTAAGGCACAGCTTGGACTAAGCGCTACCACGGCCTGTGTGATGTAGCTCTGGACCAGGGTAGAGTGACTCATCCCATTTTATGGGCCGCTCTACCTGAACCACATTTGGGATTTTGCATTCAATATCTCCTTTTCTAGAAAGTTCTAGACATCTTGGACACTCTTCTCCATTGGATAACACCCAGGATTTCTCTAAACTTATTAAAATCAATTTGTTTGGTTTTTGAAGTTTCTTCTTCCTTTACATTCTGCCATTCATCAAACTCATAGAGTGCATTTTTAGATGTGACGTACCATGGATAGCCACACTTTAACGCATGTGGCCACCCACAGTGCTGTCACATCTGATCCAACCTGCCAGATGTTTCCCCAGGTCAGAACAGGGGTTTCCCAGGTCTGTGGCAGTTTTTAGTGCAAGCTATGACTTGGGCCCATCGCTGAGTCACAGACCGAGCTAAGCGTTTCCACGGCCTGGGGAAATCATCTATCATGTGATGGCCCACTATACCTGACCCCGATCTGGGGTTAGGGCTGTTCTGGGTGCACAGTGACACAGTGGCTTCATAGGATGCCATGGATGCACATCAGGCAGGTGGGTGGGGTGTGCTCATCATTGTGGCAGGCAGGGCCGGTGGGTCCACATCTGCATGCCATCTCACTCTCTCCCCACCCCATCCTCAGCCCAGGCCAACAATACATCTGTTTGACGGCCGGGATAGATCCTGCCTGGGGTGAGTGCCCTCACCCCAGCCAGGATCCAAGTACCATTTAAAAATACTTAGGATCTCACAGTTTCCACTACCACTTATTTGCTGATGACACACAACTCTATCTCCCCACCTCTATCTTCTCCACCTCTAGGCAGTATCACATAATTAACTGTCTCTCCAACATCTGGAGTCTGGGGGTCGTATTGGACGCAGACCTGCGTCTGGAGCGGCAGGTGGAGGCAGTCGCCAAGGCTGCCTTCCACCAGCTTTACCTGGTACGTAGGCTGCGTCCGTATGTCTCCGGCCCGGACCTGGCCTCCCTCATCCATGCCTTCGTCACCTCGAGGCTCGACTACTGCAACGCGCTCTACGTGGGGCTTCCCTTGTTCTTGGCCCGGAGGCTGCAGCTGGTGCAGAATGCGGCGGCTCGTCTTCTTACGGGGACGGGTCGCCGGGAGCACATTACACCGGTGCTCCGAGCTCTGCACTGGCTGCCGATAGTGTGCCGGGCCAAGTTCAAGGTCCTAGTGATGATCTATAAAGCCCTATACGGTCTTGGCCCCTCATACCTTAGGGACCGCCTCGCCCTTCGCGCCCCGGAGCGGCTCCTGCGGTCTGCCGGGGGTGCCCTCCTGGAGGTCCCCCGTGTTAAGCGGGGGGCCACGATGGAGCGAGCATTCTCGGTGGTAGGGCCGCGGCTGTGGAACTCCCTTCCGGAGGAAGCTCGCCTGGCCCCAAGCCTTTTGACATTTCGGCGGAACTGTAAGACCTGGCTGTTTGCCCAGGCCTTTGGGAGGGAGGGAGGGGGAGGGTGATTTTAATCCCCTGCCCATTTATTTATTTATGACTGTTTCCTAACCCTGTTTTTGATGTATTTTATATTTCTATTTTAATTGTTTTAATTGTTTTTATTGTTGTTGTACGCCGCCCCGAGCTGCATTGCAGGAGGGGGCGGGATATAAATTTGAAAAATAAATAAATAAAATAAATAAAATAAAAACATCTCCACATGCATTTCTCACCAGTATTTCAAACTTAAAATATCTAATACTGAATTCCTCATCAGGCGTGTAAGATAGACTGGAATGGTCCCCGGTGTAGAACATGAAATGCCCTGCTTCCCCTTTCAGTTGCAGGGGATGCAACTAAACCAACTGCCCCAGTGCAGCTGCAGCACCCATCCCTGTTATAGCTAATGCCTTGATTGTCATCTTTTCCCCAAAACATCCTCTCTCCTCATTCTATTTTCATTGATGGTGTCCTCATCCAGTCCAGCCCTCAAGGCTAGGATTCATCTTCAACTCCTCTTTTTCCTTTGTACTTCATATTAACTCTTTTATTAAGGCTTCTCACTTCACTTTTTGTCAAATGGACATTCACAGTAATGCCTGTTGAAATGATGGGTATTTTCAGATGTTACGAGATCACACTCAACCACAGTGAACCACGCTCAATCCCACGACGGGGTCAAAGTGCTGATAAGAATGGACCCCAAAATTCCCCTACAATGGGTACCACCACCCCCACTCTTGCTATGTAAACTGAGGCCAAGGGACCTGAGAAGAAGGGCATGCAAAAAGCCCCCAGGAACCAACTGAGGCCGGAGAACATGGGGATAGAGGCTTGACAGGGAAGCCTCCCCATACGATTTGCACAAGCAGAAAGTGGGGGTGCAGTTGAAAATGGATAGAAAGTAAGGATCGGGCCCAGCTACCCTAGCCATAGCAACAAGGAGACACTCATGGAAAGATACTAGCCAAAGGTGGAAAAATTGACTGGAATGGATTGCCCTCTGTTTAAAGAATTGGGTCATTAAGAAGGAGGGCCCACCCTGTTGTAACAAGGAACTGATGGCCAGGACTCAGTACAGAAACCCCCCCCCAATCCCTGCATTCCCCAAGAGGAACCAGACACACACCCATTGTATTCTAAAGTCCGTCGTTAGCCTTACCTCCCCTCCCTGCGTCTTCTGTTTATAGTTTCTCCCTCTGACAAAGATATATTGGGCATCTAGTATAGCCCTCTTTGTCATGGAAGTACCCTCCCCTCGTCAGCCTATTGTACACCCCAAATGATCCTGCGTAGCTGCCCAGAAACCCTTTCTCAGTACCCAATAACTGTCCCACAGTTTCCCTTCCAGCTCTGAGAAGTTTTTGGACCCAGATACGTGTAGGTCGCTCTGTGCGTGTCTGTGTTAGGATTTTCTCCCAGACTCTGGTCTGCCCTTTTTGCTTTTTCCTCCATCCCCTGAACTCCGCTGGATCCATGGGCTGCCTGTCCCATCTCAACAGGCCAGGAAAGGTAACTGCAGGTCCAAACTTTCCCAGCCAAACTGGGGAAGCCCTCTTTCTCCCTATCTCCTCCTCTCTCTCTATCGCGTTCTCTTGCTCCCCCTCACTGAGCTGGAACCGGAATACCCCCCCCTCTCTTTTCTCCTACCATCCCCGCAAGCTGCTTGTGTTTTAAAACCCACCAGCCAGACCGGGGCTGTGTTTCTGTGTTTCTCTGTGTTATAAACCAATAAACCTGTTGTTTTTGAATACCTGTCTCCTTCTCTCTCTTTCTATTTTGGGAGGATACATAAACTGCTGTAGTGCGTATTGTCCTCAGCTTGATCCCTTGAACACAAGGGGACCCCCTAACTTGGCTAATTCCCCTAAATTTAAAGATAGAGCAGATATTGAGGAACCAACCTCCCAATAATCTCATGTGGCACGGGGTCTCGTGTTAACAGCACCCTGAACATCTGTTTGGCAGCCGACAGATGTTCACCACGGCCAATACCCACATGGGGTCAATTTCAACCATGCTTCCAGGGCTCCCCGCCGGACAATGGGTGTTTTCAGACGTTACAGGCGGGCGGTTCACCACAGTGAATCCCCAGTGGGGGCGAATAAAACAACCACAGGCCGGGGTGAAAAAAAGCCCCAAACAGATGTGACGGGACCGGGACCATGGCCAGGAATCGGGCCAACTCATCACGGACCGCGGAAGCACAACAGACATGACGCCAATCCCCAGCCATGGTCAAAACTCCCAGAAGACACCGGGCAGGGACGGGACACAGACATGGCCGCCTGAGGGCAAACGAAGCCAAAAGGCACACAAGGGAATGCCCACACAAGGGAAATGGGAAGGGATGGGGGAAGAGGGAGAACAGGCTGACAGGTACCACACACGCATGCACACAGACAGCAGGCCCACAGCGGAACGCACTGCACGACCACACGCCCGGGCACACACACACACACACATGCGTGCGCACACACACAAGGGAAAGGTCGGGAAGGGGGGCGAGGGCACCCGGAAAAGGTCACAAGGAACAACGGGAGTGGGGAGAGGGACGAGGGGGGGCACCGCAAAGGGGCAGGGCAGGGAAGGGCACAGGCAGCAGCAACCCCCACCCCCACAGCACCGCAGCCCACAGAGGCGCCCCCACAGCAACATAGGCAGTCTCGAAAAGGGGGGCTGGGACCCCTGGACGAAGGCATGATGGGGGCCTGCAATGCACAGCGAGCCAGGCAGAGAGGGTCCCGGAGGAGGAAGGTGACCCCACAGTCACAGAGGGGCAGATCGAGGCCAGCCAGGTCGTGTGGAGCCATGCTGCAGGTCCAGCGACGCCCCCCCCCGGGGACAGAACATGGTCCAGTCCAGGGCTGCCCGAACCCCCAGGTCACACAAGCACCCATGGGGGGGTGCAGCAGGAGGCAGGGCAGGCGGGAGCAGACCGGGAGCTGCACATGGGCGGGGTGGGAGGCCACACAGAGCGCCGCACCCAGTCACCGGGATGGGCAACCAGGGTGGGGGGGCTGGAGGGGTCCCAGGGCCACGGGCGCAGGCAGCAGAATGGGGCCAAGGAAGATGTCCCAGCTCCAGCAGCCGATGGTACACCGCCCCATGGGTGCGCTGGTACCCAAGCGCCCCGTGCACACAGGAAAAGCAGGACATGGCCAAGGCAGGGCCACCCTCAGCAAGGCACTCCGTGTAGGCGCCGAGGTCGCACACCACCAGCATGGACATGGTCTCTGCCCCGGTCCAGGGCACATGAGAGCACCGCTGGTCCGGGACGCGCCCCTCAGGGAAACGAACAAGCCCCAGGGCCTCCGTATGCAGCCGGTAATCATGAGCGCTCGCCTCATAGCTGAAGTAACAGAGTCAAGAGCTCAGGCTCTCAAAGGTGCCCACACGGCTGCCTGGGGTGCCCAGGAGCAGTTGCACGGCTGTGGTCTGCCACAGGTCACAAAGAGACATGGTCTCGCAGAAGGCCCAGATATGGGGGGCCCCTTGGGGGTTGGGGAGCAGGAGCCCCATGGATGGGAATCCAGCCATGGTCTGGCACGACAGGGAGAATAACACAGAGCCCTGGGGGCACACACACCCTCCAGGGCCAGGAGGGGCTCTGAGGGGCCCCGAGTACAGGGAATGTGGCCGCGAACCACAACATTGTAGCAGAACAGAGTGAGGTGTGGGGTGCGGACCTGGCACAGCTGCACAATACAACAGCAAGCTCCCTGGCTGTCTAATTGCACCTTCAAGGCCATCCTGTAGCAAACAGTGCGGGCGGGGGGCCGGGGTGGCGGTGGAGAAGGATGATGGAATGCAGCTGTCCCCACACGCCCACGCGCCCATGCAGGGGTGAGGCCAGGGGCCCCGCCTGGTGCTGGGCCCAATTGCACGGCCTCATGCCCAGGCCCCCCCCGGGGGGGGAACATGTCCTCCCAGGGGCCCACCCCCCAGACAGGCCCACCAGCGTAGGCCCGGTATAAGTCCTTCTCCCCCCCCCTTGGGCCCTACCACCATGGAACGCAACAGGACAGCTGGCTACTGGATGTTCCTCGTGCTTGCAGCCGAGTGGTTCCATGACCACACTGAGCAGCTGCGCCTCCAGACCACGGAGGTGCACCTGGCCACCCGGTTGTGATTTTCCCTGGCCCAGACGGCCGCCAGGGATCTCCGGGCCCACCAAGGCTGCAGGCGAGCCCGTGCATGGCTCCGGGCGCAGCGCATTGCCTGGGAGGAGTGGCAAGCTGCCAGCCGGAGCCTGACCCGGCCCGCAGTGCTCCTCCAGGCTGCGAGGCGCCTCCTCTGGGCAAGGGAGACCATGCGCTGGGCTGCCCTGCTTGCTATGCCCATAGCCAGAAGCCTATGGGTCCCTGAGCGCCCACAGGCATGGTGGGATAGGGCCCTGGCCCACTGGGAAGAGCCCGAGTGGAGGGCCCACTTTCAGATGAGCAGGGGCACCCTGCTCTGCCTAGCGGATCTCCTCACGCCCTGGCTGGAGTGGCAGCACACCTCCATGTGGGACCCCATCCCTATGGTCCAGCGGGTGGCCATTGGGGTCTGGGCCCTCGCAACGCCCGACTCATGCCGGTCCGTGTCCCAGCACTTCGGGGTGGGGGTCAGCACTGTCGCCTGCATCCTGTGGGATGTATAAGAGGCGGTGGAGGGCATGCTCTTGGACCGAACGATCCAGCTCGTGGACCAGGGCACCGTGATGGCAGGCTTTGCAGCCGGAGGCTTCCCCAACTGCATTGCAGCCGTGGACGGCACCCACATCGAGATCCTCCGCCCGGCCGCCGGGCAGGCCCTGGAGTATGTGAACCAGCACGGTTACTACTCCCTGCACCTGCAGGGGGTGGTGGACCACCGTGGCCGGTTCATAGACATCTACACGGGCAACTCCGGCTGCAGTCACGACACCAGGATCATGACCATCTCCCCCTTCTATGCCCGGATGTTCCGGGGGGACTTTGCGGACATGGGCATGAGGACATGGGCATGAGGTGGATAGAGGGGGTCCCGATGCCCCCCTGTATCCTGGGGGACCCTGCCTACCCCCTCACCCAGTGGCTGATGAAGGTCTTCCCTGTGCCCAGGACCCCAGCTGAGGTGTTATACAATACCCGTTTGTGTTCCAGCCGGACCGTGGTGGAGCGTGCCTTCGGGGCCCTCAAGCAGCGCTGGAGAAGTGTTGCAGGATGCCTGGATTACACCGTCTCAACCTCGGCCCTGGTGATAGGTGCCTGATGCATGCTCCACAATGTCTGCAAAACCGAGGGGGTGGCCCTGGAGTACTCCAAGCCCCACCGGCTCCCCGGTCCCGTGCCCCTGTATGTGAACTCAGAGAACCCCAGGGAGTACCGTTACGCCAAATGGATCCAGAACGCCGTGGTGAGCCATATTGCCCGGGGGGGG
>QEPC01013258.1:602857-629853 GCA_003113815.1 Sphenodon punctatus
GAGGGACAACACCCACTGCAGCCGGGACAGGATGCCCCGGGGACAGTAGCCAGACCGGGGGAGGAGGCACCCCAGAAACAGGTAAGGGGAAAGAAGGGGAGGGGAACAGGGGGCCCAGGGTCACCAAGGGGGCGTACGGGGGTCAGCCCAGGCTCCCGGAAGGGAGGAGGGGAAAGGGGGCATCCCATGAGAGGGGCCAGAACCGCACCCAACCATAACACCCCCACCTCCTGCGTCCCACAGACACGGAAAAGGGCCTGGGAGGATGAGCCCCCAGAGAACACTGGCTCAGCCTGAGCAGAGGAGGAGGTGGTGGAAGAGGCAGTGGAGGAGGAGGACAAGGAGGAGGACCCACAGGGGAGACAAGGGAAGAAGGCCTACCACAGAGGGGTCCAGTGGGGGCTGCAGGAGACCCGGGACTTCATACGGATCTGGGGGACCCTGGAGTACCAGCTGGAGCTCGCACTCAACCAGTGCAATGAACATGTCTACCAGGACATAGTGGGGGACATGGAGGAGGCAGGGTACCATCGCACCGTGGCACAGTGCCACTCCAAGGCCAAGGAGCTGAAGAGGGGGTACAAGGCCATCCGGGACAACAATAGGCGGTCCGGACACGGAGCCTGAACTGCCCCCTTCTACGATGCCCTGGACCAAATACTCCACATGAAGGGGTCAATAGTTACCCCACGGCTTGTGGGGAGCACCGTGGTTCAGAGCAGGGAAAGGACCAAGGTACCCCCGCCCCTCGCCGCCCCCCTGGTAGACACTATATGGGGCAAGGCACAACTGGGGTGGAGGGAGAGGGGTCGGGTGCACATGTACACGTGAGTGAAATAAAGTGTGTTTGCACCATATTGCCTCCTGGACCCATATGTGGATGACAGGGGGGGTGACCCCCACCCGTGCAGGGGCCGGCCCAGGGAACCCCCAGGGGTGAGCTGGGGAGGGGAAGTCTTCACACCTCAGCCTCCAGGCTGATATGCATCGCCAGGGCATCCCGGATGTGCTTGGCATAATGGTACTCCCACTTGTCCATCCTAAAGTGGGCCCTCCAGGCTGTCTCGTCCCACTGGGCCAGTGCCTTGGCCCACCAACTGTGTGCCTGCTCAGTGACCCATATCCGCCTGTCAATGGGCATAGCGAGCAGGACTGCCTGGCGCATGGTCTCCCTCCCCCACTGGAGGTGCCTGGCCACCTCACGGAGCACTGCGGGCTGGGTTTGGCCCAGGCTCAAAGCCTGCCAGTCTGCCCCAGAGAGTCTCTGCGCCCTGAGCCTGGTGAGGGCTCTCCTGCGGCCATGGTGGGCCCTGTGGGCCCTTACAGTCCTCCAGGCCAGGGTAACCCACAGGTGGGTGCCCAGCTGCAGCTCCACAATAAGGAGGCACAGCTGCTCGGTGTAGTCATGGTACCACTTGGCTGCGAGCGCGAGGTACATCCAGTAGGCGGTTTCCCTGTCCCGCTCCATGGTGGTGCGGACCCTGGGGGTTGGGGGACGTTTATGATGGCCCTCTGATGGCAGGGTGAACTGGGGCCTAGCCCCCAGCCGGGCAGGCCCCCCAATGTGGTGCTGGTGTCTGTGGGCATGCGGTTGGGTCCACCTACGGCCGGCGCATGGGGCCTCGCACCTGCATGGGTGCGTGGGGCTGTGCGCTCCTTGTGCAGCTGCATGCCATCAGCCATCACCACCACCCCTCCCTGTTTGCAACACCGTGTCCTTGCCGACCTGATTAGCCATTCTGTGTGTATGATTGTTTTCTGCAGCTGTGCCAGGTACGCACCCCATGCCTTGCTCCGTTGTGCTACAATGTTGCATCCCGTGGCCACCTGTCCTGTCCTTGGGACCACTCAGAGGCCCCCCCGGCCCTGGAGGGTATGTGTGCCCCCCTGTCCGTGGTGTTATTCTCCCTGTCTAGCTGGACTATGGCTGGTTGTGCATCCACTGGGTTCCCGCTTCCCGGCCCCCCTGGGGACCCCCATAGCTGGACCTTCCACGAGACCATGTCCCTGTGTGACCTGTGGCATACCCCAGCCCTGCAGCTGCTCCTGGGCTGCCCAGACAGCCATTCTGGTGCTTTTTCGAGTCTGTGCTCTGGCCTTCGCTACTTCGGCTATGAGGCGAGCGCTCGTGATTGCCGGCTGCATGCGGAGACTCTGGGGCTGGTTCTCTTCCCTGATGGGCACATCCCAGAGATGAGGTGCTCTCATGTGGCCTGGTCCGTGGATGAGACTATGTCTGCACTGTCTGTGTGCAGCCTGGCCGCTACACGATATGCCTTGTGGACGGGGGCCCTGCCTTGGCCGTGTCCTACTTTGGCTGTGTTCATGGGGTCCGTGGGTACCAGCAGTCCCATGGGGTGGTGTACCACTGGCTGTTGGAGCTGGGACAGCTTCGTGGCCCTCTGATTATGACTGCTGTGTGTCGGAGCCTACCACAGCAGAGCTGTCGGCACTGTCGGGCGTGTGGTCCAGTTTGGATGTGCAGTTGGGGCTGTCCATGCAGTATCCCTTCGAGGCCTACTACCTGATCACCCACCACATGTCCTTGTTGGGGTACTGCCGGGGCATGATCCATTGGCCCCACCTGGTTCACCGGGCAGGGCACCCGGCCCCTGGGCCCATGGTGGCCCCCAGCATCTGGCTGTGAGTCCTGGTGTGCCTCCTGGCCCCCCAGTTGCCTTCCCCCTTGTGGGCTCCTGCCCCTGCCTGGGGGCCGGTCTCCATTGGCTGCTCCCTCCCTGATGGCATAGACATGATGTCTCTGCCATGCAGCTGTGCTGCCTGCTTCCCGGGATGATGCTGCCCCTGCCTGTGGCTCCGGGCCCCCTCTGGGCCCCTTCCCCTGCCTGCCTCCACACCTGGGGTTCCCCTCTGTGGTTGCCTTCCCTGGTGCCTGGGTCCGGTGCTCTGCATGGCCTCGCTGACCCTCCTGTGTCCAGCGGACTGTCCCCACCCGCCAGTGCTTCCACCTGCTGCCCCACTCCCCCGGGTGTCTGTGTGACCTCAGGGTTCTGGGGCCCCTGGACTTCCCCTCACTCCTTCCTCCGTGTGTGTGTGTGTGTCCTTGGACCTGCAGCACTGCACCGGCTCTCCTGCCTGCCCTCCATTGGCCCCTCTCCGGGTGTGGGGTCTACATGTGGCTCCTGGACTGTTTCCAGCCAGCTCGCTGTGCATTGTGGGCCCCCGCTGTGCCTTGGTTCCGAGATCCTGGGGCCCCCCGTTCCAGGGCTGCCTGTGTTGCTGTGGGTGTGCCCATGCAGACAATTCTGCTGTGGGGGTTGTGGTTGCTATTGCCTATGTCCTGCCCTGCCCCTTTGCAGTTTCCCCCCTCTNCCCCCCTTCCCTGTTCCGTGCCTGCCCCCCGTGCCCGGTGTGCCTTGCATGTTGTCCGGGTGCCCGTGTTCCCCCTTCCCTTTCTTTCCCTTCTGTGTGTGTGTGTATGTGTGCTTGTGCTGTGTGTTCCACTGTGGCCCCGCTGTCTGTGTGCCTGTTGTGTGTGGTACCTGTCCGGCTCTTCTCCCTCTCCCCCCTCCCTTCCCGTTTCCCTTGTGTGGGCATTCCCTTGTGTGCCTTTTGGCTTCGTTTGCCCTCAGGTGGCCATGTCTGTGTCCCGCCCCTGCCTGGTGGTTTCTGGGTATTTTGACCACGCCCGGGAATCGGTGTCACCTCTGTTGCACTGCCCCAGCCCGTGATCTGCCGGCCCGATTCCCTGTCATGGTCCCAGTCCCATCATGTCTGTTTGGGGCTTTCATTCACCCCGTGGGGTGGTTGTTCGGTTCACCCCCACCGGGAATCCACTGTGGTGAACCAGGCGCCCGTCACGTCTGAAATCACCCGATGTGACCAAAATACTGAAATGACGAAAATAACTAAAGTGAAAACCCTAAGAAACCTAAAAAAAACCCTAAAACCCTCTACCAATCACCCAAAGTAACTGAAATGTTAGTGTATGTATATCAGTTATTACCTCAAACACCATTTTCAGTTCAATTAAGGTATATTCAATAGGATTGTGCAGAAGGAACATTTTTCTTTTTTTATTTCACTTTTGTTTCCAAAATCTTGTATGCTTTGGGGTGACTTTGATGTGTGTGTGTAAAGGACTGTACCATTTTTGTTTATTTTTTCATTTTATTTTATTTTAAATTTTTTAAAAACAAAAACAAATCACTGCACGTGCACATAATGACAACTGAGACCATTCTGCAAATGTGTGGCCCTTTTCCAGATCCATTTCGGAAAAGGGTGTGAATACACAAAATGAGACCAATGGCAATTTGGTGCATGCAAACTGATTTTTAAAAAATACAAACAAACCCCGCCAACCTTTTTGATAAAAATAAAACAAAAAAATAAAAACAAAATTAAATGAGTGTCATTTGCATGTTCATTCATTTTCATTACCTTAGTTACGAAAATGAATGGGGATCCATTCATTTTCAGAATTCATTAAACAATGGGAAATTGCACACCACTAATATTCAATGGGTTTGCCCAGGTTTTTTTGGTAGTTGCTTCAGCTCTACCTTAGTCTCATTTTCAAAAGCAACTTAGGCACATCAGAAACAATTTTACCTTATACCAGTTTCTGCCAGAACAAATCAATTCTTCAACTGTCTAAAGTGACATAGCTTCAGAGAGGTCAGTGCTACACTAGTTTACAGCAGCTGAGGACATGAGACTGGGATACATATCTTGTTTTCTGGCAGTTATTTCTGTACCTAAACACTCACCGGACCATGCATCTGGAAAACATACATTTCATTAACAGTGAAGGTGAATTTAAGGACAGGTTCCACATTTTCAAATAGTACTATTCTTTAATCGCAGTATTCAGCTAAGATTCTAATAATAATTGGTTATTTAAGAACATGTTAGCAGTGGATATGCTTAGAAATTCAAGTGTTCTTGATATTTCAACAAAGGCCATTTTTAGGCCCTTTTCACACAGACAATCTAACACTGATAAAATGGGGGTTACATTTTAATATACATGTTGCAGGGCACCCACAGAGCACACCTGAAGCCATGCAACATGTATAATAAAATGTAACACCCGTTTTATCAGTATTGGAGTGTCTGTGTGAAAAGGGCCTTACACGGGCACCCTCAGCCTCTGCTGGGAGTTCGGGTGGGTGTTAGCTAAGTGGGGGCGTCCATGTAAAAACTCTGGCGGTGTGTGAGGAGATGGGTGTCTGCCTGTGGAAACAGCATTGGTGGTGGGTGTTTGTGCGTGCACACTCCCACACAACACCCACCTACATCCATCACCCACCATCTCCACCCATGAAGTCATTCAAAAAACTGGAGTAGGTTCCATGGGTGGATGTGGGTGGAGATGGGTGTGTGCCCCTGTGAAAGGACACACACACCTCGACCAACATTACGAGCACACCCATCCCTTCACCCACCCCTGTCCATGTAGAAACTGCGTAACTTGCTACCAAGATCAATTTATAGTGGAAACATAAGTGGACAGAGAGACAATGCAAGTGTTTCTTCGTACTAGAGCTAAAATGGGTGATGGGTTTATTACATGTTGGTTTTATTCAAATTGTCAGGTTTCCCTTAATACATCCAACTAATATTTGCTATTGCAATGGACATTTGTGTAACCATTTTCTAAACTATTCTGTTTGGTGTCGGGGTCTGCCCCCCATTCACTTATTTCAGTTGTTTTGTCATTTTGTTATTTCAGCTATGCCATTTTCCGCACTTGTGCATGCACAATTGTGCTAGATTGCCAAAATGATGTAACTGACATAGTGCAATGGCTTTACTGAAATAACTGAAGCAAAAGCTCTAAGCCACTGGGTAAAAAGTAAATGGATTCACGACAGAGTGTAAATGGATATTAGTTATTACCTGAACTGCCATTATCAGTTTGGGTAGAGTGTATTTGATCGAGTGTTTACCTGTTTTGAGGTACTCGTTTCAACTCTGTTGCATACCACTCTCGGAACTTTCCTAGCAGGATTATTTTATTATTTTTTCTTAATTTGAAAAGAAATTATGAAGAATGATTTTACATAAACCTTTTGTAGCATAACACCAACCAAACACTCAGTAAGTTAAAATACCACCTCCTAACAAGTATAATGAAATATGTAATATACCAGCAAGCAGGATAAAGAAATTTCATTTCACCCCGGGTTTTAAAAAGAGCTCAGCATCATGACCATAGGAAAGCTTAGCTGGTTTGAATATTTGATTCCACTTGGGGATGCTGAGCCCTTTTGAAAACCTGGCTGAAAATTATAAAAGCATAGAATCATAGGCCTGGAAAAGACCACAAAGTTAATCTAACCTTACCTTCTGCTGCCCCCTATTGAGACTAAATTCACTATGCCTACACTGCTACCTTAATGGATGTATCAACAGAAATGAAGACTATAAAATATGGTAAAACCATATTATACGATGCCACAAGTAAAGTAGAAGTGATCAAAATGCACCATTACCTAAAATAAGCTATATAAATTGGGCTAGAATATTCTGTAGGAGAATTACCAGGGAAAGGTAAGACAAGCATCAAAAGTGTGCTTCAAGGGCCTTGACTCTTCTTCAAGGTACCCCAGTGATAAGAGGGGCCAGCCCAGAGTTCATAACCAGACATTAGGTGGTCAGGAGGGGTAGACCTGAGGGTTCCAGGACTGTGAGCTCAGTGAAGGCTTGCTGAAAGATCGAGACTGGGAGGTCAGGAAGGGTCTTGACTCAATATGGAACCATTTACATGTTACATCGTTCTAGGAATTCTGTACCGGTTTGCTTCCAACAATCTGGTGGGTTGTCAGTTTAGAGGTATGGGTTCTGCCAAAAGCGTAGGCATTCAAGACTGCTAAGCAAACCTTCTTAGTATTCAAAACATCAAGATGCTTATGATGAGGTGAAAGAATGCGTTGAGTTTAAGGCTGAAATGAATATCCACAGCAAATAATGTATTATTATTAGGGCTGCAAAGTGATTAAAGAAATCTTAGTTGACTAATGTGTAGAATTTTAGTCAAAAGTTCCATACAATTTACATAATTTGCATAAAAAATTCCAAAAAGCTAAAAAAATCACTGGAAATTGTGGTCAAGTTGTTAGACATATTTAATTAATACGTTAAAGTGCTTAATTAACATTAAAGAGTAGAATAAATGAAAACAAACATTTAATGAACGTTAAAGAGCAGAAAAGGAGAAAAACAAAATGGCCTTCCTTCTATGGGTTCTTTACTGTTGGAGAAACAGCTTCAGATGACATCAACCTTTTGCTAGGGATGGGAGAACGCGGTTCGGAAGTTTGGCGTTCAGACCAAACTTGGTCTGTTTGGTCGACTGAACCGAACTTCCGAACCGAACTTGAATTTAAAACTGAACCGAACTGAATTTCCGAACTCCGTTCTGTTCGCCCATCCCTAGTGGCAACACACACCAAAAAAACCTGGTTTTGAATGGTCGAACTTGGTTCGGAAGTTTGGAATTTGACCAAATTTGGACTGTTCGGCCGACCGAACCGAACTTCCGAACTGAACTCAAATTTTAAACCAAACCGAACCGAATTTACGAACTCCATTCTGTTCACCCATCCCTACCTTTTGCACCAACAAACCCTATTGACCATTAGGGGCATTGGGAGTAGAGATAGTGAGTTAGTGTGTGTGTCACTTTAACCTTTCTGATCTCTGCTCCTAAGTCCCCCTTCCCCCTCTCAGGTGGGATGTGCCCAGGAAGCGCCTACTGGACTTCCTCCTTCTTCCTGACCTTTCTCCATTCCTTTCTTCTTCCTCTGACCTTCAACATGACTGGCCACCATACTGGTAGCAGCTAGATAGACAGATCTAGTGATAGGCCTTTCCTATCACAATGTATTTCTTAATAAAGTAGATTATTTAGATCTAGAAACAATCTCCAAGGTGTTGATTACTTCTAAGCTGTTGCTACTGAGAATTCGAACTATTTTCCTTTTGCTATGTGTAAACTCTGCTGATGCCTAGCCAGAGCTCTAACAGGTCCTGGCACAGTAGGCAGTGAAACTTTGGTTTTTGGTTTTTTGACCACTAATAAATCCCAACATTTACAAGACTGTGCAACATTATAAAATTGCTGTTCTATCTAGTGGCAATATCCTGCTGCAGCTTACTGTCACCTAGTCCAAGTTCTTTTTGTTTTGCTAAGAGCAGAGTTTCTTTATGTGCACTATGCTTGAAGTGACCAACAATTTTACAACACTTGCTAAGTTGCTTGTCAATGGCAACAACAGAAGCCTTGTTTATGCTCAGTTGTAGACTATGAGCAGCACATTTCACATTTCCAAAATTGGAATTCTCAACCCCCAAAACAACATTTCTTGCATTATCTGAGCATATTGCTACAATTTTCTCACTGGTCTCCCACGCCGATCAATCAATTAATTGGTGAACCAGGTTTTTTTAATCAAATGAACACCCATTAATCGATGCATCGGGTCAATTGATTGATTAAAGGTTGCAGCGTCAGTTTTGGTTATTCATTTGTTTGCGTATTTTGTTATTCAGTTTTTATTGATGATGGGTGATGATGTTTGGGTCGTGTACATGCAGAGAAACCAAAATGAAGTAGTCAAATAACTGAAAAATTAAGCACACATCCATCCCAAGTGGATATATAAATATATGTTTCAGTTGTAGATATTATTCAAATATTCAGATGGCTATCCAAAAATGTGAAGAATATTCACAAATGGAAAATCAATTATTTGTTTCAGCATTGCTTGAGACAATTTGTGATCATCCAGCTTGCTGGTAACAGTTAAACACCTGTAGTCTTATAACTTCCCTTGAGTTAACTTGGTAGAAATTGGCTCATGATTGATTAATGTGGTTTATATTCTACAATTTAATCAAGGCAAGACTTACAGTAAGTTAAATTAAAACATCAATTCATCATCTACACTACTTATCATGCTCAATAACAGCAGCTAATTCCCTTGATATTATCAGAGGTCTTGTGGTTTCTACAAATGTCTCACAGTTAGCTAAGTGTCTGACTGGAGATAGCATCAGCCTCTGGCAAAGTGAAGCACTGCTTTTTTGCAAACTATCGGTCCTCTTGCACTTTTTTCTGAAGAGCTGATGGAATGTTTGCATTCCATATGGGGCTTACCTGCCACACTTCATAAGACTGAGGAAGGCTCATAATGGGTTTCTGTTCCAGGAGATTCCCTGCTGCCTTCCCGTCTCTTCACAAGTCCACAGCTAGCCACAAATATTTATAGATTGAAGTAGGACTGATCAGTGTCATGGATCTCAGGAGGACAAAGCAAGAAGATGCCAAGTAAACGAGGCAGAGAGATTATGAGGAATTTTCACTTCTGTCTGCAAATGTTGCCCTTAGAGATTCGGTGTCTGAAAGTTACTTTTGTTTGACATGCCTTCATACCTGTAATGTGCTTCTGACTCTCAACTTGTCTCCCTCTGGCTTTAGGACCAAATAACAAGTGTCTTTTATACTGCCTGCTGAGCACAGTGACCTACTGATGTTTTGCTCCCCTCTCCCTTCTCCTCCCTCCTTTAGACAAGGACCTGTCTCTAATTTGTTTTTAGCCAGTAATGAGAACATTCCTGTATTTTTAAATGTATTTTTCCCTCCCCTGTTGTTTTCCCCTTTAAAACTGTTTTAAATGGATCTTAAATGGATTTTAAGTTGTTTTATGGTGTTTTGTTGGATTTTACTGTACTAAGGCTGTGAAGTACCCAGAGCGCCTGTGACTGGAAGGGAAGTTCTTTATATATAAGCTCTATGTTATCTAATCTAAAGTGCCAGCGATGTTCCTGGAACTGAACAAGAATGAATTAAGGGTAGGGTCCCTTCCCTGAAGGGCTTACAATTTAGGATGGCTAAAGGGTGTGGGGCAGTAGACAAGAGAAAGGGGAACATATGACCTTTTTACATCAGATGCTCCCACAAATGGACACCCATCGTCCATGCAAGGGAGCATCCCATGTAAATATAGAGGTGTGTGGGTGTGTGCCCCTGAGATCGACGTATCTCCCCCCCCACACACACACACACATGGAGCAACCGTTGAACACGCAGGTTGTTCCATGCATAAGGATGGGTGTGCACCCGTCTGCATCTGCACCACCACCGCAGAAGCGTGCACATCTTTTTTTTTTTAGTTATTTTATTTATGGCCATTGGCCAGCATGCACATGGACCATCCCCCACCCACCCAGTGGCAGTCAATGTAAAAAGGGCCAGATAGAGAGACAGCTACACGCATGAAGTTGAAAGTCATGAATGTCTGTGTTTAGCTTAGTTACATGGAGAGAAGGGAGACATTGATCTTATTTCCAAAACTCATCCTGTTTGGTAAAATAATCATTTGAAAGGGGAGTGGGGAAGCTGAAAGGATTTGAGCTTGGCCAACTATGAATTTTGCACTAGAAATATAGAGGGGGATAAAAATTATGTTGCAAATCATGGCTGTGGTTCATATCACCAGGAATATTCATTATTTAACATCTGTGAGGGACTCTACAAACCCCAACTGTTCGAAGGGGCATGATCAAAGGGGCCTGCCCTTTGGTCATGCCCTTCAGTTAGGCCAGGAGGTTGCGGGGGGGGGAATAGAGATACTGTTTAGATATATGTACTCCCACCGGTATGATGTTATAAGGGCCTCTGTCTCTTCCTTGTGAGAGGGGGGTGAGTTGGGGGTGTCTCCTGGTGGCAGCAGGGGATGGTTTGAGGTTGGTTGTAGGATACCCCTGGTGGGAGTAAGGGGTGAATGTAGAACTGATACCTGTGGCGAGTAGGGTAGATGAAGTGAGCTGTAACTATGATTAATATTTGATATATTGTATAGAAGTGGATTTTTTCTTTGCCTTTGTTACTGGGTCCCCTATGTGGGATAAAACCCAGCTGTTGTGATTTTTTGTGTGGTATTGTAGAGGGTGGGTTGTTATGTTACTATTGTTACTGGGTCCCCTGTGTGGAATTTAACCCAGTTCTTATGCTTTATTGTGTGATGATTTCATTTTTGTTGTGAACCGCCTCGAGTCGCCTTTGGCGAGAGAGTGCGGTATATAAATAAGAAATGAAATGAAATGAAACTGGCAGATAAAGTGTTATGGAGGAATACAAGACTCACTCTAGCAAGGAAGGAGGTAAAATGGGGCTCTGGACTAGGATAGCCCTCCCCGTCACAGCTTCACGGCTTGTATGTAGTGGAAGGCTATAAAACCAGGAGAGGTCAGCCAGGCTACAGAATGTCCTGGATCCTGAAAAGGAGCCTGACAGTAGCCAGGACTTACTATCTATCCTCCTTGCTAGGAATAAACCTTTGTTGCTGGAGTGAAGAGTCCTTCAGGACAACAGCTGCAGGACAATTGAAAATTGGTAGGAAGAAGGATTGCTCCACTGGAGCAAAAGAAGCCAAGATGTTTTTAAATTGTATTTTATAGTTTTTGTAAGCTATCCTGAGTCTTCGGGGAAGGGCGAGGTATAAATGTGATCAATCAATCAATCAATCAATCAATCAATCAGGGAAATATTAGCAAGGATTCTTATATTTTTGGTTTCCCAACTCCCCTCTGTTTCTGCTACGGTGGAAATGCTAATGCAAAGATAATTTGCATACTAAACATGACTATCTGATTTCATCACCTCAGGAAAATTAGTTTTTTCTGTTAATCAACTTGTTATTTCAGAATTCTCACTTTATTACTTTAGTATTTCGATATACATTTATCCTGAGTTTCATTTTTTGGTCATCTTTGGTTACTTTGGTCTTCATTGTTGGGTACTTTTGTGACTTTTGATTACATTACATCACAGAGATGAACTAATTGAATTCAAAATGAAAAAATATTTTCAACACTCCACGTATGCCCCCACAGATTTGGGGGTGCCAATTACTGAAGCCTGTGTCAGTGCCTCTGGTATCTGCTCCTCCTCTGCTCTGCACACCGTCTCTTGTCTTCTTCACTCTCTATACAAATGCTCTGAAAATCAGATGTCTGCATCTAGTAAAGCCTCTATAATTTAGAGAGTTGCAACACCTGCAAGTGATTTAAGGAATAGGGATGTGCGAACGTGGTTCAGAAGTTCGGAGTTCGGGCTGAACTTGGCCTGTTTGGATGACCGAACTGAACACTTGAACGGCCTAACAGTTAGGAAAAGTTCTGATGAGTTCGTGGGTGGGGAAAACGTGACTGGAAGGTGGGAAAAACATGACTGGAAGTGGGAGGCAGTTGTTGACGAGACTTCCTGGCACCAGGGGTGGAGACCAGGGGTGGTTTCAGTGTCAAATGATACCAATACAAAAAAAATATATATCAAATTTGGTTTCAGTTTNTCTGTTTGGCGGCCGCCAGATGTTCGCCACGGTGAATACCCACATGGGGTCAATTTGAACCACGCTTCCCGGGCTAGCCGGGGGAATGTCCCGGGAAGCGTGGTCAAAAAGATCCCCAGCAGGGACCAAGAAAAAGTAACGTCTGGCCGGTTGCCACGGCCTGGGATCCCCAGCAGGATCCCGGGCCATGGCGCTTCCGGCCCGATGCAGTGGCCGCAGTGGCCCCGCCGCCCGCCCGTCTCCCTGGAGGGTGGGCGGCAGGGTGCGTGGAGGGGGCGGGGCTGTGCGGCCGCACGTTGCGCCGCGCGACCCCGCCCCCTCCCACATTCCCCGCCGGGATCCCCCCGGCACGTCTGATATGGCGTGACGGGGTGACCCCGGCGGGGAATTACAGGGTTGTTTTCAGTACGGGGCCAAGAGGCCCTGTAATGTCTGAAAATACCCATTGATAGCACTATTTTCGGCTGTTCGGCCAAGTTTGGTCGAACTGAACTCCGCTGAATTGAAGAGATGAACCCAAACACAGGTTTCAGACTGAACAACCGAACGTCCAAACATCCAAACCACATTCTGTTCTCCCATCTCTATTAAGGAAATTTAAAAATTCTGTTAAAATCATGAAATTGATAATTACTTAGAATTTTTTTGACCCCTTTATCAAATCTTTCTGAAATTTGGAAGGGATGATCCCTTAACTTATGGGGAAATCCTATCCAAATTTCATACAAATGGGATGGAAAACAAAGATGCTACACCTGGAAATGTGTGAACAATCTGTGAAATTATTTAATTGATTATAATATTAGAAACCTTTAAACAATCTTTCTGAAAGTTGGCAGGGACAATCTCTTTCAGGAGGAGTACAAAAAGTAAAAATTTCACCTAAATTTAATGAAAAACAAAGATGTTATAGCTTCACGTGGGTGCGTAAATGACAAAATGTCAATTGCTTGCAGAATCGGGGCCTTTTATCTAACCTTTAATAAATTTGGCAGAGATGATCTCTTGTGTAATTGGTACAATCAGTTGAAAGTACAAGCCAACCAGATTAAAATTAACATGTTAAATCCAGAAATAAATTTCCCCTAAAAATCAATGGGGAAAAAAAGTTCAATAACAATAACAAATTTATATACAACAAAATCTGAATCTACATAATAATAAAAGTAATAGCAACATTACAAATTTTGTATTGGGTCCCTGGTGCACACCCCTACCTGCTGCCACTGCTCCTCCTCCACTCGCCTCAATTGCACTGTCTGCTGCTGCTGCTCCTTCTCCCAGTGCACCTCTCTCTTACACAAGTCCTGCCCCCTGAGGTGCTCTATGAATGCTGATACGCTGCCAGACCTGGCATGGCAATACTAATACCAGTGCCAATGGTTTCTCTGCTCCTCTGCTGTCTGCCACCTGCCTGCAACCATAAAGTTGTTGAGCCAAACTCATGAGAATCCATCATTTGGACCCTAGTCTATAGATGCTAAGGGCAATAGAGAGCATTTTTAGCTGGAATATGCTGTCCTTAGAAAGGAGCTGTAACAGCACTGCAGCTTCCACAAAACCAAAGGTCTTGTAGATAGACCTTTGAGTACAAGGCAGTGTGGAACTGGTTTCAGAGAAGGCCTGCTTAGACCTAATTAGAGTCAATGGCTATACCTAATGTAGGCCAGTGAGTAGTTCTCATGAGAATGGTTTTCTAGTGTGAGAAAGCATCTGCTTTTCATGCTGTAGTGATAAAAAGTAACAAATATCAGTGGAAATGCTTGCAACTATGGGAAAAACAGAGCAACATTTTTATCTTATGAATACAGAATTGTATTAAACAATGGGACAGCACATGATAGATGCGTGACCAGCTTGATGATTGGTCCCCCAGGAAGGTCCAAAATATAAAATGCCAATAAAAATGCAGTATAGCCATAAGAACATGACATGGTCAAAAGTTATCAAAAATGAGTTAGGGTACTGTTGGTATTGTGCATGGGTGAAATAGGCAAAAAAATCTAAACTGCACATGTCTAAGGACGCTGAGTTAAAAGTCTATAAAAGAAGGATAACATAATCAAGGGGCAGTATCTTAACATCTGAAGTTGAAGAAGACAGATGTGCTCCTACTCTCGGTGTGGAAAGGAACAGGCCATCTGGACCCCTCAGAAGAACGAGTGATGAGACACAATGGGTGGTTTTATACGAGCCATGGGGTGTGGGGGGGCAGTGTGTGCCGTGGCAGTGGGGGGCACTGCAGATGGTCGCAAACCAATCCCCCACACATCCCCACTCATGGAGCAGTCTCCATTTTCTCTGGTTGTTGCTTATAACTTAATAAAAGTTACATAAATTGTGGAAAACCAAAAACAGACCAGTTGGGGTGTTATTGCAGCGATCCCTACCCAGTTTTGGGATAACAGAGGGTATTTTCAGATGTTACGAGATCATACTCAACCACAGTCAATTCCCTGTGGTGGGGAATGCCCTCATAACGTCTGTTGGGGAACCGGAAGTTCCCCCCCAGATGTCAACCACGCTCAATGCCCGCCAGGAATCTCATTCACCACACGATCGGCTGGACCGACGGGGCCGGTGCCAATTGCGTGGTGAAGGAGATTCCTGGTGGGGATGAAGGGGCCCGTCATGTCTGAATGGCGATCACGGCCCGGAATCCCCCCCGGGATTCCGAGCCGTGGTCATTTCAGGCGGCCACATTGGCCGCAGCGCCCGACCGTCTCCCCAGAGGGTGGGCGGTGGGGGAGCATGGGGGGGGCATGGGCGTGCTGCCGCATGTTGCGCTGTGCGGCCCTGCCCCATCCCTGATTCCCTGCCAGGATCCCCCGGCATGTCTGTTGGCCATGCCGGAGTGATCCCGGCAGGGAATCTAAGAGGTTGTTTCCGTGACGGGGCGAATGCCGCCCCGTCACGTCTGAAAATACCCAGAGTCATAGAGTCACAAGGGATCTCAGCGGTCATTTAGCCCAGCCCACTGCACCACTGCAGGACCTGCCACACCCCAGCCATCTGCACAAAGAAATCCCACCAATAGCAACAAGTAGAGACTGGGACCAACCAGAGCACACCAATTACTGAAATAACAGGAAATAATTTTAAAAAAACAAGAATCCAGATATCCCAAGCAGGTGAGTCACAGTCATGCTGCAGGGGAAGGCAAAAACCCCTCAGAGTCAACTGACAACCTGCCCAAAGGGAAAATTTCTTTCCAACCCCAAATATGGTGATCAGTTAAATCCTGGGGCAGTGACGACTCCTGTCAGTGCATGGCTCTCTTTCACACACAGAAGTTCTGCCACCCTGGGCCCTTTCTGCAAGTTGATACCCTCCCAGACTTTGTGGTACCAATTGCAATGCCAGGGCCAATGCCCGCTGACTCTACTCCTCCTCCAATTGCCACTACTGTCTGCTCCTTCCAGTGTATGTCTCTCTCTCACAAACCCTGCTCTCTGGGGCAATTGCTGCAAGTTGATGCCCTGACACACCTTGGAGTGTCAAGGACAGTATCAAATGCACAGAACTGCTTGCTACCAATTCCTCCTCCTTCTCTCTCTCTCACTCTCTTTCTCTCTCTTTCTCTCTCATCTATGTCCTGCCTCCCTGGGGTGTTGTCTGCCACACGTTGAATGCCAAAGCAAGCCTGATTGCTGCTTATCTGGAAAACTGCTGCCACTGCCAGTCTGTATTGTCTCTCTGTCTCTCATAACTTCTGCCCCCTTGGGGCAGTTTCTGTTAGCTTAAGCCCAACAGACTCGGGACAGCATGTCTCCTTTGCCAGTCCCTGATGCTTCTCAGTGCCAGCCTACTCACTGCCTGCCCATGCCCCATATGCTCCATCTTTTGTCTGCCTTCTGCACTCTCCCTGATATTGTTGACGCACCCCTCCCAAGGAAGACGCGGACACTTGTATGGGTTTGAACGGCCGCACTCTTTATTGTTAGTCGATAAAAAGGGGGAAGAGGTGACCCTCCCACTTCCCCCTTTAAACTGGGGTCCATTAATCTCTTCCTAACTGTTAACCATCGCCGCAGGAGGTTCCCTTACTGTAACAGGCGCTGTCCTTGTGCCCTGTTGCCAATTTGCCATCTTCGGGTTAAGCCCGAGGGGAATCCTCCTGTGCCCTACCTTAACAAACTTCTTCAACTTACACCCTGCCCCCATCCCGGTTTCACCGGGCCAGAGCGGGTTGTTCGTTCCTATCCCCTCTCGCCTCCCAAGGCGGGGGTTTAAACAACAAGGATGAGGACACCGTAACCTCCTGTTTGGTACATGGTCCGCCCAGCAGGCTCGGCCGCTCGTCTCTCACCCTTGGGCTGACCATACAGTGGGCCGCACTGAGCGGCTATGGATGGCCTATACCCATCTCTTAAGGAGATGTTGCTACCCTATGCTATGTCAACCTTTTAAACTTTTAACCCTTGGCCTGAAATCAGGCTACCGCCAAGAGTGCGACATTTCGGCCTACCACCAGCAAATTTGCAGCCTTACCCTCTTTCTTGATTTGGCATTTCACTCCGGGAAAGGCAAAAAACCCCTCGCCGTTGTGCCAATTTTAGCTCAGGGAAAATTCCTTTCCGGTCCTAAGTTGCGGCCAGTCAGACTCGGAGTGGTGCCTTATAGAGGGATGGGTGGGTGGGTGCGTGGTCCACTCCCCGCTCGTCGCCCGGCCGAATGAAGCGGCTGAGCGGGGAGTCTAAGATGGCGCCCGGGAGATCCTGCTCTCGCGAGAGTCCCGGGCGCATTTCAATTTGGTTGCCTAGCAACCACGGCCGCTCCCTCGTGCACCGCGCGGCCGCTCCTTTCCCCGTCCTCCTTCCCCGGGAAGGTAAGCGGGCGCCGCCAAACCCCCGCCGCAGCTATCGCGGAGGGGACTTCTACTTCCAAGAAGTTGAAGCCTTGCTGGGGCATGCAACACTGTCTGTCTCCTCCTTCCTCTGCAAGTCATACTGCCTGCTGCTTCAGTGCTCCCCCCACTCCACATGCTCACTGCCTGCCAGAGTCTGATTTTGCTGTGTCCCCTGCTGTGTTTCCCTTGGAATCCAATGCAAAAATGAAAATAAAACTATAACAAAAACATTTTTTTTTAAAAAACAAAAATGGAAAATGACAATTTTAAAAGCAAAAGCAAAAACAAAAAATGAAAAATGTCATCAGCCCCTTCTGCACACTACTAAAGGAAAGGTATCCAAAGACTGTCAAAGGTTTTGTGGGGGTGCGCTTGTTTTAGGTCTCTACCATATCCCCTGCACAACAGTGGTGCCTGTAAGAGGTCAGGTACTGGACCCCTTCTTTCCCTAATAATTTCTTTCAAGATAGTAAAATACTAAATATGATAAAATCAAGAACAATACAATTCCAAGTTACTCCTGTCCTCAGGCTTTTGTTTCAGGAAGTGCCTTGAACAGTGATAATCTTTTTGCTGTTTAAAAATTAAACCAGGCTTATTTCAGAGCACTAGCTTGAAAGAGCACTTGAGAGTTGTCAGAGAGTCAAGAATAAGTAAAGTTTGCCTCTCTGAACTCTCTGTGTGCTGTGGGAAAATGAATAAAACATACCTTTGACAGAGATGGTGTCAATACCGAATGTCAGGCATGTCTGATAATCTTCAACACTTTTTGAGCTCTCGGTACAGAAGATTTCTCTTTTCACTTGCTCCTTTTTTCTGTCTTGCTGTTAATCTAATCTGTACGCAGACAGTCACTGCAGATTGATTTCAGAGTATCATATTACTCCCCTTATTGATTGATTGATTTAATCAGATTTTTATGACATCATTCCCATAGGCTCAGGGCGGCTCCCAAACAAAAAAACAAACAAAAAAAACAAAAAAAACCACAATAATAATAATAATAATAATAATAATAATAATAATAATAATAATAATAATAAACTCCCCCACCTCTACACCTCTTTTTTAATATTGCATTTTGATTTGCCTTTTTAGTTCTAAAAACAACAGTCATATTCTGATAATAAAGTATGCTAGTTATACTTGTGTCATGTGTGTGTGTTTGTCAAAGTTGTTGACTTTGCCAACATGAATTTGAAACAAAGGGTGAAAATACACATGACAGTGCCCTTATTGGCCTGGAACTCACCTGTGTATTTGTTCCATCACCTCCAAAGGTGGGCCCATGTTCACCGCAGGGCAGATAGCCAACTAGTACAGGACGCATCCTCCAGAAAATGTTGAAGACGCATTCAAGGTCAACACCCGTCCACCCGGGTCAATGTGTGTCAATGCAGACCTGCATGCCTGTTAGGCCCTGCCCCACTCTGCCACAGGTCAGAACCACAGAGCCGCAGGAGAAAAGGTGCACGCAGTCAACAGAGCAATTGCACCTCAATGCCCCTGTTCACGAGATGGGCCTGGTACCCTTAAAGGGAATCAGCAGGAAAGTAAAGTTAGGCAACACCACACTGGGCATCCCTGGTCTCTAGACAAGATCTTGCCAGATGCCCAGCCTACAACACCACCACCACAAGAGCACCCAAGAGAGAAACATGAAACAGGAGGAGGGACAGCACACTCCAGGGATAGGGATGGGGCACAACAACTGTCCCACGGTAGGCACATGTCATATGTGATGCATCACCAGGCCCCACATCTCTATGCAGGTCATAGCCTGCCTTAGACTCCCCATCAACATGAAACGCACCAGACATTCACCAGTTTCTTCAATGAGGGTTGTTTAAGACACACTAGGGACATGCACCAAGCCTTATTCCCAGGTCCTGCTCTTAACTACAAGCTACATTACTCCCAATTCTTCTTCCAACACATTTACATCCCTGATGGTCTCTTCCTGTAGGCTCCTACACCAGCTTCATATGTGTGCAAGAGGCTTCTTTGTCACCACTTAGCACTCCCCTAATGAACAACAACAAAAAAATACTAATTAATCAAGGGTGTTATCAGACATAGTGGTAGCTACTTGTAATGTCTGAAGGAACAGCTTTTCCAAGTGTGAAAAAGAAATGTACATACTTTTCAACAAACAACAGCATTTCTTGTCAGAAAATCTCATCCTTGCCACTGTTGTGTCCCAGTGTACTAGGTGAATCAGAAATAAGTGACACAGTCTTCTTAGCTCAAAACATGCCTGCAACTTTTCTTTTTTTCCTCCCAGCTTAAAATACCCAGGTCATCTAACTCCTGTCTATCTCCAAATTTCCCCCTACCTCTCAATCCTGTGAAAAATCTGAGATGGACTGATTTGGATCAGTCACTTACAAAGGGCACTCCCACATTCTAGCTAGGATCATGCTTCTCATTACATCTGGTAACAACTGGCTATGTGTCTGTTATGCACCAAGAAGAAAATGCACATAGTTAATGGGTGTTAACAGAAGTGATGGCACCACCATCATCCCACTGGGGGTAGGGAGGGCTACCGCTGGCTGGGTTAGCTCTGGCCATGGGAACACACATTACCATGGCCTAACTCAGCTGGGGTGGTGGTGTGGGGAGTGACATGCAGCCATTCGGCCACAGCCCTGTGCTGCCGCCATTGCCCCACTCGCTGTCAATAACAGGCAGCCATGGATGGCTGCCATCGCAACCCTCAACACCGAGCCAGGACAGTACTAGGAACAGATATTAATACAGACATTTCTGGCCAGTTCCATCCACTCTGGCCCAGCTGGGCAGCTTCTGGGACTAGACTGTGGGACCACTTTCTTCCAGGCCTACATTTCTGGCCTTGTCTTTGCTGGGGTTTGAACCGGACCTACATCTGGAGGGCCCAGAACAAACATAACTCCATGCTACTGGTCCAGCCAGGCCAAAATGGTCTGAACCGGGCCCACATTATGTCTGTTAACATCGAATATTACTAGAGCTGAAATGAATATTCATTAAAAGGAAATTTAAAAAAATAAAAATAAATCTACTCTATTCATTTTGGTTTGACAAAATGGAGACTGCCTTCTAAATGTTCCTGTTTTGCTCGATATCCCTTTCGGTATTTTGTTTCAGTTATTTCATTTATTTTGTTTTTTCATTTCAGCTTTTTTGTTTATTTGTTTGTTTGTTTAATCATTTTGGTTACTTTGTTTCAGCTGTTGTGCATGTGCAACAGTATTAATATTGCCAAAATAACATAACCAAAATGACCAAATTGGCCAACATAAAATACCAAAATAAACAAAAACACTGAAATGAAATATTTGGATGACTGAGTATACACATTCCTGTTCTGGGATATTTGGATAGTCAGAGGCTATCTGAAACCATCAATAATGTCTGTGAATAGAAAATTTGTTATTTGTTTCAGCCCAAGATGTTACGTGTGGTAACTAATCACTCCCACATTTGCTCACCTGGACCAGCCAGTGCACGAGTGCAACGTTTTCTGTAGAAAGGTTCTAGCTCATGCTCCACCACAGACTCAGGTGGTAGGTTCCAGTCACCAGGAGCCCCAGAGCCAGCACAGCCAGCGTCACCACCACCACCCAGGCTCAAGGGCCAAACCTCATAAGCAGCATCTCCATCTCCTGAATGTTACACAGCCAAGGTGTGTGCTTTTCTGAGGATGGTCCAAGTGAGCCTCAGCAGAGTGGAAAGCATTTGAGGGCCAGGAGTCATCCCTGCCCCTCTGATATCTTCTGTGTCCTGTGACACGGAGCTGGTCAGTGCACAGGGGATACCCCTGAGCTGGCTATCTGCTGTGATGATTTGGGAAAGTGTGCTGTCACTAGACACACACTGCTGCCTCTGCTACTGGAAGTTATTTAGTTAGTAAGGATATTAGCAGGGATAGACAAGCTGTAGGCAAACAAAAGTGAAATATTATACTGATATCATGCATCTTACATTGTTGTCTAAGGATGGATGAGAAAATTACTTCCTAGTAAAGATTTTATAGCCCTCCTGCCCTGTAATGGAATCCAATAGCACCAACCTCTTTGGTAGTTGATTCAAGGGGTATAAATAAAAGGGAAAGGTGGTGCAGCTGGGACCCTGGAGACTGGGGGCCCCACACTTCTTGATACAGCTGTGTCCCCTGACATTGGAAGGGGGCACAGGGGTTTATTCCACCTTCTGTACCAAGGCCCACTTCAACATATCTACATCCTGGCCCATTCCAACCTAGCTATACACCCCGGGTAGATCCATCCCACTGCTAGATCCACCCTAAAACAATAATTTTCAATACAAGTAATAGATTCTCAGAGATAATAAAGCAAGGTAACCAAATAGCTGCCAGTCATAGGCACTGAAAGTAGCCAATACCCACTTCTCCTCATCATTCATCTGCAAGGCACCAGAGCCATGCCAAACACTTAAATAAGGAACAAGTGCACCAAATGGGAGGGATGAAGGGAATTAGAATTGGAGAGGGGAACAAGGAACAGACAGCCCAATCTCAAAGCACTTGTGCTGATGGGAACTCTACTAAAATAAATGGGGTTTGTGCCAGTGGAGCTTTTTGAGGATTTGGAGCTACAGTTACCAGTAAGAAACTTTCTTCTCTTGCATCCCTTTTCTACCATTCTATAGCATGCTTGCTATTTGGCCAAATTCTGATGTAAAGTTAGAAAAAAATAACTGATAGGCCTGAACATAAGTGTATGGGGCTCTTGTTTTGTCTTTCATGTTCTTATGCCCTTCTTTTGGTAGCTATAACCCCACCCTGCTAACATTTTAATATGTAACTTACATGACAAAGTACAATCATCATCTTCTGTTCTTTCTGCATTTGCCCATAATACAGGTCTACAACAAGAGGGAGAGAAAAAGTAGTGCCAGCATCTTGCTTCCAGCTTTGGTTGCTTCAGACAAGTACACAAACCTACCATAATGGAGTGATCCATTTCTTGCCATTCACTCTCTGTACCTGGCAGTCACTTACTTTGGGGCCCATCCAATAAGAATTTATTCAGTCCTTTTTAACAGGGATGTGTGAACATGGTTCGGATGTTCGGAGTTCGGATCGAACTCAAAAATGGCCATGTTCGGCTGAGTTTGGATGAGTTCAGGGGCAGGAAAAACGTGGGCCACTGGGCCTTTAAGGGAGCTAACACAAGCCAGTTTCAGGTGCTAGTGGGGCTGCAGGTGTTGCGAGAAGCAGAGGTCAGAGCCTAAAGGAAAACCAGCTGTGTGAAGGGCACGGCAGAGCGAGCCCAGTCAAGTTCTGGGGAGGCTTGCAAGGAGGCAGGAGTTAGTGAAAACTCTGCCTCAAATAAAAGGCAACAGAAGTGTAAACCCTGTCTAGAGGATGTTACCTGGGTTGGAGGGTGGTGTTCCCTAAGTGGACGGTGTGAAACCTAAGATGTTGTAAGCCAGAGGGGGTTTTGGGTGCAATCCCATGTAGTACTCATGCTGTACGTGCATGGTATATACACGTGCCACTTGCAGATGGTATGTACGCACGCACAACATTACACAGCAATGGTGTGCACATAAAGGGTGTGCACGCAGTGGATCATGCAACTGTGGGCCCAATTAAATCAGTGCACACCTTTACTTGTGTGCCATTGATGTGCAAAGGTGGCATACGTACATGCCATCTGCATGTGGTGTGTGCAAACATACCATGTGCGTGCAACACATGCACTGCATAGAATTGCACCATTTGTGTAGTGACTTTGAGCTAATTTCCAAGAGGGAAATGAGTGTTGGTCCCTAATCCTGCCAGGGCTCACACCAGATGAGCCCGTCTCTGCCACACTGGGGATGTGGAAAAAGGCCAGAGATTAGAAACCTATTAGAAGGCCAGGTGATGAGGGTAAGTCAACACAATGAGCCTGGAGGGGAGCAGCACAGTTCAAACTACAGTGTAGCAGTGGCCCAGCAGAAACAGTAGATGACTCTGAAAAGGCAGGGCCTCCAGTTCAAGTCCAGGATCCTGACACCTAAGGAGAAATGGTAGTCCTCAGATGATGTGCTTTACAACAAGTACTATCTTGTATGGTGGTACAACTAGTAAAAAATAAATAAATAGTATTTCTGAGTTTTTGAGGATCGGGCCCAAATGTTCATCCGGCCCTCAGTAATGCAGTCAAATACTTGGTACGTAGTCCTTTAGCAGGTATTGTTTTATGTACCAAATCCCCTTATAAAGGGGCAGGGAAAGCCCCTATAAGGAGGTATATGCCGCTGGCTCCCCTTCCTGCCTGTTCCTGATCCCCCTATGCCCTTTCCACCTTTGTTCAGTTGAGGATTTACTGAGTAAGGAGTACAGTACCGGGTCAATTCCTCACTTACTCGATAAGTCGAAGTCGAATACCGGAATACTCAGTAAAAACCAAGCAATTCCAAATATTGAGTTTCAGCCCTAGTTACAACTAAAGACTTCCTCACCTGATGGGGAGAAGTTCTAACAATAGCGAACATGTGGAATTCAGGTTAGAGCTGAAATGAATATTTGCAGCAAATACTGTATTTGACTAACCCACCCACCTTGGTTCAGGCCAGGAAAAGCAAATATGAACACAATTTGTGTTTGCTTCATTCAAATATTTGTTTTGGGTAATTTTGTGTCAGAAATTCAGTCAAATAACTAAATATCTGAGCAAAAATAGCTGGAAACTACAGAAAACATGGGTGGTTGATGAATATGTGAATATTAGTTTTCGTTTGAATATTCATTTGGATATTCAGAGTGCTATCGGGAAATGAAAATAGTATTTGTGTATATCTGTCATAAGAAGGTTCAGATTAAGGAAAGGAAACCCTTCGGTCACTCTCCTTTTTCAGCACTAACCCAGATGACGGCTCTCTTCATCCACTGTCTCTTCTCCTCCTACTCTGATGAAGTTGCATGGCTCCTTTCTTTCTAAAGGCAAAATTGATAGAATAAGATAATTCCTATTGAGAATACGTGGTCTGGGAACTGTGTAAGTTTTTTTTTATTTCACAGGTTTTCAAGTAGCCCCATGCCCAGCGGAGGAGTACTTACCTGATCCAGAAGTATTTATGTACTTGAAGTGACAACTCCTCCACCTAACAAATAAGGACTTTGGACGTACTTGAACTGGAATGCAAGACATTAGAAATAAGAGGAGGTTACATCATGGAAGTTATACCTCTGCTACAATGAGTTTCTTCAACTGTATTGGGACATTCCTCCCCCTGGAGAATACCCAAGTACTTTGCAAATCCCTTCAATCATGTGGTTCAAACAGAGGCAACATAGTGTAGTGAGACCATATGGTATCAATTATTGTGATGGCTTAAAAAGCCTATTCTGCTACAGGGGCAGCTATCTAGCTGCTGAGGCTTTTTCTGGAGATTTCTACTCGCAGTGTCGCATCAGAGCTGAAGGGTGAGTGTCTTTGGCTGTGGGCTTGGGGTATTGCTTGTTCTAAATTCTGATAAAGAATGTTTAGACTAACAGGCTATTTATTTGCCCCCTCCCCCAATATATGCTTTTTTTCCCCTTTAAGGCCTTTTGGATGATTGAATTGGAGATTAGATGGCCATTGAGATCAACCCCATGCTCTGATGCTACTGAGTGCTGCTGAAAAAGACCCATCTAGGGGTTTAGAAACACATTGTGTTCAGCACTAATTTATTTTGTTTAGTCTATGTGGATATCCCAATATAAGATTCAGTTATCTGTTGTTATTGATGTATGTATTTCTCTGCAGCTATTGTACTTTTGAGACAATGTAATATTCTACTCTCTTCGGACTTTTGAGACTAATACATGACTGTATTTGAGGCATATGTAGGTACCCAGTATTGCCCTGGGAGTAGTTTTCAACTGCCTGAGCAGTAAAGGCTGTTTATTTTAAGCCTCTGTCTATTTGAGTTTTTCCAACCTTGGTGTCTGTCCATCATTAAGTGGGTTGAAAAAGAAAATTCTTTGGACCCCATTGTGTGCCAGCTGTGTAAGTTTCCCAGACCACAACTGTCAATGTTATGAAAGGATCTAAGCTGTGACAGCAGAAACCAAGGGTCATCCTTTCTCTTGTAATGGAGATTGGCAGGAATACTAAAGGTGGTGTCCAACTTAGAGTTACATGAAATCTTAAGGTAAAGTTCGATTCAACAATGAAAAATAAAACTTTTAAACCTAACTGAAGCTAGGCCAACTTTAATTGTTTCCAGAAAGTATTGAATACTACTGTCTATTCTTGCTAACTAAAATTAGACCCGAGATGAATACGTGTTTTCAGTCATACAGTGCTTTGGCATCCATTACTTTATCTACTTTGTTATTCAGTATTTTGACATTTTCTATTTTCATGAGTTCCTTATGCATTGTGTCACATGAACAGCTTAATCAAATTCACTCACATTCAATTTTTTAAAAAAGAATAGTCTAGAACCCAAACCCATTGACTATACCCTACGGTCCCTACCCAAACTGAAAATGGTGATTTGGGTAACAACTGGTTTCTTCTGACACACTAGCAGGTATCTATTTAGCGGGGCTTTTTTTTCACCTTTTCAGATTTTGGTTTTGGTTATTTTAGATATTTCAGTCATTTCAGCATTTTGGTTATGTCATTTCAGCAATTTTAGCACTTTTATACTCATACAATTGCTGAAAACAAATTAACCGAAATACTGCAATGACTGAATAATGGAGAAAAATGAACTGGAAAAAAACAAAAAAATTCTAATGGAATAGTCCACCCAAGAAAACGGACATATAAGTGTTCATTTTAATTGCAGATATTATTTGAGTCCTTAAAGGGCTACTTGAAAATGCAAGTACTACCCATGAATAATAAACCCACAATCAGTTTTGGCCCTCAAAAAAACCCCAACCTGTCAGATAGTAGCACTAGAGCCACAAAATGCCAAATAACAAAGCATAAACAAAGGAAATGATGCAACCAAAGTGAACAAAGTAATGAATACCAAAGTACCAACATGACAAACAACCAAAGCAAAAATGAAACAAGATTGTAATCTGACCTCCACATTTGTATTGAGCAAATGAATATCAAGAAGGCAAATCTGCTGAATTCTGCACTATTCACAGTGAATATTTTTTTCCAGCTGTAATGATAATGCCCTCAGTCTGAGCACACCAGCTTGATTAATGCATAACAGTGCATCTGTTTGAGAAGAGTGCAAATCACACACCCAACACCTCATTTGCATGCATTGTGAAAAGTTTCTGTTAATTCAATACAATGGGGTTTTAAGGCACAGGCTGCCTTCTATTTTATATCTGTAGTGCATGATGTGTAACCAGCTCTTAAGAGTTTTTAACAACAAAAAACGTACCAGTTTAACCAACACTTAAATGCACAAGACATAAAAACCCCAAAACAGGGAAATTAAAACACAATTACACCTGCGATACATATAGCCAAATGCATGAACATAACAATAATATATCTACTACCTTACAATCCATAGCTTCATTACTTAACAAGTAACCATGGTCACTTATATATTTTGTACATTTAAAATTAATAACATAATTACACAACACAAACACACAACAAAGTGCATTTACTGTGCTTTGCAGTGAATCCTTTCCAAGGTACCATCGGGTGATTTCAGACGTTACGTGAACACGGTGAACCACGGTGAATACCCACCTGTGGTCACCATGTCCCGTACGTCTGTTCGCGGCGTGCCAGATGTTGGCCACGGTCAATCCCCACATGGGGTTCGTTTGAACCACGCTTCCCGGGCTAGCCGGGGGAAGGTCCCGGGAAGCGTGGTCAAACGGACCCCGGGCCGTGACCAAGGAAAAGTCA
>QEPC01013258.1:637447-649306 GCA_003113815.1 Sphenodon punctatus
GGCCAGCAGACCTGTCCCCTCAGTATCCCCCAACTAAACCCCTCCCCTCACCAATCCCTGCTGCTCATACCACCCATAGCACTGTTACCTCCTCCTCATACCATTTGTGTTATGTGTTACTCATTATGTTTTCCACTTATTAGTACGTAAGCATTGTGTAAGAGATTTGTTAGTTTTGTTTTACAGTTCACTCATTGTTTTGTTGTTTCCCAGTGAACACAGACACATAGAAATGACAATTTTGTTTTTTTTATCGTCTGTGTTGTATATCGTCTTTCTTTATTGTCTTTGTGTTGTTGAACTATCATTACATAAGCATTGTCGGTGCACCCAATAACGAGACAAGACACATGGTATGGATTTACAATGGGTGCACCCTTTATTAATCAAAATAACAAATTAACCAGAATAGGTGAGGGGTGCCATCGCCTATTGCGATCAGGGTCCATACCACCCATAGCACTGTTGGTATGGGTGGTAACCATTAACTTAGCTTGGCGTATCCACAACGCCTTCTTCTCCACACATAACGTCTTCCCTTTGTCCAGCGCTAGTGGCACGGCCAAAGGGGACATAGTCCATGGGGACTTGAGTAAGGTGTAAGGTGGCCACCGGAGGAGGGCCATAAAATGTCCAGCCTCCGACCCAGGTCACCTTCCCCAGGGAAACCACCCCCTGACATGCCATATCATGCAAAGTCTTAGGGGTGGTCTCCCTATCTCTTAATGAGATGACTCCTATTTACATATGGTAATTAACCCAGATACCGTATGGCATCTGGGTTAATTACATATGGTAATTAACCCAGATGAGTTAACCCAGAGTAACTCATGTTACTCATTCTGTTTTTCAAGTACATAAGCATTCTGTAAGAAATTTGGTAATTTTAAAAAAATTGTAATTAATTGTGATTACATTCAATCCATCCGTTTGAATGTTTAATCCATATTATGTAATGGCCCGATGTTACTGTTTGGCCTATGTGGAATGTGACTGCTTTGGTTTTTTACATATAATTGTTGATATTAATTAATCTTGAGTTGAATGCTTTGATTTTGAAATCCCTTTTTTGTAATGATGCATTGTATGCACATACTACTATTAATAGGTATTGTGGTGAATGTGTAATTTGTACTGTTCTTTTTGCATTGCCATTGCACTGTGTGCACACGTCATTGTATAGTTCAGATGAGATTAATTCATTGAATGTGCAGCATGGTTGTGGTGGTGCATGGAAGTAAAGAAACCACTCCTGTTGGATATGTTCTTCCTGCACATATAGGCACCGTAAACATATGTACAAGTTTCTATATGAAACTGAGAATAGGTTTTGTAGTACTAAGTGGCTAATGTCTATGTTGTTTAAAATTGTTAGGATAAATTCTGTGACATCTTGTTGTTGTGGTAGTGAAAAAGTTGAATGTAGTGTGAACATATCAGCAGCTAAGCGTAATGGATTACTTGTTTGTATTGTTACAGATTCAGATGCGTAGTCTCTGATTATAGTTTGTATTGATAAAACTAGGGAATTGTTAGAGGTGGACTGAAGAAGTAACTGTACAAATGGTGTAATAGTCAACAGAAGTTGTGCTTCTACATTTGAGTAGCAGTTCACTGTGCTTCTGTTTTCAAATGGTTTGGATATACATACATTTCTTTCAATGTGAGAAGGGTATTTTTGTTTTTTAAAAGTAGCACCTTCATCAGTGATGGACACTAATGTCTTTCTCTTGTTTGTTTTTGTTTGATTTTGGTTTTTTGTCCTGTTGTTTTTGGCATAGGGATGCTTGGCTTATTTGGTTTATACTTACCTCTTAATCTGTTATACTCAGTAATGCATGATACATCTGCTGTAGCTTTATGTTAGTCAAAGGGTATTTTCAGACTTTACGAGATCACGCTCAACCACAGTGAACCATGGTCAATCCTGCGGTGGGGCCAAAGCGTCCTGAACGTCTGTTTCGAGGGGGCCAGATGTTCACCATGGTCAATACCCACATGGGGTCAAAATCAACCACGCTTCCGGAGCTCCTCCCTGGACCATCTCCGAAAGCGTGGTCAAAGAGATTCCTGACGGGAACCAACAAAAAGTAACATCTGGCTGGCAACCACCAGCCGGAATCAAGGGAAATGATTCCCAGCCGGGGAAAAAGCACGCAGCGTTGCTGCCAGGCAACCAGCAACAACACAGGCCAGGGAGGGAGATTTAAAGGGCACACAGCAGCAGCCAGGACGAGCCGCCCCGGCGTCTTCAGATGCTTTGACCACGGCCCGGCCCGGGATCGGCGTAACGTCTGTTGTGCTGCCCCAGGCCGTGATCTAGCGGCCTGATTCCCTGCCGTGGTCCCGCTCCCATCACATCTGTTCGGAGCTTTTTTTGACCACGGGGAGTGGTTGTTCGGTTCACCCCCGCCGGGAATCCACTGTGGTGAAATGGGACCGCGTAACGTCTGAAATCACGCAGTCTATTAAGTTCAGGCCTTCTAATGTTCTTACTATCGATAGTGCTACATAACTCATTCCCTCTTTAAATACCGATTGACCAATATCAGCCAGTACAGTATCTAGACTTATCCCTTGTGCTTTATGTATTGAGATAGCATATGCTAACGATATTGTAAACTGCTTTCTAATTATATAGAGATCTCTCATTAAAGGGATCTTTACCTGTGTTCTTCCTATTTTCTGTATTGTATCTATTTTGTCAAATTTAATATTATATATTCTATGTGGTTATTTGTGATATTGTGTTGTACTTCAACAATGTGACCCATTGCTCCATTGACTAGTCCTTCATCAATGCTTAGGTTACGTTGTAGCATAACTCTACAGTTTTGACAAATCTCGAGTATTGTTTCTAATCCTGCTGTTCTTGACACATCATTTCATAAATTTGCCAGTTTTTTTTTTCCCTCCTCCATTGCTTTTGCGGTGTAATGTTTGCTATCCACTGTATCAAGAGCTGGGATATTTATTATTGGGGTTTTTTTGCATTGAAATCATGTAGTTAATTGAAGTGATTGCATGCTTTAATAGTTGGCATGAGGCACACCGGTGGTTTTTCATTTTCAGTTAAACTTTGAAATATGTCTGCTGCCTTATCTGTGGTTTCTGTTTTTTTGTTTTTTTATATAACACGTTGTAGCAATTGTTCTATCTGGTTGCTTGTTAGTTGGCCAATTCGTAAGTTGTTCAGCACATCATGGTATTCAATGTCTTTTGACTGTCTCATAATTATCTCTAGTTCATCATATATGAAGTATTGCCATAAATTAGTGTGGCCAATGCTTCCAATTGTATGTCTTGTATCCTATGTACTTAATGCTTTGAATGCAGATTTCCCTTTAACAGGAGTTAATTGAAGTAAGTCACCTGGCAGAATAATGTTTTTGCCCCCCAAAAGGTAATTGCTTCCATTCTTCATTATTTCTTGCAATCTTAAATGACTGAATGACAGCATGAGGTTCGATACCATACTTACCTCATCTATTATAAGTAATTTTACATGCTTCAAAACACTTTGTAGTAGTTTTCTATTGTCTTCGCTAAGCTTACGATATTCCATATGTTTGCCATGTTGTACAGGAAGTATCAGTAATCGATGTAGTGTTACTCCACCAATATTGTAGGCTGCTAACCCAGTTGGTGCAGCAATTGAGCATGAGTTGGGGTCCTTTGTTTTATCTTGTATGTAACTTTCTATGGCACTGATTAGGAAGCTTTTTTCTGTTCCTGCTGGTCCACTGATGAACATGTTAAGAGATTTGTGATTACTGCATGTGCATTTTTTCTCCTCATGTAACATTGCATGATTGATTGTATTAGTTAAAAACTCATATACTCATTTCTGATCCACATTCAGCTGGCTTACAATATGTGTAAGGTTGTGTCTTGTCTGGTATGTCAATTGCATTGCTGCACAAATGTCTTCCGTTGCATAATTAGTGACTGATCGTTCTACAGGATTCCCAAATAGAGGTTCTGGTTCTTCATTTCTTTGTTCACAGTTGTAAGTAGTAGATGTTACTTCATGTTGTACTTTTTCAAAGTTTGCTTCCTCTCTTTCCACTACAGCTTCATAACGTGTAAAAGCTGGATTATCCATATTTATTTTGAAGTTATTGTAGCTTTCCTCATATGACTTGAACTCTCCAAGAAGTGTATCTTCATGTCTCCATGGCTCAAAGATCATCAAGAGTGTGAAAAAGTACAGCTCTCATTGTGCAGGATTTTTAAGTGATAGAACTGGATGGTTTATTAGAAATGGGTTTTTCTTTCTTACGAAGCACCCATTTTTGCTACTTACTTTGTACCGTTGCATGACTACATTTTCTGAAACTCCTTTTTCAAAACTGTACCACTGTGCAACTTCAAACACAGTGGTATATTCAAGATGTTTTGATCGGTTAGGATAATAGACATCAATTAAATTTGGTTTTAGGATGTTTTGACTGTGTGGAGTATGGGATGCTAAATCGTCTATTTCTGCTTTTGATTTTAGAACACATTTGCGGTTTTGTTTGAAATTTATGGGTACATACTTTATTGCTTTTGAATTCCCGTACAGGCTTGTTCCACTTAGTCTATCTGCAGTTTCATATGCACCGCATTCTCTGTGGGTTAAAGTTTTTAAACCAAAGTTCCATAGTTTTGATGACAGAGTTTGATTTTCATCAGTTTCATCCCAAACATGATGGAGTGCTGATCATTCATGTTTTGTTATATACGCTGTTATGTAATGAGCCAGTGAAAGTGTTGTCAGCAACAAATTGGAGATCAATGTTTGCTTCCCAAAGTAGAAGTAGAAAAGGATGATAATCATTTATGTATGCCTCTTTTGCTTTCCTTTGGAGATTGTATACTCGATTCATGCTTCCCCCCCCCCCCCAAACATTTATATAGCGCCACCAGTGTAACTGGCACTTTACAAAGTAATAAAATAAACGTGGTCCCTGCCCCTAGGGCTTACAATCTGGGAGACAGGAGCTGGGGGAGAGACATAGGAAGGGGAACAGAGGGAGAGACAAGGGGTCTAACATTAATGAAGATGCGAGGTCTCAAGTGCACGTACTTGGCTTGGTTACGATGAGAATGACAGCAGGCAGGTCCATGTGGCAGGTCCATGTGGCTTTTTAATTGTAGTCTTTGGCGAATTGCTGTGAATAGGTCATTTATTTCTGTTTCTTGGAATACCTTTCTTGGGAAACCAAAACGACATTGATTATAATATTGGCCATTTTGTTTAACGGTTCTTTTGCAACACCTGCTACATTTATGTATTTGAAATGTTTTCACATGCAATATAGGTGAAACATCTTTTTTGGGTAGTGAGCATGTGGCATAAGTTTCAATGAATTTTGTTATCTCTTCATTAGAATTAGTACCAAATTTGGGTGCATTCTCTATCCACAGAAGCATGTGGATGTGAGGAGCCCCACATGACTGGTATTCTACTCTCCAGAAGTAGTTTACTACTTTTCCAAGGGGTGGGTTTTTTTTTTGTAGAATGGTTTTTAATATGCTTTTGAAACCATGATGGAAATGTCTTGAGACAGTCACTGGATCTTTGTCGGTGCATCCAATAAAGAGACAGGACAGATGGTATGGATTTGAATGGCCGCACCATTTATTAATCCAATAACAATAAACCAAAATAGGTGAGGTGTGATATCACTTATTGCGATCAGGGTCCAGTATCAACCATAGCATATTACCCATTAACTTCAGGAGATGCCTTGGCATATCCTCAAGAACTCCTTCCACAAACACATAACATCTCCCCTTCGTCCAGCGCAACCTGCGAGGCCAAAGGGGGCATAGTCCCAACGGACTTGAGTAAGGTGTAAGATGCCCACTGGTGGGGCGGCATATAATGCCCAGCTTCCATCCTAGGTCACCTCCCCCAGGGAAACCGCCCCCAATGACATGCCATATTATGCAAAGCCATAGGGTTGTTCTCCCCATCTTTTAATGAGATGACTCCTATTTATATATGCTAATTAATCCCGATACTAGACCCCCAACAAAGGACACACCGATACCATCGGACGTTCCAGACCCCACACCTATCGTAACATTGCCCTCAAACTAGCAGTTAGGGAACTCAAGTACATGACATTCCCAGCTGGGGACAGGCGGACGCCATCACCTCTAAATAATTCTCACTTCCTAGGTGTTATTCCTTCGTGCTGGATTGTCCCCTCCCCAATTTCATCCAACCATTTCCTAATGACCCTATTCATTGTTTTCCTGGCCTTACCAATCTTTCCTGGTGGTACACCCACCCCCCAATTCCTTCTTCCCACCAATTCGGTCCACAGGACTCTAGCCCTGGGAAATAAGTGCTTCACCCCCTTAATGCCCTGTTTAATGTCATTCATTAACCAAATCCCTTTTAAATCTGGCAAATCATTCTCCCCTAAGTGTAAAACTAAAATTTTGGGCACCCCGCCCCACACCAAATGCCTGAGCTCGGGAAGCAGCTGATGCCACTGCATACCACCCTTTCCATGCCAGCGGATCACAGCTGTTTCGGATAACCCTAGCTGCAATCCCATGTTGGTGTTCCTCACGATGTTGGCAGCCCATTGAACAAGACTATGCCCCACGATCCACACGATCGCTCTTTGACCCCTAGGGCAACCTGTCGATGACAAAAAACAACATATTACTGCATACCCATCAATGCATCCCCACACACGTATGTGTGATAAGCCCTTGACCGCCACTGGCCAATTCCCTGTATGACCTCACTCGACATCCCCACCTGAGCTGCAAAGGTAGCAGCTCCAATCCTGAAGGAATGCGAGTCATACTCTCTAGCCATACTCTCTGCTAGGCAATTTGAGCTTGTCCAATGATGCCCGCAGCACAGCCATAAATTGATATCTAGTTACTGGCGCCCTGTTCTCATGGCAAAAGAATATTTCCGCGCCACCAGGTCGAATCCGCCCATAGGCTGAGACCCCAGAACCAGAAAAATCCCTACAACCCCTGCCCGTGCTAACTTCACCCCTCTACCCCTTTGGTCAGTTTTAGAAAAATGCAGTCTGATTATCAACCCCTGAGGGCTTAACCCAACGTCCCATACCCTTAAAGTCCTACCTGACCTGTCCCACCCTGATTCTGACACTAACTCCCCCACCCTAAAAGCCCCAAAGAAAGCTAAAGTGAACAGTGCAGCAAACAAACGCTGCTCGAACTCATTGTAACAAACCAACTGCAACATGCTCACAATTTGCCCCAACAGGCAGGGGGTAATTGGCAATCTGATGTCAACCAGAGCGGCCTGCTCCCGTGACCAAGATTCAAGTAGACAACGAGAAAAGAAACCCCCATCAGGGGACGGATGACCAGCCAATCGTCTCATGAACCCGATGCAAAATGAAAGTTTTCTGGCAATGTTTCTTGGAGCAAGGTCCTCCCCTCGCAGGGACATTGCAAACTGTAGCAGGTGCCCCTCCTGAATCGTAAAACCCAGCCCCCACCCCCTTATTGCCCTGAACTTCTGAAATGCCTGAAATGCCCTGGTGTAAGCCGCTCTGGTCTGAAGTGCCAAAGAACCGTGAACAGTTGTGTAAAGCTCTAGGATCCAAGGTTCCAAATCGCTGCCGGAATAGGCTCTGGATTCAACTTGGCCCAGGGTGCCAACAAACAGAAGCGCTCCATCTGGAATCGAGAAAGAGCATCAGCGATCTCATTCTTGAATCTAGGTACATGCTTGGCATGAAATAAGATGTTATACTTCAAACAAGAGATGACCAATGCCCTAACTAACCCCATTACACATCTGGAGCACAATGACATGGTGTTAATAACATGAACCACTGCCTAGTTGTCACACCAGAACAGCACAGCTTTGTTGGCCCATGCCACACTGCACTGCACATGCCACAACTGCACCACCACTACTATTGGAAACAGCTCCAGGAAAGTCAAATCTCTTGTGATACCTTCCTGAATCCATTCCAACAGCCAACGAGCAGAGCACCACATGTTACAAAAATACACGCCAAACCAATGTGCACCCACTGCATCTGAATAAACATGAAATTCCGACTTAAGGAGAAGTTGTTCTCCGAAATGTTAACCCCATTAAAATCCTTCAGGAATTGGCTCCATACCTCCAAGTCCTGCCTCATCTCTCTGGTGACCCTAACATGATAATGGGGTAACTGTCTGCCAGCCATATTGGCATATATACATGACGTAAATGCCCTACCTGGGATGATAAACCTGCAGGCAAAGTTAAGACTCCCCACTAGGGATTGCAGCTGCTTAACTGTAATCTTTACCAAACACTTGCAATCCTAAACCTTCCCCATCAAAGCCTGGACTTTATCCATAGGCAACTATGACACCCCTTGTATAGTATCCAATTCTGTGCCTAAGCATGTCAGTGTAGTACCAGGCCCCTCCGTTTTCTCAGGCGCCAAAGAAAGCCCAATGTGCTCTGCCATCCACTGAAAGGTGTCCACTAATTTAGAGCATTCTGACGTGCCAGCACGCCCGACAGAGAGGAAATCATCAAGGTATTTTGTCATACCTCCCCCCCTCGCTGCACGGCCAGCCACCCACTCCACTAGGGAGCTGAAGCACTCGAACGCAGAACATGAGATCGAGCACCCCATTGGCATGGCCATGTCATAATAAAACTTGCCCTGAAAGTGGAAACCCAGCAACCTGAAACTATCCAGGTGAACTGGCAAAATGCAAAATGCAGACTTGACATCGTACTTTTCCAGTAATGCCCCAATGCCAAACTTCCTTACCAATGCCACCGCCATGTCAAAAGAGGCATAGTGTACCATTGCTGAGTCCCTGGGTATCCCATCGTTAAGTGACCGCCCCTTTGGATACGATAGATGGTGAATTAGTCGGTACTGTCCCGAAGCCTTCTTTGGCACCACCCCCAGAGGGGAGAAAACCATGTTTGACAGTGGGGGAGCAGCAAATGGGCTGGCCACTCTCCCCTCTTCCACTTCCTTCTGAATTTTGCCTGCCACTACCAGCTCCAATCTCTGAACAGATTTCAAATTGGGGGGAATCCTACCCCGACTAACCCCTGCTGCCGGAATCCTAAACCCTTCTTGTAAACCCTGGATTACATACAGTACCTCCTGCCTATCAGGATGCAAATGCAATGCCCCTGCGAACCTATCAACTTTAATTGGTGTTCACAGTCTTACTCGCTGCCCCAGTGCCCCCTGTTCCCTGTCCTCCTTTCCCAGCTCCACTACTCCAAGTTTTTGCTTTATTTCCCCCCTTAAAACGGGGACAGGCACTTGCGGCATGGAACCCCCCACAAGAGGAGCAGGTATGCCGAAACCTGCACGTGGAGCAGGTACACCTGCCTTGCCGGGCCAACTCCCAACATTGCCCTGCCATCCCAGCCACATTCTGCCTGCCCCCAGCCAAACTGGGGTCATTAACCGGGGCAAATCCCCCCCTTTTCAGTCGATGCCCGCTATCTGCCCGAGGGACCCCAGTGACATCACTCATGCAAGTGAGCCAAAGATCCTGTGCACGCATATCCCATCAAAGACCAGGGACACACGCCGCCCGGTGATGAAAAGCCTCATCATACCGGAGCCATGCATCTGACAGATCCGTCTCATACGCCCACCATATTATCTCCCCATATTTCAATAGGGTTGTCCCTTTGTCAGGGTACATCTCTAACTGCACACCCTGATAGATCGCATACGCTGCGGTCCAGTTCTCCGAATTTCTATCAGTCTTGGACCTCTTATACTTCTCCTTCTCCTTTTTGTCCTCATCTGCCCCAGGCATGACTATAGGGTCACTAAAGAGGAAGGCAAATAGATCAATGTATTCACCCTTCCAAATTTTTTCCCTGGTGGCCGGCAAAAGGTGCTCCCCAATTGGAGCCGAAAGGTCCACATACGACCCTCCTTCCATGGCAGACTGATGCTGCACATTCCCTGGCTGCACTGCCTGACTCATAGACAGCTGCCCCCACACCTGCAATGCATGACACGCCCCCTCTGAGCCATACCCCCCATCACAGCAACCTGATCCCCAACTCTGGTGCCCTGCATCCTGCCACCCTATCTCTGGGCTAGCTACTTGAAACCACCTACCATTCCACCACAAATATATTGCGGTGTCCTTTTGTGAGGCGGGGGTGCCACCATCCCACCCATCACCCCCTATGCCTCCCGGGTATCCAACGCCCCCCACCGTACTCAAAAAAGGCACAACGTGAGATGCATCACTGACCCCTTGGGCCTGCCCCTCCCTTGCAGGCTCACCATAGCCCTGGTCCATACGTGATGCCACTCCACTGGATGCCTCTACTCCAGTAGAGCTCTGACCCCTCTCAGCAAGCGCTCTCTCCACCGCATCAAGCCTGGTCCTTACGCTCCATTCCTCATAATTCTCCACAATGTCCCCGTCTTCCTCAGAACTGCAATCATACTGACAGGGGGGCGGCCCCCCTTGATTATTCTCAGCCTCCCCACAGTCCTCCTGCACCAACTCCACCGGCATTTGACCATCCCCCAATACCCTGCAGTTTTCCCTGCAATGCACCAGGAGGATCCTACTACCTCTCCATCCTAAATGAGCTCCTGCCCCATATTTTCCACAGGGGGCTCCCGACCCCCATTAGCATGGCCCTGACCAAACCTACCCCCCAATGAATGCACCACCGTGGGAGGTGCAGGCCAATTAATGTCACTAGGCCCCAAAGTAGGAGCTGACCCATACATGCCCCTGGTCCTCAAAGGGGGGGCATTCCATCCACCACCCCAAGATCCCATGAAGGGAGGGGTGACTCTACAGGCCCCAGGCCCTGAAGGGGAGACATACTGACCCCTGCCACCGCTTGACCAAGGATTGACCAACCATCCTCCCCTACCGTACCCCGAGGGAGGTACAGGCCCACTAATCCCACTGGGCCCTGCCTCATTCTCCCATCCTGCCATCCCCCAGGCCTGCCCCTGGAATTGTGCCCTTGTGCCCCCTGCTGGCCCCATCTGAGCAGAACCCACCTCCAGGGCCAAATGAACAGACCCAAACATCATGGCCTCACATGCAGCCAATCGCTCTCCATCTGAGGGTGCCATAGGGGGGCCAAAAGTCTCTGTCCCCCCTTTTTCCATGCACCCTCAGAGATTCTCCGAGGGGAATGGGGACCTCCCTTTCTTCCTCTCCTATCTCCTCTCCCCCCCACAGAGAGGGACTCCCTCACCTTCCGCCGTGTCACACTGCCACCTCGAGGTGGGGTGGAGGCTGCTCCCCCTCTCCTTCTGTTTTCTGACCTTCCTCTACTGACTACTCTAGGCCCTGGGCCTGCATCCATGGAACTGCTAGGCTCGGGATGGGGGCCATCCCCGCTCCTGCTCCCAGCCCCTTGCCTTCCAGCTCTAGGCCTACCAGGCCTCCCTGCTCTGCCAGCCCTTTTAGGCCCTGCCTGGGTCTCACTCACTACCTGACCCCCATCCCCATGGGGGACTGCCCTAGGCCCACTAGTTCCCCTGGGGGAGGACTGTGCCTTCCCCTCAGCCCTTGGGCCCCTCTTCTGCCCCCGGGCCATCCCTCACACACACACACACACACACCTTTGAACCACTCCTCTGTGTGGGGAACTGTCAGGGCTGGGTCTTGAACCCATGGCCCTTGGGGTGCTGAGCAGGCTCTCCAGCGCCCTGCGCCACCTGGTGGGCTTGTGAGGGTGTTGGGTTTTCCCTCTTCTGTCTCCCTTGTGTGCTTGCTCCCTGTGTGTCATGCCCCCTCCCAGCTGTAGCCAGTTGCCTTAGCCCTGCCTCCCAGCTTCCTGGTTGGCCACAGGAAGTATTTAAGCCTTGGTGTGGCCACAGGAAGCTGGTGGAGCAA